>CM071924.1:64834994-65142731 GCA_016081115.2 Rehmannia glutinosa | reverse complement strand
ATAGCCCAAGTTGGACATTAAGTTTGGGCCCTTGAGCACCAAAGTTTTTAAAGGGGTGAGAACTTACATGCTTTAGGTTTGGTTCAAAACTCTGTGTTACGCCGCTCTGTTGACTGTTGGCTTTGCCCAATCGTGGGCACGGGGCAAGGCCCACATAGTTTTGAAAAAATTTATTTTAAACCTTTTAAAATTAATTAATTATTTTTTTCCAATGGCGTAGTGGGATGCGCCTTTATTTGGGACAAGAAACAACATGCGGCGTCGCTGCATCTTGGTGCGATGTAGCTATCTAAATGTTGATATTTTCATACGCCGCCAACGCATTCATCTTCAAACAGATGCACCTTTTGGATGCCTTTAAAAATATATCTTTCGATCCAAAAGATGTATCCTTTCCATAAGGCACCTTGATGCCTTAATAACAAAGCCCGGATAAAGGGACATGCAAAATTATAATCCTAAAAATCGAGCCATTTTTATCAACATATTGGATATCATTTTCTTCCAAAAGCTTGAAAGCTCAAACACTTATAGTTGGCTATTAGTTCATTTTTGCAAGTGCCGCTATGTTGAACTTGTTAAAAGTCGTTGTATCTTAGGGGACGATTGTCGGAACCGTAAGCACTTTGTATAAATAATTTTGTCTTATAGAGACAATATCTAATACTGGTCTCGAGTTAAGTTCTGTCCAAAAATTTCCAAACACCTAGCCATTTTATTGTAAACAATACCGACAAAATAACAATGGTAAGACGAATACTGATGTTTTCAAAACGATGGCATCTGTTTCATTCACTCTACCATTGGGTCTGTCCCATTTGCTGAAGGAGGACCCCTCTAGGTGTTGTTCTTAGGTGTTGACTTCAAAGGATGGAAACAGAACATGCTCTTCTATCACACTACCTTGGGTCTGTCCCGTTTGTTGAAGGACGACCCCTCTACCATTGGCAATGAATAATACGACAACTAAAGGAGGATCGATGTAGATGATTTGCATAACAACGATTTCCTTTGTTGGAACTATGTTTTGAATGGGTTGGAAGACACCCTCTATAGCGTTTACAGTTCGTTCAAAATGTCCAAAGCGTTGTGGGACTCTTTGGAGAAAAAGTATAAAACAGAAGATGTCGGCATAAAGAAATTTGTTGTCGGCAATTTTCTGAATTATAAGATGGTTGACACCAAAATGGTGATCAGCCAAGTTCAAGAAATTCAGATCATACTTCATGATTTAGTGTCTGAAGGAATGATTCTGAATGAATCATTTCAAGTAGTTGTGATAATCGAAATTGCCACGCTTGTGGGATTTTAAGAAATACCTCACGCACAACCGCAAGGAAACGGGCTTGAGGATCTAATCGCTCGCTTCGGTTTGAGAAAGACAACCAAAATCAAGTGAAGTCCAATAAGTCCGGAATGGAGGATAAGTCCAATCTTGCTGAATCGAAAGCACTAGCAAGAAAAAGAAGAATTTTGGAAAATATATGGGAAAGGCCAAGAAATTCAAAAGGAATTGTTACAATTGTGGCAAACCGAAGTTATATGGCCAGGATTGCCAACACCGAAAAGGGCAATCAAAATGGCAACCAACGACAAGCCAATGTGACTGAGGATGCTCATTCCAATAGATATGCTCTGAGTTTCGATCTCACCCCCGCTGAGTTTGAAGCCAATATAGCCGATAACCCTAGGGAGTGGTGGATAGATATCGGGCTACTCATCACATTTGTGCCGACATGGAGATATTTTCTCCAACACTGATAAATGGAAGAAAGTTATTAACGGGAACTCTTTTTGACTTCGAACATCGTAGGAGTTGGAAAGGTTGTGCTCAAGATGACTTCCGGAAAGGAGCTTACACTTGTGGATGTCTTTGTATATCTCGGATATCCGCAAGAATTTAGTTTGGAGCTTTGCTTAGTAAGGCTGGGTTTAGACTAGTGTTTGAGCCTCCGACAAGTTTGTAATGACCAAGAATGGTCGGGTTTACGTAGTAAGAAATACCTTGATAAAGAGGCTTGTTAATGTTTGTAATGTCTATTTTCCACCAACAGTGAAGAATAAAATTATTACTTCTATTTACTTTGTTGGATTGTTCTAATTTATGGCATGATAGATTAGGACACGTAAACTTAAACACATTAAAAGGTTAGTGAATCTTGAATTAATACATGTTTAAAAACCATTCACAAGACAATGAAGTTTGTGTTGAAGCAAAATTATAAATCACCGTCATCCAAAGGTGACGAGAAAGTACAAAAAACCACTTCTGAGTTAATTGCATACAGATATGTGTGATTTAAAACTTTGAAACTCGAGGTGGGAAAAGAACTTTATAATGTTAATCGACAATCGCGACAAGATATTGTTATGTATATATTTTGAAAAGCAAAGATAAAGCTTTAGTAGCTTTTTAAAACTTATAAGAATGAAGTTGAAAATCAACTTAATTTGAAATTAAGATGATTAGTGATGGATGCGAGTGTATGTTGCTCCGCTTTAAAGAATTCTACTCGAAAGCCTCCAGATAATTCATCAAACTGCAGCCTCCCTACTCACCTCAATCAAATGATAGCAGAACGCAAAAATCGTACTCTTAATGAGATGATGAATGTGATGTTGGTAAAGTGCCGCTACCCCTAAAACTTGTGGGGCGTAAGTATACTTTTGCAAAACTACATTCTTAATATGATCCCACACAAAAGTAAAAATAAAACTCCATATGAGTTATGGAAATGACGGAAACCGTCATACAAATATCTCAAAAATGTGGGGTTGTTTGGCTAAAGTCGAATGCCTTAGCTTAAACAAGTTAGAATCGGTCCGAAGATGATTGTTTTATTTTTATTGGACATGCAAACAATAGTAGTGCCTATCACTTTTTTAGTGCACAAGTCGGCTATTCTCGATGTAACGATGGTATAATCATACAATCAATGAATGTTGTATTCTTCGAGAATATCTTTCCAAATAAAGAAAGGAAATAAGAAAGTTCGACGATAAAGCGAACTTATGAAACTACAAGGTTACCTCAACGGATGATGAAGAGGAACCAAGACGCAAAGAAAAGGATAAAAAAGTAAATTATGTCTTTTGTCCCGATTTTCTAACTTATATGTTAGAAAAAACGAACCAAGATCCATTCAAGAAGCTTTGCTCAGTCCAAAAGCTTCAAAAGAAGCTATCAATAATGAAATAGATTCCATCATGCAAAATAATACTTGGGAGTTGGTTGATCTCCCCACGGGTTGCAAACCTTGGATGAAAATAGATCCTTAAAAGGAAGTATAAAACAGATGGATCTATAGATAAGTGCAAAACCCGTTTGGAAGCTAAAGGATTTAAACAAGAGGAGGATATGACTTTTTTGATACATATTCTCCTTCGTTATTTAAGATTATGTCCATTCGTGTTCTCATCGCTATTGCAGACTTGCATAACCTTGAGATACATCAAATGAATGTGAACTACCTTCTTGAATGGTGAGCTTAAAGAGGGAGATTTATATGGAACAACCCGAGGGGTGCGTTGGGTTAAGAGCTGAAAGGTGTGTAAACTTGTTAAGTCACTTTATGGACTAAAACAAGCACTTAGGCAATGGCATGAAAAGTTTGACTCAACTATAAAGTCAAAGGGATCAACGAATGTGACAAGTGTGTCTACATTAAAGGTACTAAAATGATTACGCCATAGTATGCCTTTTATGTAGATGATATGTTAATTATGGGTAGTAGTCATGATTTAATTATGAATACTAAGAACATGTTAAAGAAGAACTTTGACATGAAAGATACGGTATTATCGTATGTTATATTAGGATTAAAATCTCTAGATCTTTAGATGGAATTGTTTTGTCACAATCCCATTATGTTAAAAGCATACTTAGAAGGTTTAATGCTTTTGATAGTCCCTCCTGGCTAAGGCACTGTGAGATTTAAGTCTACACTTGGCCAAGAATAGAGAGAACCGCTTTCTGACTAGAATGTGCAAGGATAATTGGCGATGCGATGTACTTAACGAATCGTACACGCTGTAGACATTGCATATTCAATTAGTAAGCTAAGTAGGTTTACAAGTAACCCGATAAGATCACCGAAAGCCTCAACAAGGTATTTTAGATACTAAAGTATACCATGAACTATGGAATACTTTATACGAGATATCCAACAAGATTAGAAGGATATTGTGATGCGATTGAATATCGAGACACAAAAGACTCCAAGTCCACAAGTGGATATGTTTTCACAATAAAAGGAGGAGCGGTCGTGGAAGTCTTCTAAGCAAACGTACATAGCTCGATCACTATGGAATCTGAGGTCATTGCTTTAGATAAGGTCGAGAAGAAGCAGGATGGCTTAGAAACTTCTTAGAAGTTATTCCTTGTGGAATAAACCGGTGCCATCTATTTTGATATATTGTAATAGTCAATCGAATAATTGGAATGGCACAAAATAGTATGTATAATGAAAAAGTCTATATATTTTCGTCAAAGACACAATACCAATTTAGACGATTGATTTCAAATGGGATTATTTCGGTTGACTACATGAACTCAAAGGAAAACCTAGCGGATCCGCTCACAAAAGGAATAATTCGAGATCAATTGTATAAATTGTTAACGGAAATGGGTTTAAAATCCACAAAATAAAGAATGTTCATAGTGGTAAGCCAACCTTGTGAATTGGAGATCCAAAGACCTTGGTTCAATGGGACAACTAAGTTATGAATATCCAGCCGAACACTTGAAAATATGTTAGCTCATTCCTGGAACTTCCAAGGGAAATAGAAACCTCCTGAATGTTATGAGTTAAGTCTAAGACTTTTAATGATTCCTATCTCAGAAAAGTGGAGTATGACAGATACTCTTCAATAGGAGATCACCTATATAACTAAGAAGTAATGGCCGCTTCAAAGAAACACTTATGAATCTAAGATACGAGACAGACCAAAATGGACAAACATGAGAAAAACAAGTGTTAGAATTATTATTGTGTAAATACCGTCATCTCGGTTTACACAAATAGCCGAGTAGTTCAAGGCATCACATCACTAAGTAGCTAGTAAATTCGATAGTATTTTACTAAGAAAGGTTTAAAGCCCAAGCTACCTATTCGATACAATAACATTGTTCGAGACTTTCAAAGCGAATTTGCATACATGCATGCATTAATTTCATTCATGTTGGGATTGTTGGAATTTTTGTTTGAGAAATTGGGTGTTTCCTTTGTAACTGTTTTATAGTTAGTTAGTTATCTTAAATCGAAAGTTAGTTAGCATCCTTAGTTTGTTAAATGAAGGAATGTTGAGCTCATCTCTATAAATAAGAGAGTTGGTGTACTCATTTGCGAAGCTTCAATATATGAAAACAATCTTTCTCTTTTTATAGATTTAACATGGTATCATCGAGTTGGCGGTCTAAAGCTCAAGCTTCTTCCATGGCGTCGTCCTCTTCAAGCCTCCGTCACTTCTCGTTTCTCTATGGTCACCTTCTCTCATCCTCTCACGTCCAAACTCACCTCGAGAAAATTTCATTGTAGAGGTGAAAACAGTTATGTCTACTCTTCGTGGTCATCGATCGCAACATTTTCTTCTCGATCACCTCTGCCTCCTCCACATTTTGTCTCGGTTGAAGATGAACGTGTTGGAGTGCTCAATTCCGAATACCTTGATTGGGAAAAATAGGATCAACTTATTTTTCTTGGATCATTGCCTCAGTTTAAGATGATATTCTCACTCGATTCGTTGGTTGTGAAACGCTTGTCTCGGTGTGGTTTACTCTTGAAACTTATTTTGCCTATCAAGGGATGAATCCATCTTTCCTTATACTCAGCATACTTCTCCCCCTGTCCCTTTTGTACCTCAATCTTCTTCCATTCATCCTCTTTTTGTTCTTTCTCCTTCCTCCTACTTCTTCTCCTTCTCATCTTCCCGCCATCTCCATCTCCTATCCTCCCATGCTCCCCGCTTTTCTCCGCCCCTCTCTTCACCTCACTCTTTTCCTCTTCTTCCCCATCTCATCCTCCCCTCTAACACTCGCCCCTATGCTCACAAGGTCCAAGTTAGGTGTGTTCAAGCCAAAGTCTTCACTATCGATCAATCTCCAATCTAGCTGTTGCATAGGGATGGCAATTTTGACCCGGCTGCGGTACCTTCCTTCCGTGACTGGGGCGGATCTCGGTATCACTTCCGCCGGCCCCACCTAATATTTTTATTTTTAAAATATATTTTAATATATATATATTTTGTATATATAATATATATTATAATGTAATTTATATGTATTCTTATATTATATTTAATATTTATAAATTAATAATAATAAATTTTGTAAATAATATTTTATAAATAAATATGTTTTTCATTTTTTCTCATTTTTTATTTAATTTAATTTTAAACGGGGAGAACGGTCAACCCGTCCCGCCTCAAGCGACCCGTGGCGGGTCGACCCTTCCCGCCCCATTTTAGGCATGGGGCGGGTCATGGTCCTGGCCAACCCGTCCCCACCCACCCCATTGATATCCCTCTTTTGCATTGCTTGATGAAAAGTGGAAACAAGCAATGCAAGATGAGTTTTTGGCTCTTGTTAATCAAAACACTTGGTCCCTTGTTCCCTTACCTTTCCGGGAGACAACCTATTGGTTGTAAATGGATATTTAAAGTATTAAACAAAATCCTCGATAGCACTCTTAACAAATACAAAGCCCGTCTTGTTGCTAAGGGCTTTCATTAAACTCTGTTTTGATTTTAGGAAACTTTCAGTCCGGTTGTTAAGCCCACTACCATACGGGTTGTGCTTACTCTTGCACTCGATGTAGGGGATGGTATATTAGGCAAGTGGATGTTAATAATGCATTTCTCAATGATGGGTTGGAGGAAAGTCTACATGTAACAACCTTATGGGTTTGAAGATCCCAACCATCCTTAGTTTGTTTGCAAGTTGGGTAAGTGTTTTTATATGGACTTAAGCGAGGCTCCCGGACAATGGTTTGAAACATTCAAATGCTTCTCTTGAAAGGCCACCACTCTCTCTTTGTGCAACACGCCCTTTGGTCGATTTTGTTCTCGCGTCACGAGATGACATTCTCATTACGGGTTGTAATCCCAAGCCGTTGAGTTGTTGGTTCACAATCTCAATAAGTGTTTTGTTTAAAAGATTTGGGTACTCTTGATTATTTTATTGGCATTAAGGTGAAGAAACTGATGATGGGATATTTTTATCTCACCAAAATACATTAAAGATCTCATGAGCAAAACTAAGATGCTTAATTCCAAGGAATTCCCACTTCTATGCTTTCCACCTTCGATTATCTACTTTTGGTGATGATACTCTCTGCAATGCTCACTTTATAGAAGCACAAAGGGGTGCTCTGCAAAGATATAACCATTACAAGACCTGAGATTTCTTTCTTTGTCAATAAGGTGTGCCAGGTTTATGCAAACACCACAAAAGAAATTCATTGACGAGCTATAAAACTCGTTATCTCAGTGGCACTATCACTTATGGTCTACATTTTACAAAACATCACTCGCATGTTTCCTTGGTTGGGTACTGACGCGGATTGGGCAAATCGATATTGATGATAGGTGATCTACCTCCTGTCATTGTCTATTTATGGGGCCAAATCTCATTTCTTGGCAAATAAAGAAACAACATATTATCTCCAAGTCCTCTACGGAGGCTGAATATCGAAGTGTAGCAAATTTAGTTTCCGAAATAAATTCGTGCAAGGTTTACTAAATGAGCTACAAGTCAAGGTTCATAAACCAGCCTTTAGTGTGGTGTGATAATTTTTTTGAAGACAATTCATCTAGTGGGAACCCTTGTGCTACATGCTAGAACTAAAAATATTGAGGTAGATTTATATTTTGTGAGAGAAAAATGCATCGAAAGTGGTTGACATTCGTCATGTGCCTTCGGACCAAAACACGCGATGTGTTCACAAAGGTCATTTCCAATTCGCGCTTCAGTCATCTGAAAGACAAACTCAAAGTATTAGATTACCATACTTTGAGTTTGAGGGGGGGTTGTTAGATAATATAACTAACATTGTAACTGTTTTACAGTTAGTTAGTTATCTTGTAACTGAAAGTTAGTTAGCATCTGTTATGAGTTTGTTAGGTGAAGGAATGTTGATCTCATCTCTATAAATAAAAGCTAGTGTACTCATTTGCAGTAAGCTTCAATATATGAAAATAATCTTTCTCTCTCTATAGATTTAACAAAATATAAGAAATTTTTGTCTCCTCATAAGAAATTGTATTGTTTGGGTTGAAATTCAAATTGTTGACATATTTCGATCTCTAGTGTCTCCACTTTTCTGCAAAGTACGTTTCTTAAATCAAAAAAGAAAAGAAAATATAGAGATTATGTGTTTTTCTTTATCTCGGTGAAGACCTATGATATACATGGAGACATGGGATTCTGTTAATTTTTTTTTAATTTATTACAGTTTGCTAGGGATTATGCAAGTTTCCGAAGAATTATGCGAGTGGCCCTCTGCCGAAGGAGCAGAAGGTCAAGGTAATTTATTTTTGATTCTATATATTCCATTTGGAGGTATTGAATTACAAGGATTACGAGTTTATCAATATATATCAAATATAAGTATACTTACTACTAGTTTTAGATACTGCAAATCAATGGAGATCATGTTATTTTTATGGATGAAAATTATGAAATATTAGTATAAAGCCATGCCAAGTTGTGAGATAGCAATTATATATTTTGATGTAGTTAATCTTTATATTTAATCTTTGTATTTAATCTCTTTATTTAATAATGTAGCTAAGGCAATATTATATTTTGATGTGGTTTGTTAGGCATAAAAACACTCACCTAATTTACACGCAAGTGTACGGTTGTTAAGTTTAATACGAAAAGGTAATGAGTAGGGTTGTCGATCCACAAGGAATGTATGTGTAAGTACCAAGTGTAAATTACTTTTGCTATATTTGACTGATTAATAATAAATGGATTTATGGATTTATAATTAATAATAACTAAATGTAAATAAAAATACAAACATCTAGATCTACGGGAGAATTATTCTAGAGGTTGATTTCATCAAGTTATCACTTATGTGAGATAAATAATCTACTATTTTAAGAAATGGTTTATAAGTTGAAATTCCCAATTTAATCTGCTACCTCTCTCGAGTGCTTGGTGATTTTAAATTATAAAACAAGATTTTGATATCTCCATAAAAATTTCAATTATAATTCTAAATAGAACAGTGAATTTCTCCAACAACTTCAAAGGATTTATAAATCTCTCGACTATATAATTTGCTATGTTGTGTTATTCTAGATCTGGTATTAAATCACTTCTCTCGAATGTGGATTAATACATAATGCATCAAATACTCAGGTAATCAAGATGTAATTAATACAAATGACACAAATAAACCATGAATTGCACAAAATAATATAGATCTACAAATCAAACATAAGACCAAACAAGATTACAACAAGCCCCTAGAATATCTAATTAATTCATTAAACAACATACAAAAGAAATTCTATATATAAGAATTAATACAAGAATTATACTAGAAAGAAAGAGAAGAATAAGGATGAACTTATATTTGATGATTTGATTGGTAATTCTCCAAGTATTTGTTGAAGAATTAATCGTTCCTTCTTGTTCCGCTTTCACGTTCTCTCCAACTGAGCTCCAATATTTGTATCTTCTTCCCTGGGTCTCCCCGTCTCCCGGTGTGTTTCTACTATTGAACTCACAGGTATTTATATCTTAATTAGTTTCTTTCTTTTTCTTTCGTTCTTTTCTTCTGTCACTTGGACACTGATGTGAACCGCAGCAACAATTGTGCATACGACCCAACAACAATATGTTCTTAACCCAAGATCTTCACTAGTTCGGTTAAGATTGGTGGAAACCTTGACTCGTTGCTTAGCAAAACAAGAACCTCATTATTCGAAGATGCCACAAGCAATTATAGATTATTGCCTGATAAGTCGATAATTGCAAAGAGAAACGTAAATCTTGAAGCACTTGGAGAAAACACTCAATATGAGAGTAAAAGAATAACTTGATTGATAACTGATGAAAAACAATAAGTGTTCATCCTTATAAGGGATTCAAACCCTAACCTACCAAGAAAACAACTTAAAACTGAAAAGGAAACAAAAAAATAGGGCAAAAACTCGTATTTCCGGGCTGGTGCACGGGCTCATGCGCAGCCCATACGCCGGGTCGTGACGTCAATCGGGCGACACACATGGGCACATGCATGGGTCATGCGTTGGTATGTGCGTCAAGTTATAGGCTCCTAATCATTCGGTATCACAGACGGGCTCCACGCACGGGCGTGCCCTGGTCGTGCGTCAACGCATGGGTCATGCTCCCCTAGTCGTGCGCCCCTGTCAACGTTTTCCTGTGACTTGAATTCGATCCCTGCTCGACCCAAACTCAGAATAACAACTTAAGATGCGGTCCTAAAGGTTTACTTGGCCTCTAAACACCAAAACAACTCAAATATAATGAAATTACAACTAAGATAGATGAACACAAGACACTAATGAGAACTTGATTACAATGTCTCCAAGACGCAAAGTGACTTGTATCTTGGCATCCTTAACTTGCTCAGTCTAAGGTGGACTCTGGAATGTCGACGACGCCAATCAACTGGACCACCCGAACTTCTTTCTCCATTGGCAATGCACTCTCAGTCTCCTTCTGCATGACTTGAATCAACCCATTAAGCGCATCCTTGACCTTTGTTGCTCGAGACCTTGTTACCGGACCAATTGGCACTGTCACTGGGTCCTTCGTCCATGGATTCTCATCATTCCTCTCCTCTTGAGATGGATTTGTCCTTAAATCCTAATTGACATCAAATGGACTAAGATCAGCAACATTGAAAGAAGCACTAATCCCATAGTCGCCCGGCAAGTCAATCTTGTAAGCATTATCATTGATTCGCTCAAGCACTTGAAATAGACCATCTCCCCGCGGCTGCAGCTTGGACTTTCAATGTGTCGGGGAATGTTCGGGCCACATATGTACCCAAACCCAATCACCCGGTACAAACACCATCTTCTTACAATGCTTGTTAGCCTGGGCCGATATCTTTGCTCTATTCACCGCTCGATATTGAGTCTCGCTTTCATGTAATCAAGTTTCACAAAATCAGCTTTCTTTTTCCCATCTAAGCTAGCATGCTCGAAATTAAAGGTGATAAATCTAATGGGGTTAGCGGATTAAAACTATAAACAAGTTCAACTGGTGAAAACTTCGATGCAGAATGTACAACACGATTATAAGCAAACTCAACATTCGGTAAACACTCTTCCCAAGTTTTAATGTTCTTTTTAATGACAGCCCTTAACAACATACATAAAGTTTTATTTACTACTTCAGTTTGACCGTCTGTTTGGGGGTGGCATGTAGTAGAAAATAACAATTTAGTTCCCAATTTTCCCCACAAGGTCTTCCAAAAGTAAGTTAAGAACTTAGAATCCCTATCCGACACAATGGTTCTAGGCATACCATGCAGTCTCACAACTTACTTAAAGAACAAATCAGCAATCAAAGACGTATTATCGGTTTTATGACTTGGAATAAAATGTGCCATCTTTGAAAAATGATCTACGAGAACAAAAATAGAATCGGACCCATGTTTAGTTCTCGGAAGCCCTAAAACAAAGTCCATAGAAATATCAACCCAAGGTGTTGTTGCAATGGGTAGGGGCATGTAAAGTCCCTGATTTGAACCCGAGATTTAGCTTGCCTACAAGTAACACATCTACTACAAATATGCTCAACATCACGCTTCTTATGTGGCCAATAGAAATGCTCTTGGAAGACTGCTAATGTTTTGGCTAACCCAAAATGTCCCATAAGACCCCCACCATGTGATTCTCTCACTAGTAAGTCTCTTAATGAACACTCAGGAATGCACAATTTATCCTCCCGAAATAGAAAACCATCATGCTTATAAAATTTACCCTCTGTCCCTTTTTTGCATGCAACAAACGACTCAGAAAAATCAAGATCATGCAAGTACAACTCTTTAATATGTTCAAACCCAAGGAATGCTATCATCTAAAGTAGATATAAGAGTGTACCTCCGAGATACGGCATCTGCTACAACATTAATCTTACCTTGCTTGTACCGGATGATGTATTGAAACGTCTCGATGAACTCGAGCCAGCACGCATGTTGCTTGTTCAACTTTTGCTGCCCCTTAAGGTACTTTAGGGACTCATGATCAGTGTGGATTATGAACTCTTTTGGCCACAGATAGTGATGCCATGTTTTCAAGGCCCGGACTAAACCATACAACTCCTTATAGTATGTCGGATAGTTCAAAGCCGCCCCACTCAACTTCTCACCAAAGAACATGATCGGTCGGCGCCCCTCTTGCATTAACACGGCTCCAATTCCAACTCCCAATGCATCACACTCGATTTCGAATACCTTGGTAAAATTCGGCAATGCTAGTAAAGGCGCGTGTCAGCATTCCCTTCAACAACTTGAATGCCATGTCTTGGGCCTCACCCCACTGAAACGCAACACTCTTTTTAATAGTTTCCGTCAATGGCGCTGCAATAGTGTTGAAATCCCATACAAACCTCCGATAAAAACTCGCAAGACCATGAAAGCTACGCACTTAACTGGCCGACGTAGGCTTAGGCCAGTCCTTGCCCTAATTTTCTCCTCGTCCACTGTAATTCCTCTAGAGCTAACTACAAACCCCAAGAATATCAATTGCTCAGAACAAAATGTGCACTTCTTGACGTCCGCATATGACTGCTCTTTCCTTAATACTTCTAAGATGGCTCACAAATGATCCACGTGTTCATTCAATGATTTACTATAAATGAGGATATCATCAAAGTAAACCACGACAAACTTACCAATAAAAGCCCTCAAAACATGGTCCATTAGTCTCATAAATGTGCTAGGCGCGTTAGTTAGCCCAAACGGCTTGACTAACCACTCATATAAACCATGCTTCGTCTTAGAAGCCGTTTTCCACTCATCCTCTTCTCGCATCCGAATCTGATGGTACCCGCTCCTCAAATCTATCTTGGAGAAGATGCTGGAACCATGGAGCTCGTCCAACATATCATCCGAGATATGGGATGTCGGTATTTGATAGTGATATTGTTAATAGCCCGACAATCCACACACATCCTCCAAGACCCATCTTTCTTCAGAACCAGTAATACCAGAACTGCACACAGACTCATGCTCTCCCGAATAAGTTTCTTGCTTAGCAATTCATCAACCTGCCACTGCAATTCCTTAGTTTCTTCCGGATTAGTCCTATATGCCGGTCAGTTCGGCAGTGAGGCTTCCGGAATGAAGTCGATCTAATGCTCAATTACCCGAGTAGGCAGTAATCCATCTGACATCTCGTCTGGAAACACATCCTCGAATTCCTGCAACAAATACAAGACAGAACTAGGTAAATTGAGGTTAAGACTGTCAGTAGATAAATAATCGCCCTTGTAAACCAAGAGTATCATCGAACGACCACTCGTGGTGGCTTTCCTAAGGTCACTCATTTTTGCCATTAAATTTATTTTTCCCCGTTTCTTACCTCAAGGCCATTCCCCCCCCCCCATTTTGTTTTTCGGCCCTCTCATTATTATTGCTCCCCTTTTTCCCGGCTATCTGTCAAACCTCACTTCTACCCTTAGTCGGACCCTCACTCTTGTTTTCTCTCAAACCCTCCTTTTTCTCGGCTTTATTTTAATTTTTATTCTCACTAGCCGAACTCTCTTTTTCTTTTGCCTCTCCAACTCTTGATTTTACTTGATCCTCATAAATTTCTTTTGGAGTCAAAGGAACAACAAGCACAAAGCGTTTTTGGTTATGAATAAGAGTATCTTTTGATTGGTGTAACCATCATGTTGTACCCACATATCAAATTGCCATGGCCTACCCAACATAATGTGCCCCGCCTACATCGACACAATATCGCACAACACCTCATCCTTATATCCCCTTATTTGAAATGCTACTTTTGCCTGCCTACTTATCCACATCTCCCCACAGTCACTCAACCACTACAACTTATAAGGTTGTGGGTGTTTTATCGTCGGAATTCCCAATCTCTCCACCATCTTTGCACTCGCTACATTTGTGCAACTCCCACCATCTATGATGACACTACCACATTTCTATTGAGAAAACACCTCGTATGAAAGATGTTTTCTCGATGTACTCCCTCATCTGACTTAGGCTGAATACTCAGCGCCCTCCGAGACACTAAGGAAAGTGCCTCCCCCTTCGCCGCCTCTAATACCTCCAAAATATCCTTCAACTCTGGTACATCACTATAATCCTGCTCTCCCTCACTTTCCGACTCCATTTCCCCATTCTCACGCAACACCAATACCCTCTTATTTGGACATTGGCTAGCTATATGCCCAAACCCATGACACTTAAAGCATTTAATATCCCGCATCCGAGCAGTAGAGGGTTTGAATTTACCTGCAGGTTTAGGCTCGGTCGCCTTCCCCCTTTGGCCCGCTATCTTCGAATTTTGCTCCTCCTTTTTGTTGGTGTTTGACTTCCATGCATTGGAGTTAGAACTCTGAGCTTGCGGTTGAAACCCCTCATCTTGAGTTGCTGCTCAACTTTGACCGCCATGTGCACCATCTCAACAAGGTCGACACAATGATGTAAGTCGACGACATTCGCTATAGGAGTATTCAATCCCACGATGAACCTGGCTATAGTAACCTCCTGATCCTCCTCGATATTGGCCCTCTCCATCAGCATCTCCATTTCCTTGTGGTAATCCTCTACACTTTTCGATCCCTGGGTCAATCTCTGCAACCTCTGATAGACGCCTCTATAATAATGATTTGGAACAAATCGTCGTCGCATCAAAATCCTCATCTCCTTCCATGTGGAAACGGGCCGCTCGCCGCTTCTCCTTCTTGAGACCATTAATTAATCCCACCACACACTTGCATAATCCGAGAATTCGGTTGATGCCAGTCTCACCTTTTTTAACTTAGAATAGTTTTGGCAATCAAACGCATTCTCAATTTTCCTCTCCCAATCTAAATACGCATCCGAATGACTCTTTCCGTGGAACGAGGGGATTTGCAGTTTGACGTTACTCAAATTGCCATCCTCACGTCCCATATCACCCCAATTTCCACACTGATCTCTGCTCGGATTGTAATTTGCTCCCTTTCGGAATCAAAATTATCAATCTCATCTGCCCACTCCTCTAATTCGAACCTCCTAGGCCTCCGTGCCCCAGTAGCAGGCTCCTTGATTCGCAGCGCCTCTCTGGGTTCCCCGTACGTCTCAATCATTATTTTCTTTACAACGTTTGCAATCGCCTCCAAATCCAGTTTGTTACCCAAATCTGCCGGTTGTCATTTTTCTTCGGTCATGTTTAAATCACTCCCTCATGTGTATACGCTCATGTATCACTCAACTCACAATCTCCAAGTACCGCGCTTGCCACGATTATAAACCAATTAGACGATCAATGCAAGTCGCCTCAACACACCAAGAAAATTACCAAGCCAGCAACGAATCGTAATAAGATGAAATTGAAGACTAGGGTTTATAATTCCGAGTTTTCCAGAATTTTCGATTTTTTTTGTTGCACACGGATTACGATTCTTTACCCGCGATTTTCTCGTGCAATTCGATTTTTTTGTTTTTTTGTACCCTTGAAGAACTAGGGTTTATGAGAAAATCTAGAAAATAACAAGAATTAAAGAACAATGATAGACTTAACTCGCTAGATGGCTCGATTACCAACGATGTGAACCGCAGAATAATTGTGCATACGACCCAACAACAATATGTTGTTAACCCAAGATCTTCACTAGTTCGGTTAAAATTGGTGGAAACCTCGACCCGTTGCTTGGCAAAGCAAGAACCTCGGTATGCGAAGATGCCACAAACAATTATGGATTATTGCCTAATAAGTCGATAATTGCAACAAGAAATGTAAATCTTGAAGCACTTGGAGAAAACACTCAATATGAGAGTAAAAAAATAACTTGATTGATAACTGGTGAAAAACAATAAGTGTTCACCCTTATACTGGATCCAAACCCTAACCTACCACGAAAACAACTTAAAACTGAAAAGGAAAAAAAAACAGGGCAAAAACCCGTATTCCCAGACTGATGCACGGGCACACGCGCGGCCCGTGCGCTGGGGTCATGCATCAATCGGCAACACGCACAGGTCGTGCATTAGTCCGTGCGTCAAGTAGTAGGCTTCCAATCATTCGGCATCACACACGGGCTCCATGCACGGGCGTGCCTCTGGTCGTGCGTCAACGCACGGGTCGTGTGCCCCTGCGAATGTTTTCCTGCGACTTGAATTCGATCCCTGCTCGACCCAAACTCGGAATAACAACTTAAGACGCGGCCCTAAAGGTTTACTTGGCCTCTAAACACCTAAGCGACTCAAATATAATGACATTACCACTAACTAAGATAGATGAACACAAGACACTAATGAGAACTTGATTACAATATCTTCAAGACGCAAAGTGACTCATATTTTTGGCATCCTTAACTTGCTTTCGATCGAGGTGGACTCCGAATGTCGACGACACCAATCAACTGACCACCCGAACTTTTTCCTCCATCGGCAATGCACTCTCGGTCTACTTCTCGCATGACTTGAATCAACCCATTGAGCGCATCCTTGAACTTTCTTACTCGAGCCCTTTATTACCGGACCAACTAGCATTGTCAATGGATCCTTTGTCCATGGATTCTCATCGACACTTTTGTTGTCCATTTTCTCTTGTCTTCCATTACTTTTTCTTTTCTCCGTACTTCTTTGATTTGTTCTTATCTTTCACCGATTAAGCTTTTTTAAAGTAAAGAAAGGTTTTTGTAGTATTTCACCGTGTAAAGTTGAATTATTACTGAAGGATGTTTGATAGGTACCGCGGTATGCATTGAATGTATCGCGATCCAAAGCAGTGAAATCGGGATCAAAACAAAGCACATACAAATTGCACCGCAGCATGATACACGATAAAAAATATCATGTACCGCCAGTATATGGCTTAAAATTATTTTTTTTTATAAACTATATGTGTACTGCGATGGCACCTTGTACCACGGTACAAGTGATCACGCACGGGCAGCCGTGCGCGTATGCACACGGCCCGTGCTTGTGGCGAAATTTTGATATATCTTTCGAATGACACATCCAACCCGTGCGGATGTGCACAACACGTCTTGACTGCGTTCCATCCTGTTTCATGATTTTTCTTCAATTCTTTCTCGCAGTATGGCATTTTGTATCACGATATGGCTCATTTTTCACTATTTTCCTTCTTCTCTTGATTCTTTGATACTTGACTCCCTATTACAACTCGATGTACATCTTCAACAATAATTGTGACTTAATCTACTCAAAAACAATATAATTTCTAGGTTTAAGATACCTATTTTGTTGGTAAAATTCCAACTTAACAAATACCCCCAAACTTGAATTGGTGTTTGCCCTCAAGCAACCGAAAAACATTGCAACAAGGAATAAACTTTTGAGTTTTACAAGTGACATTATTGCCTCAGGAGATTTCAAGTATTACATGAATTAAGGAATTTGCAAAAATGTAAATGTGTTCATTTGTCAATTAAGCATGCAAGTTAACCTCAATTTCGTGACTTCATATATAAATATAATCCATGTCTCCATTTAAATTTGTTGCTCAAATAAATACTTAAATATTTTTCAATGATCCCCTATTTAACTTATTGGATATAATTCTACATTAATCTCCACATTGTATGCAATAAGAAACATAAAAATCAATAGGACTTTTCGGGTTGTAATGTAAGCTTGGGTTAAAGGTATGAAAATATAGGATAAATGGCTATAATTCACCCAACCATATATAGCAATGACCAATTTCAAAGATTTGTCTGCGTTTCCCCTTCTTGTCCTGGTTTCTCTTTTTTTTTTCTTTTTTTTTTGGACAACCTTCCTCCATCAAAAATTTACCCCTCTTGATTCCAAATATCTCGTTTGTATGGATTTCATATGTATTATTGAAAACAGGTTATTTTTGGAAGATTTTCTCATTTTTGGCTTATATATTCAGTAGGTTGTCAACGAAACAGTTTTATTAAGGTCAAAAGGGGTACTAAGGGAAAATTGATTTTTGGTAGGCTATATAAGCTTTAGCTTTTCCAAAAGATAGCCTAAATCATTTTTCTAAAGTTATATTACTATATAAAATAGTTTTGAAAAATGTTTAAAAATATGCTTGAGTTATAGGGTATCATTTAGTTAATATTTTAAAAATCATTTGAGAAAATTGATTCAAAGATTATGTATAATAATTAGTCACAATTTCAAGATTTATCACATGCCTTAGCAAACAATTAAACACATCACATTCAGACAATTCATCAAATCATGCAAATTCAAAATTAAAAATATAATAGGATACAAAAATGTACTCAAAAGTTATCATGATGCATAATACTACAACCCAAACTTAAAATGTGCATTAACCTCAATGTACGAATGATAAGCAATAAGGAGTTTAAGGTCAATAAAACTTCCTGAAAATCCATCAACCGGCGGGCTCATTGTTATCTAGTGAAGTGGGTGAGTATCATCAAGCTTTGATTAGGCGAAGCCGAATCGACCTTTGGCTAAGAAAAATATATCTTGCATTTTCACACCTTAACCCGAGTATATTTTTCGGGTCTCTTTCTGTTGACTTTCGTGGAGCACGTTAAGTAATTCCTCATTTTTTTTAAAGATGGTAAAAATCCATGTCTGGGCACGATAGAATGAGGTTTTACTTGTTGAAGACTTAGACGGTAGGTAACCATTCTTTGTTGGTCGATATTTGGCTACAAGGGATTCAAAGTGGAAGTCTGATGGCGTGATGAGATATACGTCCTTGATTTGTATGAGCCATCCTGAGAAGTTAGCGTCAAAAGAAGACAAAAGGGAAAAATCCACAATTAAACAAGTTATAAGTTAATTCGTATTCTTTACCCTTGTAAACATAGAATATCATTCAAAATTGAAAGTACTTTGATCCAGTTGCATCCAAATATATCATCGAGTATTGTCGTGTGACATGGTATGCAATTGTATCAAGAATTAGTAAAAAATTTAATTGAATCATTTTATCGAACACCTTATGGGCATCAATATAGATAATGTGAATTTGTGAAATTTGAAATTGTTTAAACCCCAAAACTCACAATCAATTCATCAAATGTGGTTAACAAGTTCAAATTATCACAAATCACCAATTATCATAATCAATTAAGACACAATTTGGTGAAAATTCAAATTTTTCAAGTTAAGGACCATATGCTTCAATATGGAAAAATTCTACCAATTTACATGAATTTTGAGTAATAAAGGAAAGAGAATTACCTTGTAACGTGTTTAATCCGAGAAGAAAGCAAAAAAAATCGAGTCGAATTGAGTTTAGAATTTTTAGAAAAGAATCGAGGGTGGGGGGAAGAAGAAAAAATGGAGTTTGCGTCCTTTGAAATGCTTGACATTCTTTATATTGAAAATTCAAAAAGAAAAAAATTGGGGTTGTACCAGCGGGACAAGATTTTTCAAAAACAAATTTAAATTAAATTATTGTCTGCGCTATAGAATTTTTTTTCTTTTTTTGTAAATTAAATAAAATAAAATACTGAGACACGACCGTGTCTTCAGATACGGGAGGGTCGTGTTGCCGTCTAGGAGTGTGAATATTTTCGACAAGGTCCAACACGGCCGTGTCCATGGACACGGCTTTGGACCGTGTTTGATTTTTTTATAATTAGAAAAACATAAAATAGATATATTTTTAGAGAAATTAATAGCTTCGAAAAATCCAAATGTGCACACAAATACATTTAAACAATTTACCAAACCTCGGGTTGCTTGCCGAGAAGCGCTAGATTTATATTCTTCAGCCAAACTATTGCTTTTCTCAACCTGGATCTAAAAAAAAAAAGTGGCTATCCCGCCACGCTTTAGTATTTTCAATAGTATAGGCGATCCTTTAGTGCAAGTAAGACGTAGATGATTTAGGATCATTTCGGGATATTTTGGAAATCAAAATATGTGTTCCTAACAATTAAAAATTGTTTTTCAATTATAGGTAAGATATTTCTATCTTTATTCATATTAAATATCAATGAATCTGTAGAGCATATGAATTGATCACCATTTTCAAGAATTGTTCCTTCTAGTTTATGGATGAGTGTAAAATATACGTGCATTTGAGGGCTTAAAATGATATATATTTGATGCATTTGCACGCATACTCAATATGTTTTCCTTGGTTTACCTTGTTGGGCGTGATACTGCGTACTCTTGTGAATTTTGCAGAAAATGGAGCTAAATTGGATAAAAAGAGATATAACGTTCCAAAGTATAGGTCAAGAGCTAATGTACAAGCAAAAATATGGAGGAGAGAAGCATGGAAGGTCAAACAAAAGGAATTTTCCTTCAAAAACGTCAAAACGCGCGCTAACGCTTTCCAAAGATGGCGGGGTTCAGTATTTTGGTCATAACTTACTATACACAATTGATATTGCGATGATTCAAGTGGACATGGAAAGCTAAGAGAAAGATCTACAACGTTTATGAAGACCCCGAGATCAAATGCTGATCGCACAACCCAGCCGTGTGGGTTGACATCGGTCGTGCGACGTAACTGGGGCTGAATTGGTCTTCTTTTCCTACTCAAACTCTACAAGTGATCTCTCCAAGCATCTATAAAAGAGACCCAAGGCTATGCGCGAAAATTCATCATCCATCATCACTCTCAATATAGAAAACACATCAAATAACATAGGAACGAAGAAATCGAAGAGCTTCTGAGAGCAAAAGGCTACGTCGCAAAGAACACCACGAGGCTTTCGCATCTAGGGAGCACAAGAGCTTCGAAGGCTTGGAGGGGGAATCCATCCTGACCAGAAGGAGTTTTCTTTCTATGTTTAAGAACTCTTGTATGTGCTTATATGATGTCATAATGTTGATTCGGATTTGTCTATGAGTTTGTAATCAATGTTTGGCATATTTTTCGGATCTTAGGGGCATAATCGAAACTGTGGATTTTTATTAAATATGATTACTCGTTTTCTTAATTAATTCATGCGTTCTATTTTATGAATTCGAGTGCTTATTTATAATTACTTTTTATTTGACCAATAATTTGCATGTCATACTTCTAGTCCATAATCCGAGCAAGTGAGTTCTAGAAGACGAAAATATTTTGGGAGTTAATAAGAATTGTAACGATCCGAGAGGAATACAATTGTTATTAATCAACTGTTTACGCACCACCTGACCAGGGGAGTAAATGAATTTAGGAATTTGAACCCATATAATTGCATGAATTGGTTTTTAAAACTTTATTCGTATTTAATATTGAAAAAGGATGTTGAGATTATGTACCTAAGGTTGCTCTTAAAGATGTTGAAAAGACTTGGGGTTCACAAATTTATTTCTTATTTATTTTTCTTTATTTTTATTTTAGTAACTTGATTTTCGGTCGCTTCAATAAAATTGAAATACGATGTTATTATAGCCTAAGTGATTCGAGATTCAATCCCTGGGGAATACGACCTTGCTTGCCATTATTCTATAAACTACACCGTACACTTGCAGTTGTATGAACCAAAATAATTTTTGGCGAACAAGTTTTTTGGCGCTGTTTGAGGATTGATTAGATTCTACTTAGATATAGTAATAAGTAGTCAATCTTAATTGAAGCATATTTTTTGTAAATATTTTTTTATTTGTTTTTCTCGTTTATTTTTTATTTTTTTTAATTTTTTTTCTTCCTTCTTCGTTTCTAACATCGTTTTGTTGAGTGCGAGACTGGAATCTTTGGAGATACAAGAAGCCCAAATCGCTGCTGCAGTGGGAGGCCAACATCAAAAGGGCAAATTCCCAGCGATACTTAATCCAAGAAAACAGAGCAACGCCATTCGTCTGATGGATGGTACAGAATACAAGAGCTCAATGATTTCAACCGACACGGTTCAACAAAAGCGATGCTAGAAATCTGAGTCTGGCTGAAAACGAAAACTTAGCGTTTTGTGGGAGGCAACCCAAGAAACGTCGCGACAAACCCTAGGGGTAAAAAAAAAGCAAAAAAAGTTTTGGAAAAAAAATTGAAAAAAAAAACAAAAAAAAAACCCGGACGCACAAGGGCATGTGGACGCACACGACCCGATCGTACAATCTGCTCCTTCAGTTTTCGAATTGACGGACGAGCTCCCAGCTTCATCGGAACTATCCATGTAAGTACATATTATGCATTCTTTTTTCTTTTGATAATTTCCTCATATGTTCGGGACGAAGCATATTTTAAGTTTGGGGAGGTTGTCAAGAATGCGTAAATTAGTACTGTTGCATTTTGCATTGCATTTAGGACTGCATGTATAGCACTTGCATCAAAAAAAAATCGAGTTTTGTTTAATTTTTTTTCCGACTTTTAGTTATTTTTGTTTTAGCATGTTTACCGCTTTAGCACGTTTAATTGCTTTTGTATGTGGTTTTTAATCCAGTTCGTATGCCCAGATCCCTATGATCTTACTTTGAATATTTTATGGCATGGGATAACATACTTGTGGGAATAATGTAATAAATTATTAGGAGGAAAGTTTATTTACTTGGCATGTGTTAAGAAAATTAGGTATTTGAGCATGTTGCGAAAAATAAGCATGTGAGCTTTTGTGCCTTAAACTGCTTTATATTATGCAGACTTATTTTTGTCTTGGGTGTATCATTCATGATTGCTAGAACTCTAGAACTTACTCTGGTATCTTCATCAAAGCCATGTGTGTGTGCAATTTTTGAAAATGATCTAAGGCCATCTTTGTTTAGCCTACTTAGCCTAAAAAGCCTACCTATGAACTCATGATTCCCTAGTTAGCCAAGTTTGAGCCAAAACTTTTATTCTGAGCCACATTGATCTTTAAAATTTACATGTTTTTATCCGTACAAATTCTTGAGCTTATAGAAAATGAATAAGTTTTGGGGAGATGTGGTGAAAATTTCTGAAAAAGAGAGGAAGTTGGCAAAAGAAAGAGGGATGAGCAGTGTCTGGGTAAATGAAAAAATACATGAAGCTCGAAAAAGAAAGAAAATATCTGGAAAGAAAATAGAGAAAATCGAGAAAAAGAATCTGAAAAATGAGAGCTTAAGGCTAAAAAAAAAAAAGGCAAGGCCTAAGAATGAAAAAACAAAAAGAGGAGAAATAAGGGTGGAATTGAGTTGAAAAAGAAAACTGATATTATGTTAAAATTGGGTTGGTGAATTGCAAGTCTGTGTGCTTAAATTCTATTTGCTCAAGTCAAGTCACTTAATCCAAATTTTCCCTACCCTTACCAAAGAGCCCACATTACAACCTAATAAAAAGTCCTTTTTGATTCTTAGATTG
This sequence comes from Rehmannia glutinosa, assembly GCA_016081115.2. Taxonomy (NCBI): domain Eukaryota; kingdom Viridiplantae; phylum Streptophyta; class Magnoliopsida; order Lamiales; family Orobanchaceae; genus Rehmannia; species Rehmannia glutinosa. The sequence goes on along the minus strand of CM071924.1, from coordinate 65,119,334 downwards.
TGCACACAAAAGTGGTAGAGATATTAGACGATTTGCAAGCTTATGGTAGTTCTACATTCACTTAATTGAATTTGAGCGTAAACACTATTCATACACTTCTGAGAGTCGAGTGATACACTATCTTCTTGTGAGTCGTGATGTTGAATACCCAAGAGAGTATTGATTATGCCGAGTTTATGAATGATGACTTCTTAATGATGAGTTACATGGTTTCCTTGAGTATGGAGTCGGGTGTTATTTAATGTTTATAGTGTTCTTGGATGTTCTTTCATTTTTTCCCTTGATATTATTTTTCTTAATTTGCTCGAGTACACACATTTTTATCAAAAAGAAGATTTTCAATTGAGTGAGAGATAGAAAACTCCCTAAGTTAATTTGATGTGGCTCCTCTTGTGAGATCGGATTGCACTCGTCAAAAGTCTTCTCCAAATTTTGAAGGATGTCCACCTTTTTCCTATTGGGCAATTCCTCACCATGTTCATGATTTTCTACTTCATCAGGTCCCAAGAATGATGACAACTTTTCATTATTAATTTGGTCAATCATTTATAGGAGTGACTTGGATAGATGTTGATATTTAATCTCAATTTGTTGAAATCTTGTCTCGGCTCGTAGTATTCTATCCTCAATGTCCCGATGTCTTATCGTACTCTCTACGATAAATTGAGAAAGAATTTCCTCCAATTTGGACTGACGTTTTATCTCAACTTGTTGTTTTCTTGTCTCACAGTTAGCTAAGAATTTATAAAATATTTCTTCCAAGTGAGGCAATTGTTCTTGTAGCTGATAAGAGATTTCATGATTTGTAATATCCTGGGCCCATATATTTTCTTGAGGTAGATAATAAGGAACAAAAGTGTTCACTCTTTGACTTTCAAAAATCCCCGAAGCATCATTTATCCAATTATATGCATACATTATGATTTCCTCCAACGATGTACCTCCAACAAAAAACAATTAACAAAATTTCAATAAAAAAAATAAAATAAAAATAGTCAAATTACAACTAGGCAATCAACCTTGATATCACATAAAATACATTCTCCGGTAATGGCGCCAAAAACTTGTTAGACGTAAAAACACTCACCTAATTTACCGCAAGTGTACGGTTGTCAAGTTTTCATATAAGTAATGAGTAGGGTTATCGTATCCACAAGGAATGTGTGTGTAAGTACCACGTATAAATTACTTTTGCTATATTTGACTGATCAATAATAAATGGATTTGTGGATTTATAATTAATAATAATTAAATGTAAAAAATAAATGCAGACATCTAAATCTACGGAGAATTACTCTAGAAGTTGGTTTCATCAAGTTATCACTTATGTAAGATAAACAGTCTATCTATTTCAAGAAATGGTTTATAAGTTGAAATTCCCAATTTAATCAACTATCTTTTTTCGAGTGCTTAGTGATTTTAAATAAAACAAGATTTCGATATCTCTATAAAAATCTCAAGAATTATAATTCTAAATAGAACAGTGAATTTCTTCAACAACTTCAAAGGATTTATAAATCTCTCGATTATATAATTTCCTATGTTATGTTATTCTAGATCTGGTATTAAATCACTTCTCTCGAATGTGAATTAACACATCAGACATCAAAGATTAATGGTCAGGTAATCAAGATGTAATTAATACAAATAACACAAATAAACCATGAATTGCACGAAATAATATAGGTCTACAAATCAAACATAAGATCAACCAAGATTACATCAAGCCCCTAGAATATCTAATTCATTAAACAACACAAATAATAAATTTTATAAATAAGAATTAATATAAGAATTATACTAGAAAGAAAGAGAAGAATAAGGAAGAACTTATATTTGATGATTTGATCAGTAATTCTCCAAGTATTTGTTGAAGAATTAATTTGGTTCCCTTCCTATTCCGATACGTTCTCTCCAACTGAGCTCCATCTTTTGTATCTTCTTCCCTAGGTCTCCCCGTCTCCTGGTGTGTTTCTCTGCTGAACTCACATGTATTTATAGCTTAAGTTTCTTTATTCTTCTTCCGTTCTTTTCTTCTGTCATTCGGACACTTCTGTTGTCCATTTTCTCTTGTCTTCCATCACTTTCTTCATTTCTCCTATACTTCTTTGTCTTGTTCTTATCTTTCAGCTAATTGAGCTTTCTTTAATGTAAGGAAATGTTTTCGTGGTTTTCGCTGTGTAAAGTTGAATTATTGATGAAGGATGTTTGATAGGTATCGTGGTATGCGTTGAATGTATCGCGGTCGAAAGCAGGTGAAATCGAGATTAAAATACGGCACGGACGAATTACACCACAGTACACAACAAAAATACTATGTATCGCGGTACATAAAGCTTTGTACCGCGGTACATGGCTTAAAATTATTTTTTTTATTAACTATATGTGTACCGCGGTATGGCACCTTGTACCATGGTACAAGTGATCACGCATGGGCAGCCTGTGCGTATGCCCACGGCCCATGCATGTGGCAAAAATTTGATATATCTTTCGGAATGATGCACGGCCAGTCCGTGTGGATGCGCACGACCTGTGCGGTACCCATTCCACCATGTTTCATGATTTTCAATACTAAACATTAGAAATATTCATCGATGAAAAATAAAAAAAAATATATAAAGTTTATTATTCAAATTCTTATTAATCGGGTCACCGCCTCCACGTGTCCCGCCAACTCCATCATTCATCTGAAATAGAAATATATTTGGGGTGAGCATTCAACGGCTCAGTAGGGGCGAATTTGTCCAAGCTAAATACACAATACACATTACAAAATAACATGCTTAACATTGAAAATGTAACTGTAGCTATGATATTGAAACATGACTCGCACTGCCGGGATTTCATCGGAGGAAACTTTTATGCCCTGGCCTCTGTGTGGTCCCACACGACTATAGACATTTAAAATATGGCTCGCATCCGCCGAGATTTCACCGAGGGAACTTTTATGCCCGACCTCTGTGTGGTCCCTCACGACTATGAACATTTAGCACGGAGAAGCATAAATTATCAAGCAACATATAAAGGCATTTAACAAGGACAAATAAAGCGGAAAAACCCCTACCTCGAAAAGTAGCGTAGAGTAGAGTGTGTTGAAAAGTGGAAATTTCTATGCCTGAAAATTCTTGTTGCCTACAATTAAATTTAAAACTTGTATTAATATTTTGTAACTTTTATAAATATATATATATATAATAGAAATTAAATTTAAAGGATAAAATTTAATTGGGTAAAAATTTTAGGATTTGGATCAATTTCCTAAACTCAAAGTTGACCCACATTTCTCTCCATATCCTCTCACCCCAACCCCAGCCCCCCCCCCCATTTCTTCTTTCTCTGTAACATCATTTTCTCCAAATCCCCCCTCCATCTCTCTCTCTCTCTTCTACTTTTTTCCTCATTTCTTTTATTTTCTCTCTCTCCCTCATTTTTCTTTTCCTTTCTCTTTTTCCTTATCTCTCACTCTTCTCCCTCACCAAACCCAAATACCATCCCATTCTTGATATCTTCCTCTCAGTATACAACCACCCCTTCTTCTTCTTTCACACACCACATACACACGATGGCGGCCGCGAAGACGAGCGGCCCGTCGTTAAAGGGGGAACCAAGCATAAATATGTTTGGGTCACCTTTCTCTATTTTTTTATTTTTTTTTTTTTTTTACTTTTTTGAGTTTGTGTGGTTTGGCTGGGATTTTGGACTTGGAATGGTTTTTCCTACGATTGGTTGGTGATAGTAGTTTGTGGTGGTGGGAGGGGAGTGAAAATGGCAAAACTTTGGAGCCTTTGGAAGAAACGAGAGACAAAATTTGATTTTCTTACCTCTGATTTCTTTGGAATTTTGATGTGTGATAGGATAATGAGAGCTGGGTTATTTATATTATCATTAGATTGTAAATTTTTGGTAATGAGAGTGATTTCAGAAAATTGATGTATGCATAATTTTGTCTTAATTTTAGCTGAAAATTTGATTAGAAATTTAGGGCTGAATTTGCTCAATGAATCTAGACTAATTTTTGGCTTGAATTTGTTAGCTAGAATATTTGTTGAGATAATAAATTGATTTTATAATCAATTAGTAATTAAATTCGAAATTAATCAATTAGCTGAAATAAGGTAAAAATAAAAACTGAAATTTTTGACTTTTATTATTTTTATTTATTTATTTATTTATTTTATTATTTTTTTTAATTGAAGATTTTATAACAATTGGTCTTACCTTATTTGGATAAATGATATAGGTTTGGGTTTGGGCTTGATGATGGATTTAAGATTTCTAGTAGGCCAATAAAGTCTAAAAATAATCTATTAAGCCCAATTATAATGAGATTTTTCAGATTTTCCACAAAATTTTTAAATCCTAATTGTTAAACAATCAAGTCCTAATTTCGATTTTCCCCAATTTCATGGGTATTACAATTACAATATTTAATCTCCTACCTCTTGAGATGCCAAAGTCACTGCTCTTACCACTGCACTGTGGTTTTACATAATCCTGATATTTACTTGTTTCCTGGGAGGGCCCTGTTAAACTTTAGATATCCCGATTCTGCCATTGAAAGTTCCGACTAAGCATTGGCTATTAAGGTAGCTTTCAAATTCTCTTTTTAGCAAATTATATCCATTGTGGTGAGTTCTTGCATCTTGAAATTACAAAATGCATATTAAATAGGGTTATAATAGTAAAAGAATGGAAAAAGTATTATTAAATATGAAAAGTGGACTATATATTTGGGACATCCCAAAAAAGAATAGTGAACTATATATTTGGGACAGAGGGAGTATAAAATAATAAGACGAAATTTCATTTCTGTTTTCAAACCCACTAAAAGTCAATTTATTTATTTTTTTATAAAGTTTTAATTTATTTGTATATATGTAATATGTGGTATTTTTTATAAAATTGTGTGAATTTAAAAAGTTTTGATGATATCTTTTAAAAGATGAGTATGTTTGAAATTACAAAATAAATCTAACGAATTGAGTATTTTAATTTTCTTTTTTCAAATTACAAAATAACTCTAACGAGTTCAGATCATTGCAAACACACACAAAAAATTATTCACATCCATATAAACCTTGATAAAATTATACCTTCAAATACTTATTGCAGCTAGAGAAATACAAGTTTACTATATGTACTGATAGTTTGATAACAATTTATCTCGCGTACGTGCTGCCACCACATGTATATACTTGTTGAAATTCAAGTCCAGACGACCTTCAAGTATATTCAGTATATACTTTTGAAACTGTCATGTCGATACCATCAGTTTCTACTTAGTGAACTGAGATTAACAATATAACTACTGATTTAAAATACTTTTCATTGTTTCACAGGGATTATATCATGGGTACCTCATATTCTTTGTTAAATCTGTTATCTGTATAATGATTGTTGGTTCAAGAGGTAAAATTTTTAAACATGCTACTATTATTTCATTGAGATGGTTATGCTATTGCTTGTTAAATAATTCATTGATGCTCTCACAACAAAAGATTAGAGACCTGGATGATTCTATGATGTATATCTTTTTCCTTTGAAATAGCCTTTAGAGGAAGTAGAAACTATAGTCTATGTGTTTAGTTGTTAATGAAATTGATTACTTTAGAAATTACTAATGATAGCTACTTAGTGTGAAACTGAAGCATTACACAATCTCTTCAGGGCCAATGATGCAACTTTTCTTGTTTCTCATCTCCAAAGCTAATTTGGTTTTGTGGTAGTCTCTATATGGGCTCAATAAATTAACATGTGCTTAATTGAGATTGTTTCCATGACGATAAATTTGCAGGCAGTTACTGGCAAAGGAGCCAGGGATCAAGGTGGTTCCCACATTCAAGCTATTTAAGGATATCAAGATTGTTGAAGAAGTTGCATCAGCAAAATTTTACAATTTAGTGGTTGCAACCAAGTGCGCAAGATCAATTTAATAATTTTTTTTTATTTTAAGCTTGCCCTTGTAACCTGTTAATAGATCCCAAAATCCTCCAACCATTATTTGGTAACTCTGTGAAGTGATAATGATGTACATTTGGACTGTAATATAGTTTTCTTTATGCTACACCTATATTATATATATATGAGAAGGGTTATATGAGACCAATGACTTATATAAGTACGTAAGACCAAATCTAGATGACAAATCAACAAATTTTAATGACTAATAATAAATATATTTAAATTATATAAAAATACCTAATTAAATTGATAAAGGGGTATATAAGTCCAAACCAATCAATCATATCTCATGGAATTAGGGAAGTTACACACAACAGTATAGATGTTATCTTACCATCTTAAACCATAGCAAAATTACATAATATTTGTAAGCAACAAATATACACTGTCTAAGCAACATATTTGTCATCAATAAGCAACACGGTTAACTTAAAAAAGCAGCAAAAAATACATATATATACAAGACATATGACCTATGTAAATCAACAGATTTGCACAAATCTTAGCAACATTGTCTACTTAAACAAGTAAAATAATTGTCTTCAATAAGAAACATAGTCCACATAAAACAGCAGCATACTTACTTAGCAACATTGTATGCCTAAATAAGCAACATATTTATCCTTGATAAGCAACATAGTTGGCATAAATAAGCAATATAATTACATATATATAAAAAGACAAATGGAAGAGAATAGTTTGCGGTTGCAACATGATCTGCCTAAATAAGCAGCATATCTGTCCTTAATAAGCAACATATTTCGCATAATGGAATGCGCCAATATCAATTGCAAGTTTGACTGTGAAAGAAAAAGGAGAATTTCAGAGATACGGTTTCAAACATATCCAAAAAAAGCAACATATTTGTCTTCAATAAGCAACATATTTCTCACAGCGGATAAGGCCAAGGATACAATTTCAAACAAATCCCAAAAAATCCAGAATGTGAACGAGCACTACAAAAAATAACTCCCGTTTTTTACTGATATTCAAACAAAATCACCTATTTATCCGTAACAGATATTAATTAAATATAAACTAAAATAAAAGTCAATTAAATCTGCATCGTTAAAAAGAAAAGGTCAACGCTCCAGATTTGGTCTCATGCACTTATTTAAATTATATGGACTCACTATATCCAAATCATATATATATATATATATATATATTGCTTATTTGCGGATAATAGCATTTGTATTTTATAATATTGTGTTTAGTATATATTGTAATATATGTTTATAATAGGTTTTGAAAAATAAAAAAAATGTACAATCCAGGAAATTGAAAAAAAAAATTTGGAGTATCTGGGACGACAAGGTCGTCGCTAATTAATGTGAGACAAACAGAAATTTGTGACAACAAAATTGTCACAAATGATGAAAGTTTTTTTTTGTAACGACTTTTGATGTTACAAATAACCTTAAATGGTTTAACCAACGGCCAGTATTTGAGGCGACAAAGTCGTCGCAAATAGTGAAAGTCTTTTGCAATGACAGCGATGCCATGGAAAAAATAGTTTTTGCAACGCGTTATAAGGAACAACTTTTTGCTACGACATGTCATTGCAAAAAATATAATAACAACGCCTTTTGGTCTTTTGCGATGAATTTTTGTCGTTGCAAAAACCCAATTTTCTAGTAGTGACGGCGAAATCACAAAAAAGAACATAAACAAAAACAAATAACTTATATCTATGTGGAAAAACCACTTATGTAAGTAGAAAATAAATTGTGAAAACGATGAAGATGGAGAGATTTCAGGCAAAAAATGGCCAAAATTACTTCTTAACGGTGAACAAAAAATAAAAAGCAAAAGAAATAAAGAGTTTGAGAGAAAAGAACTTTCTGGAATTAATATTCGGAATTATTTGAATTTTGTTTAGGTTGCATTGAGAGATTTTGAATTTAGGGAGAATATTTATGTGGAGTATTTCAAATCACTCCATCTAATATGTATTTAAAATCCTCCGAAATGACTCCAAAAATATTTTCCAATGATTTGAAATTTATTATAAAATGACTTTATCCAAACAACCTCAATGGACTTGTTATTATGTATTTGGAATCTTTACTTCCAAATTCATCAAAAATGGAGCTTTAGAGCATTTTGATAAACAAGTATAACAAATATTATGCGTTTGGAAATTAAAATTTTATGATCTCAAATTAATCGGAAAAAAATCTACAAAGGAAAAGTTTGTTACTTTAACTTCGTAATATACAAAATTGGACATAGAAAGAATCGTAAATGTATAATTGAACAATTAACACTACTAGTATTAAGGCCAGAAAGTTTTATAACATAAGAGAGACAAAATAATTAATTATTTTTAAATTATTAGAGATGTAATAAATAATAAAAAATTAATATTGCAAAATAAGCCTTAAGAAAAAATACCAGAGAATAGAAAGAGATGATATTATAAATCAATCGACGTCAATTTATAATAGGTTATATGTCATTATTAAAGTACTATGCAAGTATTGTGCATCTTTAGAAATTTCAACCAAAATGTCGCTTTCAGATTCTATGCAAGTACTGTGCAAACTTTGAATTCTCCAACCGTCTATTATTGTACGTCCATATTTTTCATTACATTCCCCCTTGGATGTATCATAATTGTACATTTGATTAATATGCCTCATTAAAAACCTTGGTAAAAAAAAAACTAGTGGAAAAAACTATTTAAAAGAAAAAAGAGTACATAACTTAAATTCAATCTTTGTGCATATGTTACCTAGTTAAAAACCTTAAACAGGAAAAACCCAATGGGATCAAACCAAACATAAGAAAAAAATAGTACATCACGCAATATATTCACTCTCCTTAAAATGAAGAGAACTGATCCATTAATCTTGCTTCGTATTGATTGTTCTCATTCCAATGTCGTAAAGTAATTTCTCAAATATAGATGTTGGCAAGGATTTTGTAAACAAATCAGCAAGATTATGATATGAGCGAATATGTTGAACATCTACCGCTCCATTTTTCTGGAGTTCATGTGTATGGAAAAACTCTGGTAAGATATGTTTTGTCCTATCACATTTAATAGTAGGAGTGTTTGTAACTCTTTTAGCTAACAAGCATTTCATATATAAGCTATAATTAATCTTAACCAAACACACTCTTTACCAGCTTCTTGAAGAGCAATTATCTCAGAGTGATTAGAAGAAGTAGCTACTAATGTTTGTTTGGTAGATCGCCATGATATAGTTGTACCGTTATAGAAAAATAAATAATCATATTGTGATCGAGCTTTGTGTGGATCATATCTATATCCAGCATCAACAAAACAACTAGCCCAGAGTTAGTGGATTCCTTGGAGTAGAATAACCCAAAATCTATAATACCACTGAGATAACAAAAAACGTGTTTAATACCATTCCGATGTCTTTAAGTTGGCTCATAACTATATCGTGCAAGTAGATTCACCGCAAAAATATATGGTCTAGTGCATTGTGCTAAATACTTTAATGCTCCAATAGCATTAAGATAATGGCACTTCAGGACCTAGAATTTCTTCATCAGATTCTTTTGGGTGGAACAGATCTTTCTCCGGATCTAAATTGTGCACGACCCTAGCGGTACTCAAAGGATGAGCGTTGCCCATATTAAATTATTTGAGTATCCGTTTAGTGTAAGTAGATTGGTGGGCAAGTATCCCATTATCTTTATACTCTAGTTGAAGAAAATATTTAGTTATTCCAAGATCTCTAACCTCAAAATCTTTCTTTAGATATTCAACAATATTAGATAATTCTTCAGGGGTGCCAATCAAATTTATATCATCGACATATACTGCAATGATAGTAAATCCGGTATCTGACCTGATAATAAAAACACATGGGCAAATGATATTGTGTTTGCAACCTTCCGTAGAAAATGTATTCGTTAAGTCTATGATACCACATGCGACCGGATTGCTTTAACCCATACAATGACCTTTGTAATTTGATCGAGTATAGTTCAAGGAGTATGTGGTTTCGCATTTTGTATACATCCGGAATTTTCATGTAAATATGAGAATCTAGTGAACCATGTAGATATGCCGTCACAACATCCAATAGATGCATGTCCAAATTCTCGTGGACAACCATACTGATAAGAATACAGAATGTGATTCTATCCATCACTGGTGAATATGTTTCATCATAATCAATCCTAGGTGTCTATGAGAATTCTTGAGCCACAAGTCAGGCTTTATATATCACGGCTTCATTTTTCTCTTTTCTCTTTCGAACTAATACCTATTTATATCTAATGGGCTTTACATTGTTTGGAGTTTGAGCAATTTGCCCAAATACATTTTGTTTTTCTAAGGAAGCTAACTAAGATTTTATTATCTCTTCCCATACAGGTCAATCAGACCTTTGACGGCATTCCATTATAGAGCATGGTCCATTATCCCAATCATCATCCATAATTTCTTGAGCAACCGAGAATACAAAATTATTGTCAATAATTATTTTATTTTGATCCCATATTTCATTTCAATAGCTCATGGAATTTCCGGTGCTATCAGAATTTTGTAAATTTTCTGAGATCTTAGACTATACAGATTCATCTATAACATAACATGCTCCTTAGTATCAACTCTCCCATTTCTTTTTCTAAGAACAGTATCTTTTGAGCCAATATATCTACCAAGTTTTTGCCGTGGGTTATCATCGATCATTTTCTTATGTTCATCAGTAACAATAATCCTAGCTGGAGCATTTGCCATCGGAATATGAGACTTCATGGCTTTGCTAGCATCGTTAATTGTATCTGGAAGTCTATTAGCAATATTTTGCAAATGAATGATTTTATTCACCTCACTTTCACATGCAGAAGTATGTCGACCTAAATGGGATAGACTTTGTTCATTCCAGGAGATACTCTCAACTGGTTTTGTTTATCTAAAATAGTTTTATCCCTTCCCATTGATGGAAATATTGTCTCATCAAAATGCCAATCTGCAAAAATAGTGGTGAATAAATCTCCCGTCATTGGTTCCAAATACCGAATGAATAATTGACGGAGAGTCAAATCCAACGTATATACAAAGTCTACGTTCTAGACCCATTTTTGTACTCTGAGGTGGTGGAATCGGCACCAGAACAACACACCTGAAAGTGCGTAGGTGCAAAATATTTGGCTCAAAACCAAGAGTTAATTGCATTAAAGACTGCATATGATAAGCAGTGGGGCGTAATCTAATAAGTGTTGATGCATGAAATATTGCATGACCCCGTATTGCACTCGTGAGCTTTGATCTCATTAATAATGTACGAACAATGATTTAAACTCGTTTAATCAGGAATTCTGCTAATCCATTTGAGTATGAACATGTGCTACTAAGTATTCAACATTAATTCCCAGTGCGGCAAAATATTCGTCAAAACGTTTTGACGTAAATTCTCCGACATTATCTGTCCTTATATTCTTGATAGGATAATCAGAAAAATGTGCTCGAATTTTTATAATTTATGCTAATAATCGAGCAAATGCTATATTTCTAGTAGATAATAAGCATACATGTGACCATCTACGTTATGCATCTATTAGAACCATGAAATTAGGGATGGCAATGGAACGGGCGAGTATCTAGATACCTAGACCCGTCCCGTCCGTAGAATGGGGTGAGACGGGTCGACACACCGGTGGGCCAACGGGCGGGGCGGTCGACCTGTCCCGCCCCACATTAAATAAATTTAAATAGAAAAAATGAAATAAAAGGAATAAAATATTTATTTTTAATATATTTATAAAATATTCTTTACAAAAATAATTATTTTCAAATTTATAAATATTAGGTATAATATTAAAAGATAAAAATTATATTATATATATATATATTATATACAAAATATATATTAAATATAATAAAAATATAGACGTTGGGTACCATGAGGCGAAAGTAATACTGGACAGCCCGTCGCGAGTCACGAGCGGTATCCGTGGGTCGGGTCAAAATTTCCATCCGTACATGAAATATTAAAATGGTCCACTTGGAGGATGTATATGTCCGCAAATATTATCATGAATATTTGTAAAAATGATGGTGATTTGTAATCAACTTTTTTTCATGGAAGATTTAGTAATGAGTTTTCCTTGTGAACACGATTCACGGAAATATTCGTTGGACATCAGCATATTCGTCTTTTTTAATGGATGTTCATTAATGTGTTCAATAATCATACGCATCATAGTTATTCCTGGTTGTCTTAAGCGATCATGTCATAACCCAAATATATTAGGATTTACCAGCTTCTAAGGCAAGGTGGCATAGGAGATATTAGTTGTTCCTACCTATATCGTTTCTGTGGAGCAAGCATTTACTGAGGGATGTTATATTTTGGATGCTAGATGATCTAGATTAACAGTAGAAAATCTAGAAAATCAAGCACTAAGATTGAACAAAAGCCGAGCTACGTGATCAACAAACTGATTTTGATGAAGAAGAAGGAAGAAAGTGACACTATTGATAACAGATCAAGCAATGATTCACAAAATGATTGAACAATCACATTGTCACCCAATCACTTCCCTAAGGTAAGTAAAAGGTAAGAGAACTACGTAGGTTGATTCCTCTATGAGGATACGTAGGCAATTTTTTTTTTCTTCTTTGTGCTTTCTACTTTATATTTTAAATTTTATACTAAATTGTAGTAACTTGTAATTTTATTTATAAATTGTACTTTGAAATTTTAATATCTTAGAATTTTTCATTTGTACTTTGTAACTTAAATTGTATTGTCAATTATTTTTAATAAAGTTGTAATTTGTAAGTTGTAATTTTACTTTTAAAGCAATAAAGTCAATTTTTCTTACTCAATTTTGATTCTTTCATGAGTTTTTAATTTATTTAAATATTGAAAATTAAAAAAAAAACAAAAAAATCGAAATTGGAACTGCCGGTTCATAAACTAGCAGTTCGGAATTGGAACCAAAAACTTTGTTTAGAATGGTTAGGTTTCGGTTCCAGCCCTTCCAGTTTTTTAAATTGGCGGTTCCGAACCGTTGAAAACGTCTACCCAGAAGATCACAAAATGTGATTTTTTAATAAAAGTTCATTGGTTTTCTCAGTCGTGAGAAAATCGAGATCAATTCAGAATATGTCTTGAATTGACATTGTCTGTAATGTTGTTGTAGCACAATGTTTGATTCATGCATTATGGAGAATATATTCTCCAATTATCATATTCAGACAGTTTTGTCCCACGAAGAGCCATTCGGTACTCAATTTTGAATAATGTCAAATTATAGTTGGCAATGGACTTAAAGTCCTGCAACCTCAGTTGTTGCTAATAATATTGTGCATGTGGAAGTATCACCATTCTGGTGTGATCAAATCTATTTTTGAGCTTTTACAAGAGCTCAGAAGGCCTTTCGATTTGTATATATTCATTTTGTCAAATCATCAGTAAGATATTGGCGTATAAATATCATTGCATTCACTTTATCTTTTATATTGACCTCTTAAATTTTCACAGGGTTCAATATTTTGGCAAATCTTGACCCTGGAGGTGCAATTTAACATCTAGACACCATGATAGATAATTATTGCTCGTGGTGTCAAGGATCTAGATTTTTCGCTTTTAAAAATCGGCAATTTTTCTACAAAGGGAAATAAATATAAATTAGTACGAAGAAATTCAAACTTGAAATGCACAAATCTTTTCTCGATCGAGCAATAACTCATGTTGATAACGTGTTGTAAATAATAAGAAATTAAAATGGTGTCCACTTGTAGATAGGAACATCAATATTGCCCTTATCATTTTCATCTACTTGTCTTCCATTTTCATATGAGAAACGCAGCACTGGATTTCCTGGGAAATTTAGAAAAATGGCAACTTTGTAGAAATGATCATTTAATCGAACTAGAATAAAAAGTAATTTTTCGAGTTCAATGGAGCTCTCTTCTCATATGCTTACCTGTTTTCCAGCCATCCTCCCGTGATATAAGATATAGCTAAAGCGGTTAGAGTACAAGAAATGTATTGCAAAGAGTCTTATCTCTATGGCGGGTTAAGGATTTATTTTGTCTTTGTGGCAAGTTACGATTTGTTTAGTTTTTATTATTTCTTATTCATGTCATCATCATGGATCCTCCTTAGAAGATTTGTACCAACGACCGGAAGATGAAGAAAAAGTGGTTTGGTTCTAGATAACAAGAACTTGAACAAGTTGCAAGTGAATTTCGATGGTGTCTGGTAGTCCTGCTCATTACGAATTGTCAATTTTATGGCGATGAAAATACTATGACATCTCTATGGCGGCCTATCAAAGGTGTTATGATTAAGGAATTGAGTCCTAATATGTATTTGTTTCAGTCTTTTCACGAAATGGATGTGCAGAGAATAGAAGCAAATGGCCCGTGGACGTTTGATAATATGCTCCTTTTAACAAAGAGACTTGAGATTGGGGAACAACCTTCAAAAGTGTTGTTATTCAATACTGCTATGTGGGTACAGATTTTTGACTTGTCGGTGGGCTTTATGTCGGAAAAGATTGCAAAGGACATTGGTTATTTTATTGGTGAGTATGTGGAAAGTGACCCAAAAAATTTTGAAGTTGGATGGAAAAATTAAATGCGCATCAGAGTTAACTTTGATATCCGGAAACTGATTAAAAGGAGAATGAAAATAAAAAAAAAATCAGGAGGGGACTGGGTTTGGATTAACTTTAAGTATGAATGTTTGCCAACCTTTTGTTTTTTTTTTTTGGCCATATTGGTCATTCGGAGAAGTTTTTTGTAAAGTTATACGATTCTCCAAGCACTACTATTGACAGAGCATATGGGACATGGCTACGAGCTCCTAGTCGTAACCAATTTGTGTCTTCCGGCAACAGTTGGCTCTGAAATAATCCGCCGAAAAATAAATCCGATGGTGTGCAGAGCGGTTATGAGTTTGAAAAGGCAGTTACGGCTAGAGATGAATTGATAGCGGATTTTTTGGAGAATAATTCTCGAGAAAAAGGTAAGAACATGGTTAAGGGAGGCAATCAGGGAAAGAGGGACAGTTACAATGTGTATTTAGCAAATGGATATTTCAATCCCATAATCATGCATGCAGAAGATAATGGAGGTGATGTTGAGTAATTAATTCTATCTGATAAAAAGCGGCGGCGTATTGAACAATCTAGGGTTAATGAAAATTCCATGTTGGGATTTTTTTAACTGAAGGCCCAAAATCACTTTGTGCTTCGGTACAAAAAAAAATAGACTAGAGGTGGGTCATGGAGTCCAGGCCCACCTGAAGAAATGAGTTCCTTATGTTGGAACTGTTGTGGGCTTGGCAACCCACGGACAGTTTAAATTTTATGGACCTAGTCTAAGCTAAATGGTCCATTTTTATTTTCTTGATTGAGACTATGATACACAAGAATTGGGTTGAACTGATTCGTAATAAATTAAAATACGACGGGGTGATTTCTATTAACTGTATAGGGCACATTGGAGGTATTGTTATTGTTTGATACATGTTTTTATCTTAATTTTGATGATTTTATTTTTACACCAAAACAATGTTTTTAATTGTTGTCCAAATACTCCTAAATGATTTAAAATGGTTTTAATATTTTTCGGAGTATTTATTCAAGTTTTATTTCAGATAAAATTGGACAACACTTTTAATGAATTTGTGTTTATATGTTTTTACTTCAAAACAAGGTTCCTAAATGTTGTCTAAATACTCCCGATTGGTTTAAAATGTTTTTACTAAATTTTCAGAGTATTTCTTGAGTTTTATTTTCGACAAAAATTGGACAACATTTATGTCTCTTGGTCGACCGTGGCCCCTCTATAGGGCAACCCGTACCTAAAGATGATTTTTGAAATGTAGAATATGAGACGGAAGAAAAAAAATCAAGCGGTCGACCGGTCCGGTCGACCGGCCGCCTGTCGGTCGACTGTACACTGCAAGTCTTGGTTTTGAAACTTACGCACTTTGATTTTTAAGGATGTGCAACCGGCCAACATAGGGGGCGACCGGTTGAACCTACGTCGACCGGCGCCTGTGCAAAATGTTGATACGTTTATTTCAAACTCTATTTCTCGTGCGACCGTGCCGCCTCTCTAGTTTGACAAATAAATATCTAACCGTTTGACAATGAGACAACTTTCCTTAATTTGTGGGATGGATTTCTAACAGCTCTTTTCTTCAATTGTCTTGCAATTTTTTACGAATTCATGTCCCCAAGAGGAGCCTATCATGTACAAGACATCTTCTATAAATAGAGGAAGAATTGAAGCAACACAATAAGAGAGAAAACTACAACACAACAAGATACACTCAAGAATACACTTGTTTTTACATTGTTTTATTTCTTGTTGTAATTTGCCTAGCTATTCACTTTCACATTCTTGAGGTCTAGGCTATTCTTGATTACACTTGCACTCAAATTGTATTATCCATTATTGAGTTGTAATCTTGATTTTTGGTCATCATTCAACACAAGATATCCTTGTGAGTGTTCTTGTGGTAAGAACACACTTGGGTGATCTAGGTATTAGGTGTGAGAAGATTGTGGTAATCTTCTTGTTGAGGTGTTGAAGAATTTGGTATTCTTCAAGGTTGAAGATTGTGGCAATCTTCACAAGGTGCCGTTGAAGGAAGATTGTGGTAATCTTCAAAGGGGGATTGTGGTTATCTCAAAGGTGGTGTTGAAGAAGAGTGTGGTGCTCTTCAAGGTGTTGTAAGTTGAGTTTGTATTAATTTTGGTAATTAATAAAATTCTTTTTCTTTTTGAAATCCATCCTGGATATCTTTGGGTGGTAGTAGATTAGGCCCTAGGTGGGTTGAACTACTATAAATCGACGCGTGTTGTTTACATTCCGCACCTTTATTATTGTCTTTGAGCATTCGGTTCGAAAAAGAGGGCGAAATCGAAAAGATGGAGATAATCTATTCACCCCCCTCTAGATTATCGTAGCCGCTTGGACTTACAAGTGGTATCAGAGCCAAACTCTTTGGCAAGCTCGTTTCACATCGCGAGTAAAGAGAAACGATTGTCGGCTCTGAACGAAGCTTATCTATCCGCCTCCACCACCAAACCACCTCTTTTTAATTCCAAAAATTATATATTTTGGAAAGAAAGAATGGAATGTTATTTACAAGGTTGCGGGTTCGATATTTGGAACCTCGTCATAAATGGAGAAATCATTCCGATGATAGACACACCACACACCTCCAAAGGCCTCAAAGAGCTAAATGATGAAGAGAAGAAAATCATCTCCTTAAACGGTAAAGCTCTCAATATTTTGTATTGTTCACTTACTAATTTGGAATATGAACATATTGTAGGAATTCGATCGGCACATGAAGTATGGCGGAAATTAGAAGACATCTATGGAGTATTTGCAAATGAAAGGAGTCAAACAAAAGCATCTACTTCTCAAAGGGATACAATGTCATATCTAAGGAACAAACCTCTTACAACTTCCAACTATGAAGAAGTTGAACATTGTCTTATGGGCATCAAAGAAGAAAACGAGGTATGTCTTAAACCCTCTACTTCCTATGATATTGTTATTCAAAATGATTATAGTGATTTGCAAAATGATTTTGACGATCTTCAAAATGAATTCCAAAATTTACTTGTTAAGTACAAAAATTTGAAAAAGGAATTCAATGTTTTGAAAAATGAAAAGGATAGTTTATTTACTTCCTATGAATCACTATCATGTGCTCACACCACCACACTTGACAAGGTTAGAAACCTTGAAAAAGAAAATAGTACTCTTGTTGAGAATATTAATTGCATGAAAAGGGATTTATCTAAATCCAACTTGAGTACCGATGAAATTATTAATTATTGTGATAATTCGAAACTAGAACTTGATCATAAGTTTAATGTTGTCAATCATATGAAAAAGAATCAAGTCTCTAAGCATGTTGGTTATTATGCTCCTAGAATTATTACTTGCTTTTATTGCGGTAAAAAGGGTCATACGGCTAATTCTTGTCGAGCTAGAAATAGCTCTAATTATTGTTGGAGACCTAAAAGTCTCAAGATAATCCCAAAGGACCCAAATACATGAGGGTACCACAAAAAAATGTCATATTAGGTACTCGGCGAAATAATGATCAAAGAAAATTTATACCGCCAAGAAGACATCAAATGACCATTTCATTTGATCAAAGAAGGAGAAAGTATTTTCAACAAAGCCAATTTCCAAGAAGAAGATATAATCAAAAATGGGAAGAACACAATCCTTGGAAATGGCAAAGACATCATCAACAAGATGATTTTCAAAGAAGAAGAGATCATCAACAATGGGAACGGCACAACCCATGGAAATGGCGTAATTGGTAACCCGTATCTCCCTAGTTAAATATGCATTTTATTTTGTTATTATGCATGCTTTTATTTGTGTCTTAATTGCAAAATGAGTTTTCAAGTATTTATTTTTAATTAAGGTCTTCAATATATATTTGTGCTTTTAAAATATTTTTTGAAAAAGAAGACCTTATATGATGTTTTTAAAACTCTTGTGCATTTTTGTAGACTAAAGTGTGTGATCATCTCTTATGGATTTTTATGGCATGAGCTTACTTGTGATATATCTTAGCCTACACTTTTATCATTATGGTTTGTGCTAGATTTGTTTTAAGAATTGTGTAGGATTTACATTTTTCACAAATGGCCATTTACGTCATTATTTGTCAAGAAAGGCATTAATTATCGAGGTACGTTTACTTGTGTTATTCTTACTCTTATAGACTCAATATATGTATTGCAATGTGCCTATGTGCTTGTTTTTCATAGTATTTCATACAAGTGCCATTAAGAGGATTTTTAGATTCTTTGAAAGGCACTATTCGATAATTGATTGCACATATTTGCTTTGTCAACTCTTGTTCAAATACTTCTTTTAAATGAGGTCTCAACTATATACTATCGGATTTTCAAATTTCAAAAGAGACCTTTTGTAGCTTTCTTAAGCTTATTTGAACTTGTATGATTTATTAGACTCTTGATGATCTTCTAAATGCATAGTATGTGTTTCTTGCTTCATGGTCTATATATATAGTGTTTATTTCTACTATGCTTTTATGCAAGATATTTTCGTGATTGATGATTGAGGCATGTTTTTACACTTGGGCTATGTTTTCTTGCTTATATAAGCGATGCCAGTAATGAATTTGTTAAGTTGTGTAGATGAGAAATGAAGTACTCCAAATATTAGTTACCTCAAAATATTTGGATGTAAATGTTCTATTATGAACACCTTAGATCTATTGGATGTCCTATGATGATAATGATGAAGAAGACAAAAAGGGTATTACGGAACAAACTCGATGACCAAAGTAACAAACTCATGACCAAGGCAACATTGGTCGAACTAAGGTGAGGTTAGTAGCTCGAAGGTATTTTCAAGAAGAAGGTAATTGATTTTGATGTAACTTCTGCACTCATAGCACATTTAGTAGCTATTTGCATTTTACTTGCCCATTCTTGTTTTAAGAAAATTTCAAGCTTTACCAAATGGATGTTAAATCCAATTTTCTCAATGGTTTTATTCAAGAAGAAGTCTATGTAAAACAACCTCCGGGATTTAAAATTTTTCTAAGTCAAATGATTTTTATAAAAGGCCTTGTACGATTGATAGACTTAGCTATTTTTGCAAAATGATTTTACAAAAGGTAAAGTTGATACTACACTTCTGGTTTTGAAAAAGGGCAAGGTTGTTTACTTGTGCAAATTTATGTTGATAATATTTATGGTGCTACTAATAAATATTTGTGCAAGATATTTTTCCAAGTCAATGCAAGGTGAACCTAAGATGATCATGATGCGGGAAGCTCAAATTTGATCATTGGAATTCAAATTACTCAATGCCAAGAAGATGGTTATATTTCAAAAGAACTCTTGAAGGAGTTAAGAATTGAAGAAAGAATAACTATCTCAACCTCTATGGCTAAAGATTGACAAAGGTTGAGAAAGGCATACCGGCCGACAAACAAATTCGAGGTATGTTTTCTTGTATTATTTCTATAGACTCGATATTCCATATGCCTTATGTCTATATGCTCGACTTCAAAAACTATCCCAATGAATCTCATTAAAGTGTCGTTAAAAGAATTTTTCAAATATTTGAAAGGCACTTCTTCTTATGACTTGTTGTATCCAAAGCTTTAAAACGTTCTTATTTTTCGGGATAACAAGTCTGGTCAAAATTATTCAAACTATGGTTCGTCATAATCGAACTAAACATATTGAGATTCGATATAATTGTTAAGGGATTGCACAAAAAACTTCCTGAGATGTGTTTAATTCCGTCTCAAGGATAACTCGCGGACTTTCTAATCACTCACCGCCGAGTATTTTACCTCATTTCGAGCTTGATTATGACATAATGTATATTGAATGAGGTCTACATTTGCATTTTGCACGTTTTTAAAACTTAAGGGCAAAAAATCGGATTTTTGGATCAAATTTCGGATTTCAAAACAGAACTGAAAACAGTGGGCTGCCGCCGGGCGGGGCGAGCCGGTGCCGTCGCCTTGGAGATTTTTTTTTCCAAAATTGTTTCTGTTTCCCGACTTTGGCATTTTGGCCCTTTCAACTCTATTTTCGTCCCCTTTGTCATTTTCACACACAATTCACTTCAAATGTGTTTTGATGCATAAATTATATATTTTGGGGATTGTCTAGCTCGATTATCATCATCATTGCTCGTCTTTACCGATCGAATGGTAAGAATTTCACTCTTTTTAGCTCAATTGGGTTGAACCCTTGAGAACTTGGTTTAAATGTCTATTTCTTGATGCAAATTCATATATTTTTGTGATGAGCTTATTGATTGTTGATGAATGATATTTGTTAAATTGCATTTGGTGATGAAAAACTTGGCTTGATTGCATTTACAAGGGCTATATATATCTTCTTCAATTTTTGACGCCCGCCAAGTGTTCGATAAAATGTTTCAATGAAAAATTCATCACCTACATGATTCTCTCGATTTCAAAAGTCTCATATATTTATAGAGATCATGTTTTGGCAAATAAACCGAGCGTATGAACTCTTCATGATACTTTTCTCCCTTTCTTCTTTGGTTTTTAAGCTTAAATTGCTCAATGGTTGATAAATCGTCTCTTTAGCGCAATTTGAAGTATTTGTATGATGTTTTTATCATCCTAACACTCTTTTTGATGATTCCAAAGGGGGAGAAACAAGAAATTGGCTCATTAGCTCAAAGAAGCTAATAAAAGCTAGTTATAAAAGCTATAAGCTATGGCTCTTTAAAGCCATAAGTTGTGAATTATATTTAGTCCAATTATTGCTTGATGGACTTTTATACATGTCTAATGATGTTTTGTGACAGGGGGAGCTTATAAGCTCTTGAACAATTTGTAAAAGCTAAGCTTTTAGCTTATGGTTAATTGCTTTAACATTATTCTTGATGTGCTAGTTGATAGGGGGAGCTTGTACTTATTATTGAATATATTTACTCCCTTACTTGGTTGCTTATGTATTTTAGAAATTTTGGTTGCTTCCAAACGGTTAGATGTTTTTACCGGAAAATCGTTTTTAAAATTGTCCTCCTAATATCTCTAAAAATTGTTTTGGTTTGTATCAAAAAGGGGGAGATTGTTTGATACATGTTTTTATCTTAATTTTGATGATTTTATTTTTACACCAAAACAATGTTTTTAATTGTTGTCCAAATACTCCTAAATGATTTAAAATGGTTTTAATATTTTCCGGAGTATTTCTTCAAGTTTTATTTCAGATAAAATTGGACAACACTTTTAATGAATTTGTGTTTATATGTTTTTACTTCAAAACAAGGTTCCTAAATGTTGTCTAAATACTCCCGATTGGTTTAAAATGTTTTTACTAAATTTTCGAGTATTTCTTGAGTTTTATTTTTCGACAAAAATTGGACAATATTTCTCTCTCTTGGTCGACCGATCGCCCTATAGGGCAACCCGTACCTGAAGATGATTTTTGAAACAGAATATGAGATGGAAGAAAAAATCAAGCAGGTCAACCGGGCATGGCCGGCGTCGACCGGTCGCCCAGGGGTCGACCGATACCTGCAAGTCTTGGTTTTGAAACAGACTTCTGCACTTTGATTTTTAAGGATGTGCGACCGGTCAACATAGGGGACGACCGGTCGAACCCTACGTCGACCGGTCGCCCTGTGCAAAATGTTGATACGTTTATTTCAAACTCTATTTCTCGTGCGACGGCCGCCTCTCTAGTTTGACAAAGAAAAAATCAATCGCTTGACAAAGCAGACAACTTTCCCTTAATTTGTGGGATGGATTTCTAACAGCTCTTTTCTTCAATTGACTTGCAATTTTTTACAGAATTCATGTCCCCAAGAGGAGCCTATCATGTACAAGACATCTTATATAAATAGAGGAAGAATTGAAGCAACACAATAAGACAGAAAACTACAACACAACAAGATACACTTAAGAATACACTTGTTCTTACATTGTCTTATTTCTTGTTGTAATTTGCCTAGCTATTCACTCTCACATTCTTGAGGTCTAGGCTATTTTTGGTCATCATTCAACACAAGATATCCTTGTGAGTGTTATTGTGGTAAGAACACAGTTGGGTGATCTAGGTATTAGGTGTGAGAAGATTGTGGTAATCTGCTTGTTGAGGTGTTGAAGAATTTGGTATTCTTCAAGGTTGAAGATTGTGGTAATCTTCACAAGGTGTCGTTGAAGGAAGATTGTGGTAATCTTCAAAGGGAGATTGTGGTTATCTCCAAAGGTGGTGTTGAAGAAGAGTGTGGTGCTCTTCAAGGTGTTGTAAGTTGAGTTTGTATTAATTTTGGTAATTAATAAAATTCTTTTTCTTTTTGAAATCCATCCCGGATATCCTGTGGTGGTAGTAGATTAGGCCCTAGGTGGGTTGAACTACTATAAATCGGCGCGTGTTGTTTACATTCCGCACCTTTATTATTGTCTTTGAGCATTCGGTTTGAAAAAGAGGGCGAAATCGAAAAGATGGAGATAATCTATTCACCCCCCTCTAGATTATCGTAGCCGCTTGGACTTACAGTTATATTTTAGAAAGATGATAGTGTAGCCAAGTTATTGAGTTTTCCTCAAACCATATTGATATTGAAGTAATGCTTAATAACTCGGTTCCATGGTATTCAACTGGTTTTTATGGATACCCAGAGTGGAATCGAATGAGGGACTCATGGAATTTCCTTTGGAGGTTGAGTGATCAGTCTTCACTACCGTGGTGCATAATAGGAGATTTCAATGATCTTATTTTTCCAATATAGAAGAAAGGAGGTAAGTTTCATCCTCAATGGCTTTTTACAGGGTTCATGGGAGTTATTGATGACTATAATTTGATGGATTTGGGTATGATTGGATACCCCTTCACATGGAAGAGGGGTCGTGGTACCCCCTATTGGGTGGAAGAATGGCTCGACAGTGCTTTAGCCTCTCAAGATTGGGTTTCAATGTTTCATAATTATATTGTTTGGAACTTAGAAGCAGCATGTTCTGATCACTCCCCTCAGTTCCTTGATTTGGGTCAATCCCAGTTTATTCACAGAAAATTCAAGTTTTGTTTTGAAAATGCATGGTTGCGGGAAAGAGATTATCATAATGTCGTTCAGAAGTGTTGGGAGGATAGTGTTGGGTATGCATTGGTGGAAAGATTGGATATCCTTGGAGTTAATCTCAAGAATTGGGGGGATAATTTGAGGAAATATTTCAACAAGTGGATAGTAGAGGTGACGAAGAAATTAAAATGGCTTAGAGGGAAAAGGGATGCACAGCTAGAGGCGGAATATGTAAATGCCCAAAAAACTTACAGTTCGTTATTGACTCAACGGGAGGATTTATGAAAACAAAGATCAAAACTTTACTATCTTAAAGGAGGGGACGTGAAAACAAAAAACAATTAATGCAAATGCGTCAATGAGGAAGAGAACAAATGAAATCTCGGAACTTTGAGGCCAATCTGGGAATATGTTGGATTGGAGCAATGGTCTGGGGGATCATATCTTCCAATATTTTTCACAGCTATATTCTTCGCAGGATGTTGATTTGGATGGAATTCTAAATTTGGTTAGAAACAGAATTACTCATGAGCAGAATCTAATGCTATTGGATCCCTTCTCAGAAGACGAGATTAAGTCGGCCATTTTCTCTATGCACCAGATAAATCATCGGGCCCAGATGGTTTGAATCTAGCGTTCTATAAAAAGTTTTGGGATTTGAAGAAAATGAGGTCACAAAAGCTTATTTACAATTTTTGAATCAATGCGAATTTCCAAAAGGATTGAATGATATTGTATTAATTCCAAAAAAGAAAAATCCAGAGGTGATTATGGATCTAAGGCCTATTGCATTGTGTAATGTTATCTCTAAGGTGGTCTCGAAATCTTTAGCTAACAGACTGAAGGTGGTTTTATCTAATGTGATATTAGAATCCCAAAGTGCTTTCGTTCCAAATCTTCTCATCTCCGACAACATCCTTGTGGCTTTTGAAATTAATCATTACTTGAAGAGGAAAAGACAAGGAGTAACTGGGATGGCAGCATTAAAAATCAACATGAGCAAAGCTTATGATAGAATCGAATGGCCTTTTCTTCGAGGTATATTTTTGAACTTGGCTTTAACTCTAAATCGGTCAATCTTATCATGTTATGTATTTCATTGTGCGCTATAGAGTGATCCATGGTGGTTTTTGTTAGTCCAAGTGGCTACGATAATCTAGAGGGGGGTGAATAGATTATCCCAATTTTTCAGATTTTGCCCTCTTTTTCGAATGAACAAGAAAAGATAAAAGCTATAAGTGCGGAAAATAAACAAAACACGTCGATTTATAGTAGTTCAACCCACCTAGGGCCTAATCTACTACCGCCTCAGTATCTACGGGATGGATTTCGAAAAAGAAAAAGAAATTTTATTAATTACCAAAATTAATACAACAACACCTTGAGGATTACCACAATCCTCTTACAATACCTTCAAGGAGATTACCACAATCTTCCTTCAACACCTATAAAGAGTACCACACTCTTCAACACCTAAGATCACCCAAGTGTTCTCTTACCACAAGAACAGCAACAAGGATATCTTGTTTTGGATGATGGACAAAATTCAAGATTACAACTCTATAATAACAATACAAAGATTGAGTGCAAGTGTAATCAAGAATCAAAAGCCTAGACCTCAAGAGTGTGCAAGTGAAAGTACTTAGGCTAATACAATATGATATGAATGTGTTTGCTTGTATGCTCTTTGCTTGTATATTGTGTTGTATCTTGTTGCTTAAATGAAGCCTCTATTTATAGGAGAGGTCTTGGCTTAATTTCCAGACATAGGCTCCTCCTTGGGGAGTGATTTTATACAAAAGAAACCATTTCCTACAAATTAGGAAAAAGTTGTCTGAAAATGCATTGGATAGTTTGCTGTCCAAAGAGGTGTGCGACCGGTCGCGCAGAGATAAGTTTGAAATATGATTTTCACGAAAAATACATAGGGGGACCGGTCAATCGGGGTCCGACCGGTCGACCCCTATGTTGACCAAAATTGGAGGAGTTCCTAGGCACCGACGCCCGAGGCGGATCAAGTTTGTTCTTTGAGGGAGTTCCTAGCACGGTCCCCCCGAGGCCGACCGTCCCCCTCATTTTTCCCTCCGTCCCTTTTTTTGTTTCAAAACTCAACACTGTACGGGTTGCCCTATAGGGCGACCGGTCGAGCATGAAACAGAATTGTTGTCCAATTTTTTATCAAAAATAAACTTTAAGAAATACTCCAAAAAATTAGTAAAAATATTTTAAAACAATCGGGAGTATTTGAACAACATTTAGGAACATTGTTTTGGTATAAAAACTCATTTAAACAAAATCATCAAAATCATGATAAAAACATTTTTCTAACAAACTCCCCCTTTTTTATGATTACAAACCAAAATAATTTTCAAGAGGACGATTTTGAAAACAAAGCAATTTTTCGGTCAAGGAGAAAACTATCTGTTAAAAAAGAGAGTTAAGATTTTCAAGAACATTTTGCAAAAGCTCCCCCTATCAACAAGCACATCAAGAAGAATTATTACATATGCTGGAAGCATAAGCTTTTACAAGATAAACATAAACATCATGAGCTTAGAAGCTCCCCCTATGAAAAATACTCATAATCCATGCAAATAAGTCCATAATACATTCAATGGACTAAGTATACTTCACAACTTATGGCTTTAAGAAGCCATGGCTTATAGCTTCTTTCGTGAGCTTTTATTACTTCTTTGAGCCAATGAGCCAATTTTCTGTTTCTCCCCTTTTGGAATCATCAAAAAGAATGTTAGGATGATAAAAACCATCATACATGTAGATCAAAGTGCGCCAAAGAGTCAAGTTATCAACCGTTTTTAAGAATAGAGCGTAGAATCCAAATCGAAATGGGAGAAATTAATCATTTGAAATCCATAAGCTCGTTTGATTGGCAAGACATGATCTCAATAAGTATATAAGACATTTGAAAGCATAAGAGTCATGTAAACGTTGAAATTTTCTTTGCGACATTTCATCGAACACTTTGCGGGCGTGAAAAATAGAAGAAGTTGTATAGGGCCCTTGTAAATGTAATCAAGCCAAAAAAAATCATCACCAAATCAATTCAAACAACATTCATACAACAACAATTAATGAGCTCATCACAATCATATGAAACTAGCATCAAGAAAATGACACATAAGTCAAAAACTCAAGGGTTCAACCCAATTGAGCTAAGAGAGTAGAATTCTTACCATTTAATCGGTAAAGATGAGCAATGATGATGATAATCGAGCCTAATGAAGTCCAAGATATAAAATGAATGTAATAAAACAAATTTGAAGTGAAATTTGTGTGCAATTTGCAAACGGGACGAAAAATGGACAAAATGAGCTAAAATGGTTGTAGGTCCCAAGGGGTCCTTGGAATTGCCATTTCCTCGTATGAATTGTTCTTTCACCTTTTCAGAGTTCTGACACGGTGTAGTGCCTCCCATTGGTTCATTCCTTTTGCACGCTTCTGGGACTGAGCACTCCGAGAAAGGTAATATGGAGATATTACTTGTTTAAGTAATTCTCTTGATTTCTGTACAACGGATCTTTTACGATTATCTCGACTTGACCGCATTTCTTTGCTTTCCCCAGGTGACTTAGTCGCCTTCCAATCATTGGATGACTCTTCTCATCACTTCAACTTGAGACTTGGCTTTTCTCGAGTTGACTTGACCGATACTCCACTCACCGCATCTCACCGCTTCTTCAAGATAGAGTTCCCGTCTACTCTTCTTTGCCATACTCGGTTGTCTCGCAATGAGTCTTCCTTCTAGTCTTGATTGTCTTCTTGCATGTTAGGGCGTAGGCCGACTTAACTCAAACTTGGCTAGCTCTATTTATTACAATGCATTTTACAACAAGAATTGGGGTGCCAACTTCCTATTCTAAGTTTTACATGGCATTCATCAAAATCTAAACAACAATTTTCCTAACAATGGCTAAGTCTGAGAACAGAGGGGATTTTAACCAAAAAATTGCAACAAGCGACCGGTCGGAGGTGTGGGCGACCGGTCGAGGGCATGGCCTATCGGTCGGCCTCACCCCAGTCAGCCCACTGGTTCATTCTGTTTTGCAAAATTCGAAGTTTGAACCAAAAATCCGATTTTCCGCCCCTAAGTTTTAAAAACGTGCAAAATGCAAACGTAAACCTCATTCAATATGCATTATGCCTAACCGAGCTCGTATTGACGCAAAAGTCTTGGAAGATAGCGTTTTTGTAAAAATGTCCGCCAATTGATCTTGAGATGGTACGAAAGATATCTAAATTTTTCGTTTAGAAACACAATCCCTTAGAAAATGATGTCGAATCTCAATATGTTTAGTACGGTTATGATGAACTGGGTTTTGAGCAATTTATAGCGGAAATGTTATCACAAAAGATAGGAACATTTTCCAAAGAACATTTGTAATCAGCTAAGGTTTATTTCATCCAAAGAAGTTGAGTACAACAAAAAGCTGCGGAAATATATTCGGCTTCGGCTGTTGAAAGTGAAACACAATTTTGTTTCTTTGAAAACCAAAAGACTAGGCAATCGCGCAAAAATTGACATGATCCGGAAGTACTTTGACGATCATCAATATTACCCGCATAGTCCGAATCACTATAACCTTTAAGAGAAAAATTTTCATTCTTTGGATAAAATAAACCATATTGAATAGTACCTTTCAAATATCGAAAAATTCTTTTAACGGCACTCATATGATATTCTTTGGGATTGCTTTGAAAACAAGAACATAAGCATACGACATGAAGAATGTCTGGTCTACTTGCGATTAAATAAAGTAAACTACCAATCATACCTCGATACTTTGATTCATCCACGGACTTGCCTTTCTCATCTTTGTCAATTTTGACATTTGTTGCCATAGGGGTAGAGAGGATTCTTCCTTCTTCAATGCCAAACTTTTTCAAAAGTTCTTTTGTATATTTTGATTGTGAAATGTAGATACCTTCTTGGCATTGCTTAATTTGAAGTCCAAGGATTCCCCCATCATGCTCATCTCAAATTCACCTTGCATCAACTTAGAAAATTTCTTGCACAAGGATTCATTAGTAGCACCAAAAATAATATCATCAACATAAATTTGCACAAGTAAACAATCTTGCCCTTTTTCAAAAACAAAGAGAGTAGTATCAACTTTACCTCTTGTAAAACCATTTTGCAAAAGAAATGAGCTAAGTCTATCATACCATGCAAGGGGTGCTTGTTTTAAACCATACAAGGCCTTTTTAAGCTTATAAACATCATTAGGCCTAGAAAACTTTTCGAACCCCCGAGGTTGTTTTACATTGACTTCTTCTTGAATAAAACTATTTAAAAAGGCGGATTTAACATCCATTTGGTAAAGCTTGAAATTTTTAAAACAAGAATAGGCAAGCAAAATACGAAAAGCTTCTAAACGTGCTACGGGTGCAAATGTTTCATCATAATCAATACCTTCTTCTTGACAATACCCTTGAGCTACTAACCTTGCCTTATTTCGGACAATGTTGCCTTGATCATCGAGTTTGTTCCGGAATACCCATTTTGTATCAATAATCGTTTGAGATGGAGGACAAGGTACTAATTCCCATACATCATTTCTTTCAAATTGATTCAACTCCTCTTGCATTTCCAAAAACCAATCCTCATCTTCAATAGCCTCCTTAACATTTTTAGGCTCTTTTTGAGATATAAGAGTTTTCTCGGCAAATTTTCTTCGGGTCATCACTTTATCAAGGGGATCACCAATAATAAGATCTTTTGGGTGATCTCCTTTAAATTTCAATACCACGGGAAGATCCGAAGTATCACCTTTGTCTTCTTGAGGAACGTTTGAAGTGGATGGTTGATCACTTGAGGTAGAAGGTTGATCATTTTGAGCATCATTTTGAACAATGGGTTCAATAACATCTTCTTCATTACTATCATCATTGGGTATCCTTTCAACACCCAAGGTTTCATTGAATTTTACATGAATAGATTCTTCAACAACCATGCTAGTCTTATTATAAACCCGATATGCTTTGCTCTTGGTTGAATACCCCATATTCCTTCATCGGCCTTAGGATCAAGTATGTCCATTGATCCATAGTATTCAAAATAAAGCACTTACATCCAAATATTTTGAAATAACTAATATTTGGAGTTATTCCTTTCCAAAGCTCATATAGAGTTTTATTCATTTTAGGACGAATATAAACTCGATTAATGACATAGCAAGCGATACTTACGGCTTTGGCCCAAAAATATTTTGGAAGTGAAAATTCATTAAGCATGGACCTACTCATCTCTTGAAGAGTCCTATTCTTCCTCTCGGCTACTCTATTTTGTTGAGGTGTCCTTGGAGCCGAAAAATTATGTGCATATCCCTTGGTTTCACAAAAGACTCTAAATTCGCCATCAAATTCTCCACCCAGATCACTTCGAATAGACTTAATAGTATCTTCTTTTTCATTCTCAATAAGTCTACACAACTTAACAAACTCATTAACGGCATCGCTTTTATTTGCAAGAAAAAAAGCCCAAGTATATCTAGAAAAATCATCGACAATAACGAAAGTGTAATGTTTTCCACTTAGACTTGTCGTACCAAAATCCCCATACAAATCTAAATGAAGAAGTTGTAAATGCTTGGTTGTGGAAATTTTATTTTTGGGCTTAAAACTACTCTTAACTAATTTGTTCTTTTGACAAGTGTCACATAAGCCAAGATTTTCAAAATTCAATTTGGGTAGTCCTTTTACATGTTGGTTTTTGTAAATATTTTTCAAATTCTTGTATCCAACATGTCCAAGTCGCCTATACCATAAACTCATTAAATCATTATTGGCGACAAGACAAGAAACATTTTGACTAACCAAATCACTAGTACAAATTTTGTAAAGATTGCCTTTTCTATTTGCTTCACAAATAATTTCATCATTTTTAAGAATAAGACATTTTTCTTTATTAAAAACAACATTATAATTTGAATCACAAAGTTGGCTAAAACTTATCAAATTAAACTTAAGCCCTTCTACTAAAAGAACATTACTAAGAGAGAAAGAAGAGTTACCAATTTCTCCATTTCCAATAATTCTTCCTTTGCCATTGCCGAACATGACCATACCCTCTTCTTGGAGCTTGGTGTTGGTAAAAAGTTCTCTCTTTTCGATCATATGGCGTGAACACCCGCTGTCCATTTTGAATCCTCCATGGTTGTTATAGCCCCTATTACCTACAAATGAACCATTTTTAGGTACCCTATAATCTTGGGGTCTATGGGGGTTAGTCTTGAGACCTTTGGGTCTCCAAACAAAACTAAAGTTGTTCTTCAATTTACAATGAGCAACATAATGACCAACTTTACCACAATAAAAACAAATGAGATTATGGGCACTACTAGCACGAACAAAAGTCGGAACTTGGTCATTTTTCTTAGAAATAGGTTAAAAAGGTTTATAGTCAAGTCCTAATTTGGAATGTTCAACCTCTTTGTGCATCTAAAATTTTTTTGTGCATCTAAAATTTTTGTAACTTTGTCCGTACTTATGTTAAAACGATGCACATCCTTTTTTAAACATTCAAGATCATTGGTGAGCGATTATTTTTCGGTTTCAAGAGTATGGACTCTAGTAAGAGTAATAGCATGAGCTTTATCAAGAGATTCATAAGAAGTAAATAATTTTTTCTTTTCAAGTTTAAGCTCTTTATGCTCCTTTTTCAAAGTCTTGTATTTAACAATCAAATTTTGAAATTCAATTTGCAATTCATCAAAATCACATTGCAATTCATCAACTAAGGAGGAGGTAGAGGAGTTAGAGCGTACCTCATTATTTTCATTGTCTATGGCCATAAGACCATGTTCGGTTTCACCTTCCTCGTCGGATGTTGCAAGTAGCTCATCCCAAGTTTTGACATCCGCATTTAAAGCCTTTTTTTTTTGGAAAAGGCTTTTTCTTCTTTTGTTCCTCCTCTTCGAGTTTTGGGCAATCGGCTATAAAGTGTCTGGATTTTCCGCATTTAAAACATGAGTTGTCTCTCGGTTTTATTGCCTTATTTTTATTCACAAATTTTGCAAATTTCCAGACAAGTGCGACCGTCTCCTCATCATCCTCATCATTATCATAATATGAATTATTAGAAGAAGATGCAAGACCTTTAGGAATATTTTGCATACCCGATTGAGTGATGGATGGTTTGGAATTTTTCCTCTCCTTGAGATAGACTTCGTAGATGAGGAGATTCCCGATGAGCTCGTCGAACTTGAGTGTCTCAAGATTTTATGCTTTCGTAATTGTCGTCACCTTTTCGGACCATGAGCCGGGAAGTGCATTCAATACTTTAGTCACCTTGTCTTCTTCGGAGATGACTTTGCCAAGGGCCACAAGAGGATTGACAATGTTGTCAAGCCTTTCCACCATCTTTGATATGCTTTCACCATCATGCATATTGAAATTTTCAAAGTCTTTAACAAGCATGGATTTTCTTGCTTGTTTGACCTTCTTTGTCCCTTCATATATTGTCTCCAATTTTTCCCAAACTTCATGTGCCGACCTTATGCCTCTTATGCGATTATACTCGGTGGCGGTAAGAGAGCAATGCAAAATGTTTAACGCTTTACCGTTTAGAGAGAAAGCCTTCTTGTCATTTTCATCGAACTCTTGAAAGGTTTAGGAGCCAATGCCATCCTCTAATTTCTTGGTTGGTTGAGCAACTCCTTCAATGACCACATTTCAAATGTCGAACCCGCATCCTTGTAGATAGCACTACATACGGTCTTTCCAAAATACGTAGTTGTTGGCGTCGAATAGTGGTGGCTTGTTGGTGGAGGCGCCGGTGGTGAGATAAGCTTCATTTGTAGTCATAGATCTTTCATCTTTACTTGGAACGAGCTAGCCAAAGAGTTTGGCTTTGATACCACTTGTTAGTCCAAGTGGCTATGACAATCTAGAGGGGGTGAATAGATTATCCCGGTTTTTCAGATTTTGCCCTCTTTTTTGAATGAACAAGAAAAGATAAAAGCTATAAGTGCGGAAAATAAACAAAACACGTCGATTTATAGTAGTTCAACCCACCTAGGGCCTAATCTACTACCGCCTCAGTATCTACGGGATGGATTTCGAAAAAGAAAAAGAAATTTTATTAATTACCAAAATTAATACAACAACACCTTGAGGATTACCACAATCCTCTTACAATACCTTCAAGGAGATTACCACAATCTTCCTTCAACACCTATAAAGAGTACCACACTCTTCAACACCTAAGATCACCCAAGTGTTCTCTTACCACAAGAACAGCAACAAGGATATCTTGTTTTGGATGATGGACAAAATTCAAGATTACAACTCTATAATAACAATACAAAGATTGAGTGCAAGTGTAATCAAGAATCAAAAGCCTAGACCTCAAGAGTGTGCAAGTGAAAGTACTTAAAGCTAATCTGATATGATATGAATGTGTTTGCTTGTATGCTCTTTGCTTGTATATTGTGTTGTATCTTGTTGCTTAAATGAAGCCTCTATTTATAGGAGAGGTCTTGGCTTAATTTCCAGACATAGGCTCCTCCTTGGGGAGTGATTTTCTGCAAAAGAAACAATTTAAAATCAAGATTATAGCTGTTAGAAATTAATCCCACAAATTAGGGAAAAGTTGTCTGAAAATGCAACGGATAGTTTGTTGTCCAAAGAGGTGTGCGACCGGTCGCGCAGAGATAAGTTTGAAATGTGATTTTCATGAAAAATGCATAGGGGGACCGTTCGACGGGGGGTCCGACCGGTCGACCCCTATGTTGACCGGTTGGAGGTGCTAAAAATTAGAAACAGAGAAATCTATTCTTCGAGGGGAGTTCCCAGGCACTGGTCGCCCTGAGGCCGACCGGTCGCCCCCTCATTTTTCCCTCCGTCCCTTTTTCTATTTCAAAACTCAACACGGTACGGGTTGCCCTATAGGGCGACTGGTCGAGCATGAAATAGAATTGTTGTCCAATTTTTATCGAAAATAAATTTCAAGAAATACTCCGAAAAATTAGTAAAAACATTTTAAAACAATCGGGAGTATTTGAACAACATTTAGGAACATTGTTTTGGTGTAAAAACTCATTTAAACAAAATCATCAAAATCATGATAAAAACATTTTTCTAACAGTTTTGAGTCGAATCAAATTACTCCAACAAGAGGCATTCATCAAGGTGATACACTTTCTCCTTATCTTTTCATACTTTCTGCTGAAGGACTATTGGCTATCATTCAAGATTATTAAAGGAGAGGTTTTTTCGTTGGTGAACGGTTGCTAGGGCGCACCGAAAGTATCTCACTTATTTTTCACAGATGGTAGTTTTTACTTTTTCAAAGCTAATTTATCAGAAACTTGGGCCATTAGTGAGTGCTTACAAGCGTACTCAGCTGTATCTAGGCAAGTGATAAATTTCCAGAAGTCTTATATATCTTTTAGCAAGAATACAAGACTAGAAACGTAACAAGAAATCTGTGATATTCTGAACGTGCATCCAACAACGAATCATGGTAATTACCTTGGTTTGCCTTCTTTGGTGGGACAAAATAAAAAAGAATTTTTCTCTATCATTAAGGATCGTGAGTGGATAGAATTCAAAATTGGAAGGGTGAACTATTATCCAGGGTGGGTTGAGAGATCTTATTAAAATTTGTGGCTCAAGCTGTTTTAACATATGTTATGAGTATTTTCCTTTTACCCTTGGAAATCTATGCAGATTTGGAAAAGATGATGAACTCTTTCTAGTGGGGAAATGGGGGACAAAACTAAAGGGGAATAAATAGGTTAGCTTGGCAAAACATGTGCTCCCAAATAATCAAGAAGAGGAATGGGGTTTAAACAAATTCATGAATTTAATCTTGCTTTGTTAGGTAAACAAGTTTGGAGGCTTATATCAAATCCCAACTCACTGGTTTCTCGTATGTCTAAAGCAAGATATTTTTCTAATGGAGATTTCTCTTTGGCAGTTTTGGGTCATAATCCCAGTTATGTGTGGCGAAGTATTTGGGAGGCTAAAAATGTTGTCATTTTGAATTGTGCACTCAAAGTTGGAGATGGTAAAAACATAAAATTTGGGGTGTCCCTTGGCTGTTTGATTCTAACAATGCTTTTTTCATCACACCACAAGTAGAAGGGCCGGAAGAAGCCACTATATCTGCATTAAAGAAGCCTGATACACTGGAGTGGGATGAAGATCTTATTTGGGACCTTTTTGAGGTGAGGGATGGACAATTGATTCTAAAAATACCTTTATCAAGTTCTAGATTGGAAGATTCGTGGATCTGGACAGGAGACAAAAAAGGATACAACACTGTCAAAAGTGGTTATCAGATTCTTTGTGAGGAGGGGTTGGCTCCATATCCAATTAATCCTAATTTTGAGTGGAAAAGTTTTTGGGCTTTAAAGGTTCCCCCGAAAGCAAAGAATATAGTTTGAAGAGCATGTCAAAGTTGTCTCCCAACACGATCTAGGCTATTGGAAATAAGAGTCGATGTGAATCCAATCTGTCTGTTATGTAATAATGAAGTTGAAATAATTTTTCATATTTTTTTCAACTGCTCATTTGCAAGATGTTGTTGGAATATAGTGGCAGTGGGCTTGAGAATTGATAGATAATCAGATATATTAATTATTTGACTTCGAATTGGGATGCGCTATCTTTGGATGACGAAACGATGGTGGTGATGATGATGTAAGCTCTATGGAATAACCATAATGAAGTCGTGTGGAAAGGTAAAAATAAATTTGATGTTTTGGTTGTGAATTCTGCTTCGTCTTCTCTTTATCCAGTGGGAATCAACTCAATAACTAGAATTTACGGATTGGCACATTAAGGTAGGGGATGGTGATGTGACTTGGACTAAACCGAAACAAGGTGAATTGAAGTACAATGTGTAATTGTGGATGGTGCAATATTCAATCGTTTAGCAGATAAAGTTGGTTATGTTTGCATTATTTGTGATTCTGATGGTAGATTTATGGCTGCTAAAAAGGGAGTGATTTATGGGATGAATAACCCAGAAATTGTCGAAGCAATTGGAGTTGGGGAGGTCTTGCATTTGGATTAAGGAGAGATTTTTGGGTATTCATATTTGTCTTTGAATCAAACTCCTTCGCGTTATTCAGGCTATCCGTGGAAAGAATCTAGTAATTCTTACTTTGGTAGTATCATTGTTGATTGTGTGAATTGTCAAAGGAACTACCTCTAATTTCTTATTTCTTTATTAGGAAGTCAGCGAATCAAGTTGCTCATGCTCTTGCTAAGGCAACGGATTCCATGTCCGGCGTCATCACCTGGGATTCTAGTCCCCCATATGTTATTTGTAGTCTGTTGAACTCGGATTTAAATGAATAAATTTTATCCTTCTGGTCAAAAGAAAAAAAATAAGAATAAATTAATCTTTTAAAAATAAGCCTTAAGAATAATTATCAGAGAATAGAAAGATATGTGTATTTTATTATGAATCAATCGACGTCTATTTATAATAGGTTATATGTTGTTATCAAAGTACTATGCAAATACTGTGTACCTTTAGAAAATTCAACCAAAATGTCGATTTGGATACTATGCAGTCTTGTCAAACTTTGATTTTTCAAATTACTTATTCTCAGACGTCCACGTTTTTCATTACAATAGGATATATTTTGGAGTATGACAATGAAAATAATGAAATGAGATGTGGGATAGTAAGATTAACTGAGACATATAGTTATAAGGGATATAGACACAATTACCCCCACTTTTCTGGCCAAAAGACAAGCTTTTACACTTCCTGGTGATTTTCAAACAAAATTACGCTCCGCCCCTTTTTCGGAAGAAAATATGCTCCTGCCGAAATTCCCGGACTTTTTACGTTGTTGTTTCTTTATTGTTTCAAACATGTTTCTTCTAATCGAATTTCAATGAAAAATTCTTTTTGCCCCCATTAACTAATCCATTTATACTCGAAATCTTATAAAAATAAGAAATATACACATAAAACGACACATATTGAAACCAAACAAATTAAAAATAATATAGAAACAGCATGACTAAAAAATCACAATTCAACTTTTGATCCAATGCATGAACATAAAAAACATGGAAACAACCAAGAAACAATATAGAAACAAATCAGAAACAATATAGAAAACACTATATGAGCAAAAATGAACTTAAAAATGGTTAAAAATTATATTTAAACATCAAAAACTACGTGGAAACGACAAAGAAACATAAGAACAACATTAAAAACGGTATACAAACAACCTAGAAACAACATAAAAAATATTAAAAACACCACATGAATAAAAAGAGCTTAAAAATAGATAAAACTTGTATCTGCGCATTGAAAACTACTTGAAAATAAAAAAAACTATTCGAACAACATTAAAAATATTATAGAACCATACAGAAACACTAGAAACAATATACAAAACAATGCATGAACAAAAAGCAGCATAAAAAATAGGTAAAAAGTTGTTTTGAAACACCGAAAAAAAAAGAAACAACAAAGAAACAAATTTAAACAACATCGAAACAACAAATATAACATATAAAATAATACAGGAACAAAAAAATGAAAAATAATTATTAAAAAATATGCAGGAGCGTTAATGTAATGTCGTTTCTAGCTTACTTGAATTTTAATGCGAAAAAACAATTTTAAGAATGTCTAAAAATATGAAATAGTAAAAACTTTTAATTCGTTCAAAACTTTACAGCGGAATTAAATGCTAATAACTGAAATAATTATATGTTCAATAACATTAATACTGAAAATAAAATGACATTCAACATTTAATAAACTAAAAAGTCAAACTTTGAAAATAAAATAATTTAATTGACATGGGTTCCCCTGAGTCACCCGACCATCTCCTTCCTCTTCTCTACTCTCATCTGAAAAATTTAACATTCGTGGAATGAGCTAAAGGAGCTCAATAAGTAATCTTGCATGAATGCACGCCTAATGCATTATCTTAACATTTATAACCTTGAAAGACTTTACAATTTCTTTAATTAAAAACCTTTCACATTCATACTTTAAACATTGTCTTTCTTTTCGTAAAACGTTCTTAGGACGCGAGCTCAATTGGTAACACGTTGTTCTAATCAGGGTCGCAGTGGGCCTTATTATTTGGAACTCGATTAACATTTTGCTCGAAGGCCCATTTCCATTCGTTTTGGCCCTTTTCCTTGAACATTAACATTAGCCGCAAGCGGCACATTATTGGAACGCCGGTCCCCCACGCCCATTTCCCACTCACTCCAGCATCGTAGATCAATGTGCACTCATTTCTTTGAAAAAACATTATTATACTAATCCTTAAAACCTGACTTTACTTAATCTGGGATGCTCATGAAATGCTATAAACATACACTAACATGAAGCATGAACCTAAGTGATGCAATATATCATTAAATACGAGAATAAACATAAGATCATAGCATAATAATTAAATCATATTAGCTGAAACAATTCGAGAAACAAAACCCTCCATTCTACTAATTAAGGGAAAGCCTATATTCAATGATTCAAACTTATTTAGGGGAAAACCCTACATTCAATTACTTAGAAGAAACACTTTATATCCAATTAATTAGGGATAACCCTATATTCAATTAGTTAAGGGAGGAGCATATGTCAAACCTACATTCAATTACTTATGAAAATAACTAACCCTACATTCAGTTACTTATGAAAATAATTACATTCATTTAGTTAAGGAAAACCCCTCAATCAACAACTTAAGAGAAACCTTCATTCAACTAATTAGTGAAAATCACTACATTCAGTTAGTTAGAGAAAAACCATGCGTTCAATTATTCAAACCCATCTAGGGGGAATCCATACATTCAGTTGGTTAAGGAAAAACCCTACATTCATATATTCAAACCTAATTGGGGAAAAACTTACATTCAATTAATTAGGAAAAAGTATGCATTCAACTAATTAGGAGAAACTTTTAATTAGTTAATTAAGGAAAAACCATATATCCAATTAGTTAGGAAAAGCCCTACATTAAATAGTTAAGGGAAAACATTACATTCAATTAATAGGAAAAATCATGTATCCATTAATTAGGATAAACCCTCCATTCAGTTAGCTAGGGTAAAACCATATATCCAAACAATCAAGAATAGTATACGACAAGCCAATTTATCACATCAACACATAAATTCTTATCACATAAGGTGGTAAGCCAATTTATCACATCAACACAAATTCTTATAACATAAGATGGCAATCATTGCAATCAATTATAATGAGGATATTATGTAACAATACTACAAACGTAAATCTACATGAAAACTAAGGAGATTACTTGCTGTTCAACTTAAGGTTCTCGGTCTTTTTGGGATCAAACGTAGTCTAGAAGATTCGCGTTGGGAAATCACCTCTCTTTCTTCTATTTTCTCTTTTCTTTTTCTTCCCTATTTTTTCTTCTTCTTCTCTCTCTCTTTTGTCGTCATTCTCTGCGTCTGTTTCTAATCCTCTCGTTTCTTCTATGTTCTAAAATGTGTGTGTTTTACGTGTCTTATATCGTGTTTTAACCTACTCCCAATTAGACTGGTCTTTAGGTACATGGGCTTATTATTAACTTACTAACGATATGAGCCTGATTTAATACTTTATACTAATTAAAGGTCCAATTATTCGCCTAATAAAATAAATTCATAGTCCAATCAAAAAGTCTCTTTTATTATCCGTAATTTAACAAATTAACTATCTAGTAAAATCATTAATATATTTCTAATTCTCCATTATTATTTCATAAAATAAACAAATAACATGTTTAAGAAAATACTTATTAAGGCATAAAAATCTGGGTCACATTCTGAAGAAAAGAGGAAAAAAAAACAGGTACAAAAGTGATAACATATTTGGTGGTATTTTTTCAAAAGTTGAGGTATTTCTGGTAATTTATCTAATTACAATTACATTAAATGAACAAATAGACACTGAAAAGTATCACCAAAATGACATTTTTAACCTAAGTGAAGATACTCAAAAAAATTAATCAGAGCCATACAAAGAGGCAATTAGTTTTATATATATATATATATATATGTGTGTGTGTGTGTGTGTGTGTGTTGAATAACCAATTTAGTGAAATATTCAGATGGACGGGTTATCATCTTAGAATTGGGTGTAGTATACCAGATTTATTGAATGAAAGTCGATCAAATGGTAGATATATCAAACCTTCCAAAGACAAAATGGTAGATATATCAATCATGGGCGTTTTTATTTTTACAACATAGGATGCCATGATTTACAACATAGGATGACATGATCGTGCATAGGTTGACATGATTGTGTTACTTAGAGTTGCACGATCGTGCTACCTAAAATAGGACATAAGTATTCTGATCTTGTCATGATTTGTACCGTGTTTTATTACATAGGGTAGCACGATCATGCCACCTAAAATAAAACGTTAATATTTCCATCTTGGCACGATCGTGTCACCTAGAACAGAACATCAGTATTTTTCATCTTGTCACTGTAAGTTAATAACCATTTTCACGTTTCTACATCACAAAAGAAACATGTATGCGGAAGCTAAACCAGATTCGCATACCTCCAGCCATTGCCTTTTCTAAAGTCGAATTTTGTATTGTTTCCACTGGATTTCACTTGTCTTCTCTATAAAATAGATGGTGTATTCTTCTTATGTTAGAGTGACAAGAGGACCCATGGATATCTCCTTATATATTATTATTTTCCCATCAAAAATAACACCTCTCACATGTAACCACTTACATTAATATTGCACCATTTATGAACATTTAGTTTCATTAATGTAACAATGCATTAACATGGGTTTGTAACCCATATTGCATTAATGTTACAATTTGTAACTCATAATACTAAATGTTACATTCTTTTTTTTTTTTTTTTTTTTTTTGAGGGGATAAATGTTACATTCTTATTTGTAACTCATAATACTAAATGTTACATTCTCCCACTTGGTGCAAACATAATTAAGAAATAAAATACATGAATCATATATATATGTCCTCTATATGCGAGTAATATCAACTATGTATTACAATGTATTACATTTCTTAAATTCTTTATGTGGTTACAAAACTTAATGAATACACCCTATGTTTATTCTAGGTCCAAACATTAATGATATTTTTCAACACAAATGTGCACACAAAATCAAATGAAAAATATCACCAATAATAAGTTCCATAAATTACATTACGGAACTAAGTCCCATTCGTACTACATGATCCTTAAAACTCTTTGGTGGCATGCCTTTAGTTAAAGGATCGACAATCATCAATTCGTCTAACGTGCTCAATGACCACTTTCTTCTCTTTTAACACGTTCTCTAACGGCTAAGTACTTGATGTCGATGTGTTTACTTCGACTTCCACTTTTATTGTTCTTAGCCATAAATATCGCAGCTGAATTATCACAGTACAATCTTAATGGCCTAGAAATAGAATCTACAACTCTAAGCCCAGTTATGAAACTCTTCAACCATACACCATGACTAGTAGCTTCAAAGCATGATACAAACTCTGCTTCCATGGTAGAAGTAGCAGTCAAAGTCTGCTTTGCACTTCTCCAAGATATAGCTCCACTGGCAAGCATGAAAATATATCCAGATGTTGACCTTCGTGAATCAACACAGCCAGCAAAGTCCGCATCAGAGTAGCCAATCACTTCCAAATTATCGGTCCGTCTATATATGAGCATGTAATCTTTTGTCCCTTGAAGGTATCTCAACACCTTCTTTGCAGCTCTCCAGTGGTCAAGACCTGGGTTACTCTGATATCTTCCTAATATTCCAACAGCAAATGCAATGTCCGTCCGAAAATGCAGGACACTGGCATACATAAGGCTTCCAACAGCTGAAGCATATGGAATGGTTTTCATTTGTTCCCGTTCAAGCTCATTTTTCGGACATTGATCTAGATTGAAATTATCACCCTTCACTATAGGTGCTACACTTGGTGAACAATCCTTCATATGGAATCTCTCTAGAACTTTATTGATGTATGTCTCTTGAGACAAACCCAAAATGCCTCGAGATCTATCTCTATGGATCTTGATGCCAATGAC
Organism: Rehmannia glutinosa; assembly: GCA_016081115.2. Lineage (NCBI taxonomy): Eukaryota > Viridiplantae > Streptophyta > Magnoliopsida > Lamiales > Orobanchaceae > Rehmannia > Rehmannia glutinosa. The sequence goes on along the minus strand of CM071924.1, from coordinate 65,077,800 downwards.
ATAAGATGCCTCGCCCATATCTTTCATATCAAAGTTCTTTGAGAGAAATTGTTTCACCTCATATAGCAAACCTTTATCATTAGTCGCAAATAAAATGTCATCCACATATAGCACTAGAAAACAAATCTTGCTCCCACTAACCTTCTGATATATACATTCATCCATGATGTTCTCTTCAAAGCCAAATGAAGTGATAACTTCATGGAACTTAAAATACCACTGACGGGAGGCTTGTTTCAGTCCATATATGGATTTATTAAGCTTGCAAACTAATTGCTCACCTTTACTAGAGGAGAAACCTTCAGGTTGTTTCATATAAACAACCTCCTCTAGATCACCATTGAGGAACGCTGTTTTCACATCCATTTGATGCAATTCATAATCAAAATGGGCTACTAATGCCATAATTATTCGAAGGGAATCCTTCTTAGATACAGGAGAGAAAGTCTCTGTATAGTCAATTCCTTCTCTTTGAGTGAATCCCTTGGCAACAAGTCTTGCTTTATATCTCTCGATGTTGCCCTTTGAGTCTTTCTTAGTTTTGAAGACCCACTTACATCCGATGGTTTTCACACCATCAGGCAATTTGACGAGATCCCAGACTTTGTTAGATGCCATAGAATCCATCTCATCTTTCATGGCATTATACCATAAGTTTGATTCCTTAGAACCCATGGCCTGTGAAAATGTTTCGAGGATCATTTTCGGCTCAATATTGTAGTCACACTCTTGTAGATACACAACATAGTCACTTGGAATTGCTGACCTCCTTATTCTCGTAGATCTCCTAAAACCTTCATCAACATTATCCTGAATATCGGGATTACATTGTTCAACTCCCCAGTTGTCCAATGTTCGGTATATGTTGAACTTCGGGATCTACAAGATTTGGTTCAACATTTTGTGGAATATCCGGGACCGGTTGCTCAACATGCGCTTGATCTTGAGGCGCATTATTAACAACAACGATCACTCTATTACTTGAAGTAGGATAATGAGTATCACGGATGATCTTTACGGGAACTAGTATCCGAAATTTATCACTCCCATCGATCAAGTCATTTTCAAGAAATTTTGCATTTCTTGATTCCACAAATCTAGTGCTATGAGATGGACAATAGAATCTATATCCCTTAGACCTCTCGGCATATCCAACAAAATACCCACTTATGGTCCTCGGGTCCAACTTCCTTTCTTGAGGATTATAAACTCTTACTTGACGGACATCCCCAAACGCGTACATGTTGCAAACTCGGTTTCCAACCCTTGAATAATTCAAATGGTGTCTTAGAGACTGCTTTTGTTGGAACTCGGTTTAATATGTACATCTTTTGTTTTAAAAGCTTGATCCATAAGACTTGGAAGTTTGGAGCTAGCAAGCATACTTGTACCATGTCCATTAATGTTCGATTTCTTCTTTCAGCACACCATTTTGGTCCGGAGAACCAGGCATGGTATATTGGGCAACAATCCCATTCTCTTGAAGAAATCTTGCAAATGGACCAGATGCTTGTCTACTCTCAGTGTATCTACCATAGTACTCACCACCTCTATCCGATCTCACGATCTTAATTTGTTTTCCACATTGTTTCTCTACCTCAACTTTAAAGATTTTAAAAGCATCTAGTGCTTCATTCTTATTATTGAGTAAGTAGAGATACATATAACGTGAGTAATCATCTATGAAGGTAATAAAGTACTTATCATGATACGCATCTATATCTGGACTACAAATATCTGTATGAATAATTTCCAATATTCCAGAACTCCTCTTAGCACCCTTCTTTGACTTGTTAGTCCGCTTACCCTTAATGCGGTCTATACATGTCACAAAATCGAAAAAAATCTAGAAATCTAAGTACCCCATCATTTACCAATCGTTTAACTCTATCAATGGAGATGTGTCCCAATCTCCTGCCACAACATTGAGGATTTTTCATTCATAACACATCGCTTAATACCAACGCGATCATGAGCGTGCAAAGCGTTACAATTATCATCATTTTGCAAATTAAGGCGAAAAATACCATCGGACATAATACCACATCCAATAATATCGGATCTATAAGATAAACTAAAATAAGAGTCCGAAAAGTTAAAGGAATAGCCGGATGATACCGATCTTGAAACAAATCAAATTCCTAGCAAAACTAGGAATATAAAAGTCTTTTCCAAAAGCAAAATAAAACCACTGCGTAAAACTAGTTTGCACGTTCCTACTGCTTCCACATGTGAGGGCATCTTATTTCCCGAGTAGATGCTTTGCTCACTTCCCACTGGTTTCCGCAGGTTTTGCAATCCCTGCAAGGAATTCGTAACATGGATTGTTGAACCAGAATCAATCCACCATGTGTTATGATTAACATCAATCATATTGGATTCATAACAAACAAATGAAAGTTGAGTATCTTTCTTTTCAAGCCACTTCAAGAATTTAGGGCAATTCTTCTTTATGTGCCCTTTCTTTTTGCAAAAGTGGCACTTGCCTTCTTTCTTGATGTCCTTCTGGGGAGGAATCTTGTCCTTTCCCTTGTCATTGGCCTGATTTTGCTTTTTCTTTCCTGATGTTATTGCCATATTCACTTTCTCACCCTCCTCCATAGCCAATCGTCCCTCCTCCTGAACACACATGGTCATAAGTTCATTTATTGACCATTTGTCCTATGTGTGTTATAAGAGATCTTAAAAGGACCATCTTTGTGGAGGAGAGTGCACAAGATAAAGTGAACCAAGAAAGAATCTGACATCTCAACTTCCAATGCTTTCAGTTGAGACGCTATGTCCCTCATTCGCATGATATGCTCACGCACACCTCTAATCCCGGTAAGCTTTATGGATGAGAACTGCATTATTAGGGTGCTAGCCAATGCTTTGTCAGAAGACACAAACTGATCATCAATTGCCTTCAACAAGGCACGAACATTGTCATATTGCTCGACTGAGCCCCTAATCCCATTAGATATTTTGGTCTTTATGAACATAACACAGAGACGATTAGATCGCTCCCATTTCTCATAAAGATCAACTTCATCTGGGATGCTAATTTCAGTTATAGCAGGGGGTTCATCTTTCCTAATAGCATAGTCAATGTCCATCCACCCTAAATGGAGAAGAATTCTCTCCTTCCAAATCTTATAATTGTCCCCATTGAGCTCAGGAACATCAAATTTCATATCAGAGAAGTTAACAGGTTGAATAACTGCATATAACATAAACATACTCATATTATCAAATTTGAAGCTATTTTGAACCATATAACATGTTTTACCAATGCAAATCATGTTGAAACATGAATCTAGAGACATAAAACTTGCATGTGGGCCAAAGTTTTAACTTAATTAGATTCATTTTAACTTTATGACAAAACTATCAAATTATATCCCCTTTTCTAATCCATGTGGGTAAATTAGAAAATCTAATTTGATATTTTATCCTGGTCAATTATATAAATACAATAAAATTTCCTGTGGGATAAATTTTATCATATTGCATATAATTTCCACAATTTATGTCTAAATCTACATGTGATCATAAATACCAACTTAATATATAATTTTTTTTATTTATAAAAGATGTTGTGGCTACTCTTTAATAAATAAAAATTATATTAACCACTTAGACAGTTATCTTAATGAGAATTAGATTTTACAAATTCCTGCAATATCCAAGTCAAAATGATATATATGCAAAAATTTGTGATTAAATTCTCATGAATAAAACATAAATTGCATGATTATACAAAATATCATGCACTTAAATGATTTATATGCATTAAAACATTAAGCATATATGAACATTAATAATATTCCAGAATATCACAAAAAAAAATATTTAATTGTGCATCAAACTAATTCTGGATTAAAGCAATAATATTCAATATTATAAGCCTGTATAAAGCATTATTTAATATAACCGCAACAAAGCTTAACGACAATCGGAGCCTAGCTGGTTGCACTGCCCATTCAAAATCCATTCCACCCAGTTTCGAGACTGGACTATACCCAATTTTCCCATTTTTTTTTTCTTCCAAACTGAACAGACATAAATATATATAAAGCAACTGGTGGATATTAAACGAAGGAAACAGCTGTGTTACTGGTTACAGTATGCAGACGAATTTCTGCTCACCCAGGTTCGAATCTGGGCTATAGCACACTTATCAATTTTTTTATTTTTTTTTCTTCTTCTGTACTCCACCAGTACAGTCCAAAAATAAAAACTCAATTAGGTAAGCCTCATTTTTAACATAGTAAATCATGTGATTTATAACCCAGAATTCATGGAAAAAACTAGTACCAACAACCCAAAAAAATGGATTTACATATCATTTACAAATCCAATTCCGAACCAGATGAAATCAGATTTATACAACCAAAAATTCGAACATATGAACAGAAAACAAAAACCATATATTCGAACAAGCAAGGCAGAGGTTAAACTCTGCTCTGATACCAAAATGTAAGTTAATAACCATTTTTTCATGTTTCTACATCACAAAAGAAACATGTATGCGGAAGGTAAACCAGGATTCACATACCTCCACCATTGCCTTTTCTAAAGTCGAATTCCGTATTGTTTCCACTTTGGATTTCACTTGTCTTCTCTATAAAATAGATGGTGTATTCTTCTTATGTTAGAGTGACAAGAGGATCCATGGATATCTCCTTATATATTGTTATTTTCCCATCAAAAATAACACCTCTCACATGTAACCACTTACATTAATATTGCACCATTTATGAACATTTAGTTTCATTAATGTAACAATGCATTAACATGGATTTGTAACCCATATTGCATTAATGTTACAATTTGTAACTCATAATACTAAATGTTACATTTTTTTTTTTTTTTGAGGGGATAAATGTTACATTCTTTTTTGTAACTCATAATACTAAATGTTACAGTCACCTAGCACATAACAAATAAAAATTGGAGAGAAAAAGAAGAAAAAATGGGATGTGTATATACGTATTGTATCTATATGTAAGCACTCAAAGAGAGAAAAAGAAGACAAGGGCATTTCTGTCTTTAGAACCAAAAAGTGGATAAAAATAATATTTTTATTAGAAATGGATATAAAAGAAGTTTGTTATTCGATAGAAATGATCATATTCCCTATCAATCATTGTGTGAAATCTATTGCTCATTATTGAATTGATAAGCATAATTTGAGTGCACGATTTTGAGTGCATTGAATACAATGCACTCGATTCATCCAAGATTGTTAAATGAAAGGAGATTGGTTGGTAAAATCACTCAACGCCTGTAATATAATTGTCACTAAATGACCAAATATGTGCCATTCGATCAACATAACGCAATATATAAGTCCTATGACAAAATGTACATTAATTAGATTCTAAATATCTCAAGTGGATTCATAAAATTCACTTAAAAGGGTTATTCAAAAGAACAAAGGTTGAGAGGGAGAGTGCAGATTTTTTTATTCATTTTAAAGGATTATTGGACAGAAAGCGGGGGAGACAGAGAGATAATTCACTTTTTAAAATTGAATTTTTTAAAATTACGTTAATTCAATTTTAAAAATTTCAAGGGATTCACAAAAATCACTTTGAATGGATTCATAAAGTTCATTTTATTAAAAAGGTTATTTAAGAGAAAGAGAGAAAGAGTGACAAAAATTAGGTTAATTCAATTCAAAAAAAATCAAGGGATTCATAAAATCACTTTAAATGGATTCATAAAATTCACTTAAAGTGTCATTCAAGAGAGAGGAGAGGGAGAAAGATTCCTATATAGCCCAAATGATTTAAGGGTGTGTTACTCTGTGAAATATAAACATCTCTCTCCCCTCTCAAGATATATCATATTCCCTCTTCTACTTAGAGAGGGGGGGGGGGGGATGGAGAGTGACAAAAATCACGTTAATTCAATTCTAAAAATTAGAAGGGATTTATAAAATACTTAAAAGAGTTGAGAAAGAGTGAGTTTGCATTACAAAGTATTTCATTCGAGTGTTGTAGAGGATATAGGTTAAACATATTTTGACCAGTTTTTGTACATTATTATAAAATTTTCACTACAACGGTCATTTCACAGGCCATTTTACAAGTTTAGGAATATGACTAGGAAAAATTAAATTATCCGATATTTGATTGAAACCAACAATAAAAGTTAATTCAAGTTTGATTCATTAACATATATAACAAATTAAATTTTAACACAATTTTTCCTTTGAATAGCTTTGAAGCGTGACTCCAATTCGACTCAAGTAGTTAAAAAAAGTGTGTTTTCAAAAAAAAGATATTTAGGGATAATTACATAAAAAAAACCCTGAGGTTTGGGCTAATTACATAAAAACCCGAAGATTTTTGAAAAATACAAAAAAATCCTTAAGTTTTGATTCCACTTAGATCTTCCCTCTTCGTAAGCAAAAAATATTTCAAAAACCACCTTGATATTTGAAGAAATATTACAATTAGTCCCTAAATTTAAGACAAAATCAAACATGAGGGATTTTTTTGTAATTTTGAAACATCTCTGGATTCTTTTGTAATTAGGACAAACCGTGGGGTGTTGTAATTATCCCAAATATTTAAATAGATTAAGCTACTCGAGCGAATGATGTTGTGCTAAAATTCTACTCAATTAATCATCATACTAATTAAGCACAATTTTTAAAACTTGATATATAGAAAATAAAATAAACTGAAGACGTATAATTCAGTATTCCCCTCAACTAGGGGTGGCCAAATAGAACCGAAATCGGGTTTCAAAATCAAAACTAGAACCGTAGTCAACGATTCCTAAACCGTAACCACTGTCAACGGTTCCAAAACCGGAACTGGAACCATGTAGACCGGTTTCGGTTCGGTTCTTGTTTCAAAAAATCGCGAATCGGCGGTTTTAACCATCGGTGGAACCGTTATGGAACCTTTTTTTTAAAGGTTAAAACCAATAAATTTTTTTGGTAAATATATGCAGAAGAAATGTTAAATGTTTATTATGATGTTTTATATTCGTAACTATATAGACACGTTTTAGACCAAATGTTGTAAGCGAACTACGCGAACTTTGATTCTTTATACTCTAATAATATATATAGATAGTTTAATATTATTATTAATATTAAGTATGAATTCTAGTTGAATATTAAGTCAGTGAGTCTTTTTCTTTCTTTTGCTTTTTTTTAATCAAATTGATAAACTATTTTCAAAAAAGTCAAAAAATATCAAAAGATAAACAAACGGTTTGATAAAACCAAACCTAAAATCGTGAGTAATCAATTCCGAACCCAGGACCCGGCAAACGCTTTCGGTTTTGGAACCGTAACCATGAAGCAATGGTTTGGTTCCTGGTTCCTCAAAATGACGAACCGAACCGGATGTTCGAACCTTGGCCACCCCTACCCTCAACTTGACTCATCTACCCTACAATTTAAAATAATTCAAGCCGTAACAAAAAAGGAATTTTTTTGTTAATCGATTTTCTTATTTAGATTTATTTCTTGAAAGTGGGTCAATATTCATATATTTTATTTCTTTTCCTAACGATAATGATTTTAAAATCTTGTTCCAATATGAATAATTAAATTGGATTTAATTTCATATATTTAAAATTTAACTATTATATTAATATTTGATAGTTCTAAATTTAAGTAATAGATGTCCCTTTAGAAAATGTCCAATTCTACAAGCTTGTATAGTTTGTTTCCACACCATATTTCCAGTTTCTAAATTGAAAATTTATTTTTGATATATTTTCGTATAAAAATTAAAACTATGTTTGAAACAAGGGAAAATATTATACGCTCCAAATTATAGGGGTTTTATACTTTTTTTATAACAAAATTCTCGTTGCGAGAATTTTCCACATGACCACCTGAGGTTGGAATAGTGAAAGCAAAATCTTCTTTCACTTCAAATAACTTGGAGGTGGTTGCACTTTGCCATATGAACTTTCCACGATTGTCATTTTGCCATCTGAATTTAGTGTAATTTTCACTTTCCACCTCGGTTTAAAATATGTATATACATGTGTATTATCTCCTTTCAAATTCTTTATCCACAAAAAATAAATTTAATTAATATATGCTTAAATAAAATATATTATCAATGAAGCCATGTGTAGTTTTTTATTTGTTAATTTTCTTGTAGAATTATAATTTGTTTTTCATAACTCAATACATTATTTTAAAATTAAATTATTATGTAATTGGTTTTTTTATTATTTAAAAATAATAAAGTAAATTAAAGTAATAATATATAATTCCACAAGAAAGTTAACAAAGAAGAAATTATAAAATAGTTTTATTAATAATATATTTTATTCAAATAAATACCAGTTAAATTTATTTTTTGTGGATAAAAAATTAAAAAAAGAGATCATAAATGTATATGCATTTTATTTTCTTTTTTTAAACTAAGTGACAAAGTGAAAATCGCGTAGAGGTCAAGTGGCAAAGTGAAATCGTACAAAGTTCGAATGATAAAGTGTAAAATCCAATTGATTCATGGTGAAAAGCGATTTTGCCCTCACAATGTCATCTTCGGATGGTCATGTAAAAAACTCATATATAATTCAAGAGACAACTTGTAACGATAAAAAATTTAAAAAAAATATTAAAACCCTATAGTTTGGAGGATATATTTCTTTTTCCCCTTGACACAAGAGTGACATTATATTTCTCAATCTGACATGGCATTGAATGATTGGCTGACTACAACTCCGTGGACGTGGCTCCACCGTTCCGCGAAGCATACCCCATCTTGTAATTCTTTCAGTTACTTTCTTGGGCTACCAAAATCCCTACAGTATCTTATTCTACGGTTACTAAAATACAGAATGCTTTAGTGGGTTGTACGTTAGACTAACACACGAAAAGCACACATTTATGGTCAAACGTACAATAAGGTTTTGCAAATGAAAGAAGTTTCAAACTTTCAATTATGAATGAGGCAATGGGATTTTACCAGAATAATTAATGCTATTAGCCCATTTATGATTTTCCTGTGTGTGTGTAATCTAAAAGCCTAAAACCCTCTCTGTGTTTCTCTCTTTCTCTCTCCGTGTGGAAATCTCACACACTGAAGGTGACCGGGATCCTTTTGTTTGCAGTTGTTGAGATAAATTAGTGTTCAGGGAAAGAGAAATAAGAAACCCCAACAGTTTCTTCTATCTGTAAAGGTTTTTCTTCCCCTTCTCTCTCGATATATATGTATATGTTTGTGTGTGTGCATTTGTGTTCTGCTTATTTATTTATATTTAAGATTTATTTTTTCGTGTGGATTTGTGTACTACAGAGTTAACCATGCGGGCTCTTTTTTGAATTCAAGAACTAATTCTAATATTTTTTTTCAGGGATTTGGTTCTGTGATTAGTGGATTGGATTTTTGTAATGTGGATTCTTTTTCCTTGACATGATCCTGTGTTTAATTCCCCCATACGATTGGCAAAATTATGTCTGGTTAATGGAAGAAGTTTGAGTTTTCAAAAGATTGCGTTTTTGGTGCCCGGATAACTTTATCAACTTAATCTTGATTGAGATTTCATGTTTCTTGTTGATTATTTTTTCTATGCTTATTTATGTAAAGAATCATGGAAACTTGTTCTTGATGTGCTTGTTGATTATTTATCATTTTGTATCTTCATGTTTTTCTACTTCGTTGTGGTGTAGTTTATTGGTAAAATCCGGGGGCAGTTCAGAATTTCAATAAGTACAATGAAGAATCATGAGCGCCTGGCTAATTTGGCCCTAGCAGGTAATTTATGTATATTTTTTTGTCCGTTTCAGTGAGTTGTTTTATTTTCATGATAGTAAAGAGATGTTCTTTCTGTTTTTTTTTACTTCGGCAAATTGAAGTTATGATTTACAATCTACAAATTTCCCCTACCCAGTTTGTTTCATGAGGACTTATGTTATTTTGCTTAGTTGCTTAATGCTTTCAATATACTTGATTTTACAATTTTCCTGAAGGTCTTAATTGTTTATGAATCAATCTGGAATAATCAATCTGTTCTTGGAATATATATTTCTTTTTTCCTGATGAGGCTTGTCAGATTTATACTAGACCAAATTCCTAATGAAAAAACAAGGTAAATTATATTCACATCGGAATAATCTTGTGGAAGCATCATCTCACAATTGATTCAATTGTCGATGCGGATAGAATTCAATTATTCTGCGTGGATATCCATTTTGAACTTGCATTTAGGAACTTATGTTTCTGGTTGTTAGTTTGTAATCTTATTTTATTGGATGGCTTATTAATTTAGTCCCATGAAGAATATGCAGATAGGATAAAATCATAGTTTCATGATTGCTATGTGTTAGCACATCACTTTGTGATCATGATTTGAGCTTTAACATTGACTGCAGGTTTGACCCTGGCCCCACTTGTTGTGAAAGTAAACCCAAATTTAAATGTCATTTTGACTGCTTGTCTAAGTGTGTATGTGGGCTGCTACCGTTCTGTGAAGCCAACTCCACCATCAGTAAGTTTAGCATTGAAATGCATTTCCGTCCTCAGTGTTGTGCTATTAGGAATTGTGTTCACCTTTTCTTATGCCATGCTCTTAAAACTTTGCAGGAGACAATGTCCAATGAACATGCGATGCGGTTCCCATTGGTCGGCAGTGCGATGTTGTTGTCACTGTTTTTGCTTTTCAAATTTCTATCAAAAGACTTGGTTAATGCTGTATTGACGTGCTATTTCTTTGTACTTGGAATTGTTGCTCTTTCGTAAGTTTCTCCCATACGGGCTATATAAATATTACATATATACATTTTTTTTGGTTCTGTATAATATCTTATTGGTTCATTGAATAATAGTAGTATTTGTTTATCAATTTTGCTTATTTGTGTTGACTTTGTAGGGCAACATTATTACCTGCAATCAGAAGATTTCTGCCCAACCAGTGGAATGATAATGTCAATGTTTGGCGTTTCCCATATATTCGGTGTATGGACTCACCTCTACCACTTTATTTGATACTTAGTTTTGTTATGTTGGATTTTTATGCATCCACTCTTTATATTCTTTTTAATTCATTAAACACGATTAGCATGGCTCATTTTCTGTTTCACTTTGGCATGCCAGTTATATACTTATTCGAGGATTCTTCAATTTTCTCATTGGGATGACCACAATTCATGTTCCATTTCCTTGAATAAATACTAAATTTTTCCAAAAGTACCTCTAGTTAAAGAAAGCCAGAGATGTATTTTGCTCCAGAAGCCAAATTGTGCCATGGGAAGTTGAGCGTAGTTATCGTCCTTCGCCTGTTATGAATTCTCATAAACCCGATCAACAAACTATTTTGTTTGTAATACATGTGCACTCTCTGATTTTGAGATTTGTATGAACTGCCCCACTGCAAAATCGAAGGATTTGTATGCAAATTGGAATTATAGGTTCTCATGCTTTTCTATTTGATCTGCTGCACATCATATTGCTTGTTATATGCAAGAATGATATTTATATTTGCATGTGTGTTGTACAGCTTTGGAGGTTAAGTTCACAAAATCACAGATCATTGCAGCAATTCCTGGAACCTTCTTTTGTGCATGGTATGCTCTAAAGAAGCATTGGCTAGCTAACAATATCTTGGGGCTCGCTTTCTGCATACAGGTTCGATAGTACCTTTATTTCCCTCAAAAGGACTAGCTCGTGCAAATGCATGATATCGAACTCTATCCCAGAATGTAAAGCTTTCATATACATGAGGGATATTTACAAAAACCACCCTTGAGGTTGTGGTTAAATACAAAAAACCCACAGATTTTTGGAAATTACAAAAATCCCATTACATTTGTAAATATATTGCAATTACTCCCTTACCTTTAACACAGAATCAAACCTCAAGGAGTTCTTTTTTTAATTTTCAAACATCTCTGGGTTCTTTTGTAATTAACCCAAACCTCAAGGGTAGTTTTTGTAATTATCCCCATATGTGAAGTATTTCCTTTCAGGTATAAGGACAAAAGCCTTACTGACCTTTTTCATGTCTCTGTCCTTTTTTTTCCCAATTGCAGGGAATCGAAATGCTTTCACTTGGCTCGTTTAAGACCGGTGCTATCCTCTTGGTAAGAACAACATTATTGATTAGACTAGTTATGATAGATCATGTAAAATGTATAAGTGGGTCATCCTAATTTATGTATGATTTGTAAGACATGTTTGTTTGGATATACTCGTACTTTTTATGCAGCATCAATCGTCTTTAGTTGATATGCATGTTTTGCAAATTGTGCAGACTGGGCTTTTTGTATATGATATATTCTGGGTCTTTTTTACGCCAGTGATGGTTAGCGTTGCTAAATCTTTTGACGCTCCTATAAAGGTCGGTACTTCAAATCTTTTAACATGTCTACTGACTATTCCTGTTTGGTAGTTCTGATTCACATCTATTATAATCGTTCTTCACTTTCTGCAGCTTTTATTCCCAACATCAGATTCAGCACGCCCATTTTCAATGTTAGGACTTGGTGATATAGTGATTCCTGGTATGAACTGTAAATTTGGACTTTATACTTTATGTGTTGTTGCGTATTTGAGATGAATGTCTTGTTCGTATATATTGGAAAAAAATTTTAAGGCGAACTTTCATTTTTCCAGGGATTTTTGTAGCATTGGCACTAAGATTTGATGTTTCCAGAGGAAAAGAGAGCCAATATTTTAAAAGCGCTTTCATAGGATACACAGTTGGTTTGGTCCTGACGATCATCGTTATGAACTGGTTTCAAGCTGCACAGGTGAATAATCTTTTTGACAAAATTGGATTTGTCTAGACATATCCTCATTTTATTTCATTTTTCCCCTTTAGTGTCTTGATTTTCTTATATTGTGGGTTATATTTAATCTTCTTGCAGCCTGCATTGTTGTATATTGTGCCTGCTGTTACGGGATTTTTGGCTGCACATTGCTTATGGAATGGGGAAGTCAAATCTGTGAGTCATTTATATCTTTTGTAATATTTACTTTTTACATCTTTCGTGGTACAAATATTCGAATAATTTCTGTATCATATTTTTGTGCAGTTGTTGGAGTTTGACGAGTCTAAAACAAGTAGCTCTGAAGAAACTAACGCAGACTCGAACAAGAAAGAAGACTGATATTGATTAGTAAATGGAGGTGTGATGAATTCCAATTTAATTACAAGAACATGTGAAAGTTTGGTAGTCAACTAACTTATGATACCCCCCACAAGTTGTTGTACCAGATTTTGTTGATGAGCAAAGATAATATTAGACATTCTAAGATTTCTGAGTTTTAATCTGTAGTGTTAGATCTTAATGATACTAATCCAGTGTAAGAATATATCAAGTTTGCTGATCAAAACCAGGTCTGGCTAAGTGAACCTCACAATTTTTGATTTATTCTTTTGTAGACTATTGTCAAATAGCATTATACTTTGAGTTGCATGAGAGCAACTTCAGTAGTACTGCAAAATAGGGGAATCCACTATTTTAGTGGAGAAAATCTCTCCAGCAGACCCCTAAATGTCACTGCAATTTGACTTTGAGGGATGTGAACAGTACCCCACTACATGTAGGGGGGACTGTTCACACGCTAAAAGTTTTCTTTTTTCCTTTTTTCAGTTTTTTTTTTTTTTTTTGATATTTTGATTTCTTAAATTAGTTGTTTGCTCTGTTACTTCTTATTTATTTTAGGAACTCTTTAATTTCTTATTTACTAATAAAAAGTTAATACATTAAGTTCCTAATTACCATGTGATATCTTTTATAAAATTTGTTTTTTTGTTAATTATTATATTTTATTCAATTTCACATATATAACAAATTAAAAAATAATTTATCGATAAAAAATTACTGAAGAGAAAATTTATAACACATTCATAAAATTACAATTAACTTGAAAAGACATCAAATAACCTAAAATTTATAACACGTATTCATAAATATAAAAATATGTTAATTATATATATAAATTGATAAAAAAATTCAAGATAATAAAGAATAAAAATAGAATATTCTATTTAGAGTGAATATAGAGTTGACTGTTGGAGTTGAATCTAGACTTCCTCTAAATTTTCCTCTAAAATAAGATAAATTCACACAAAAATAGTAGAAACCATTGGAGATGCTCTAAGCAATTTGGCAATTGCATAACTCCAAATGAGAAAGGAAATACTAGGGATCATTACAAATATTCTTCTTAAGGTTTAGACTATTATCTTTCAAAATTACAAAGATCCCTTGACATATGGTTATTTTTTTACAAATTGCATATATATATATATATATACATAATAATAATAATAATAATAATAATAATAATAATAATAATAATAATAAATTGCATGTATTGAGAGGTATTTGAAAAACAAAGACAAATTTCAAGGGAGTATTTTTATTTTTATTTTTAAAAGATAAATAGATTTTTTGTAATTATCCAAAAAAAAACTATGCAGCATGCAACCACAAATGTGGAAATCAACCATTATATGTTAACTTGGCCAGTCAAGGATTCAGTTATTTAGGTTGTGCTTGGTTGTGAAATATTTTCCAAAATTTTCATTTTTGGAATGAAAAAATTTTAGGATGTGTGATTGTTTGTGAAAATAATGAAAAAAGTTCAAAGAAAATTTCATTTCTCTCCAAAATTAACTAATTTTTCTCTTTCTCTTTCACATTTCCCAATACCCAACAATTATACTATTTATTTCTCTCACCTCTCCCTATTTATATTAAGAATTCCAATAATTTCTTCCATTTATCACTATTTTTAATATTTTTCTCTTAATCTTGTTAACAAAATGTATAAAATGAGATCCATATTGCCTATTTTGGATCATTTTTTTATGTTTATTCAATTTTCTTATATTATATTTTACACTATTATTTTAACAAATTTTTTCACAAACAATCAACATCTCTAAAAGATTCTCTATCACATCAACATAATCATCACTTTTTCTCTACACATCCAACTTTCACTTTTTAAAAAAATTTCACCACTATTCTCTCATAAAATGAAAGTGGATGGAATGAAAGTACAACCAATCACAACTAGCTTTTGTTGGTACAAGTTCATATGTGGTAAAGTGCGACCAAACGATCATATAAAGAGCGCGAAGAAATTATTTTCCTCAATGAAATCCTATGGTTAAAAGGCAAAAGAATTGCTTCTGTACAAAAAAATTAAGGGAGTATTTGCAAATACTTCTGTTTTTTAAAAGAAGTGATTTTTTATAGTAGAATCAAAAGTAGTTGAGAAGCATAATTGATAGTGTTTGCAGATAGAATCTAAAAACTCGAAAAATCAAAGTTTAAGACTATGATTGCTTATCCGTTCATTCCGCCCTCTTTCATTTTATGAGTAAATACTAGTGATTTTTTTAAGTGAAAGTTAGATATATATAGAAAAATTAATAATTGTGTTGATGTGATGGGAAATCTTTTAAAGATGTTGATTGTTTGTGGATTTTTTTTGGGGAATAATGAGGGTTACGAACCGAGCTCGAACGGATGAGTACTGTTCGTGTTCGTTTGTTTATTTTAAAAGGTTGTTTGTGTTCGTTTGTTTGATAATCGAACATGTTCACGAACATGCTCATTAATTGTTCATGAACAACTATATGAACATGTGTATAAAAAAGTAAAAAACACATTGTTCATGAACACTCAACTAAAAATAAATGGACATTATAATGATTGTAAATGTAAATAGGATGTAATATTAAACTAAGATAAGGTTATTATTTATAATAAAGTAATGAATATTAAACAGTAAATGTATAATTGATAATTAAAAAATGAAATAATAAACAAACATGAAACGAACACTAAATGAACATGTTCACGAACAGTTCATGAACATAAATGAACAAAATTTCTTGTTTGATTATGTTCATTAAGCTCAATAAGCGAACATACACAAACACTAACCGAGCTCGTTCACGAGCTGTTTGTCGAAAGTTCTGTTCATTTGCAGCCATATAATAGTGTAAAATATAATACCAAAAGCTTGTATTAAAAATGAAAAAATGAACCAAAAATAGACCATATGAATCTCATTTTATATCTTTTGTTATCATTAAGAGGAATATAATAAAATGGTGACAAATTAAAGATATTACCGAAGTTCTTTCTATGAATATGATTGAGAGAGAGAAATAGATAGTATGATTGGTATTAGAAAATGTGAGAGAAAAAAGTGAGTTAATTTTAGAAAGAAATGAGATTTTATTTTCAATTTTTCCCACAAACAATCACATATTTCGCAATTTTTCACTCAAAGATGAAAATTTGGGAAGAAAAAAAATTGACAGGCAATTGCAGCCCAAGTGTTTGGTTAAAAAGTATTTTCAAATTAGCTTTTGGATTGAAAGACAAAAACACTAATATATGAATGATATGAGAATTTAGGAAGAGAAGACAATTTTGGATTGTGATAATAAAATTTAGGATAAGAATATCAAAAATAAACTTCTTCATATTTACAAAAAAATCAAAAAGCACTTTCCGAAACAGAAGCACCACACTCCTAACTTTTAGATTTTGATTAAATAAAATACAAGCAAACGTTGGCATTTGCAAACACTAAAAAATGATTTTTTCCCCAGCTAAAAGCTAAGAATCACTTACTTTAGTGTTTGCAAACACTCTAAATAACTGAGCAAAAAAGATGATAATCACACCAGGCCATTACAAATCAAAGGTCCTTGTTGGCAAGTTCCTAAAACAGCTTGCTAATAAGTAATATCACAATGCTTGAAAATTAATTAACAAAAAAAAAGGAACTGTACAGGACCTCTGATGGGACATAGAAGAAGTCTATTACTCAGCTAGAAAGCAGGTGTTGGGTCATCCATGCCACCTATTGCCATTTTCTTACTCCAATGAAGAACTTGTTGCTGCACTTGCTTCATCTTCACTAAAGCTAGATGGCATCTCTGCTACAGACCTAAACAGGATAAATAAATGTGAAAAATTCAGGAGAAAAGAGAGAGAGAAAAAAACAAATAACAGCACCAGACAGGAAAGCATGATTATATAGGGGTAATTACAAAAACTCTAGTTATCTTTCAAAATCACAAATACCCCCTTGAGGTGTTACGAACACTCATGATGTTATGTATTTACATAAGAGATACCATCCTCCTGATTGTGCAATTTGTAAAATAGAAACAAATGTCAAGAGGGTATTTGTAATTTTGAAAGATTATTATTATTATTATTATTTTTTTGTAATTAGGCTAAACATTAGGAGTAGTTTTGTAATTACCATAATTATATATTAAAATCTGCCAAAAAGAAAAGATAAAGAATGACAAAACAAAGATCCATTGCATCAACACATACATACAGTTCATAATCCCTTCCATTCTTCGCATATGATGATACATAACACACATTTTTATGTGAATATGAGTGATTATTGGAGAGGAAGAAGGGGATTAGAGTGTGTGTAAGTGTCTTATGAATGCTTCCGTTTAGGATGCGTGTTGCTATGAACGTCCCAATGCCACTTGTGTGCTAATTTGGTGCATAATGGTTCTGGCTTTGTTTATTTTGTTTGACAATGACTACTGACACACAGTTGAAATTCAAACGCTTGCCCAAACAACATAAACTAAGGCTCAGTTATACATGTTAGAAGTTTACATTGGTATTCAAAGCATCCCGTAACATAATCAGACAATTAATGTGAAAGGAATTAAAGTTATTAATGTTTGCTAAACATGTTATTCCACTGTTCACACCAACACAATTAAACCAAAGTTTGTACCGACTGGCCGACCCTGTAATGTTGTATATTCTTAAACGCAATTTACATTAAGATTAATTTGGGAACTAAGAAAATAGCATGCAACAGTGTTCAAGCAATTTTAAGACCAATTTCAAAATCCAGCAATTAGTTTCAGGCGATTAGGCCAAACCTTGTGACTCGATAGGTCTCTGCTTGGTTATCCACCAGTAACGGTTTCTTCAGATGTAGCTGCTGAGGAAATTCATTCCTCATTCTTTTTGGAACCTATGATTAAGAAAATATATTAAGAACAATTTGTTAACAGTACCAGCATGAAAGAGCATCAAGGTAATCGTTGATTGTTTATCCATGTATAAAAACTTACAGTTTTATCATTCTTGCAGGGAATCCTAATCTGATTTTCATTTGTTATCCTCCTTTCAGCGTAAGTTTTTCCATCCTGCATCATAATCAAAGCACAGAGTATCAGCATCAATAGTCACAAACTGCAAAATTTCCTAACAGTATGATGGAAGTTAGGGATAATTACAAAAAATTTACACGAGTTTCAGCCTAATCACAAAAAAATCCACTTAGCCCTTAAAAGTACGAAAAAATCCTTGAAGTACGTGTTTTTCTTACAAATTGCCCCTCAATAGGTGCAATGTCAAGGGCGTATTTGTAATTTCAAGAAATAATTATTGAGTTTTTTTGTAATTATGTTAAACTACAAGAGTAATATTTTAAATTATCCCTGAAAGTTATTGTAGACCTTTGCAATCTGCCTGGCCTGCATTTGGTCGAAAGAATGGTGATATTCAAAACCTTTCATGGTCAAATTGGATGACCCATTTCCAATAGTTTCTCCCTTGGAACTCTTCCTGCGCACATCGTTACACTTAATGAAACCAGATTCTTGTTCCCTTCTCGAATTCCCACCAAAAGGTGGTGGTAGATGGCAACTGCTGGAAACAGAACTCGTTTTCATAACTTCAGCACACTTTCTGTACTTCATTCCATAGTCATCTCTACTCTCACCACCAGATATTTCTCTAGCAAAAACTTCAGGCATTTCTAAAGAAGAGTTCCTCCAGGGATAGTAGGCACCATTATTGGAAAAAGTAGTATTCTGTTTAAACTTTTGCCGAACATAATTTTCAGGAATATCAGGCCCTTGCGGCATTTTAAAACTTGCTCTATCCATGTTAGAATTGTGAGAGGCCATGCTGGAGTTGTCTTCACACCCCTGTAAGGATTGAGATAAACAAAAACATGATTAGTCCTATTTCAAGCATAATTGACCCCAAATCGAGTAGAAAAATCAGTAACTATGAGTCAGGAACTAGTGCAAGTGCACAAATTAAAGGTTAATTTATAGAACTAGGATAATGCTACTTGATGACAGAAAAGATATATTATCAATATATGACTTCAAATATGGTTAACTAGTTCTTTCTGAGCCAAAAAACTTAGAAAAATTGAAAAACAAAAGGCAGTCAAATGACAAGGTGATTATGCTGATGAGCTAGAGGATTATATCCGTAAGGCCTTTGTTCAAATTTTTGGAATTTATGATTTTATGTGAAGCAGGAAATTCGAAATGCGAAAAATTATCAAATTAAAAAGAGAGCGTGAAATTATCGGCTTAACCAACCCTTTTTTCAAACACGAACATGCAAAAAATTCAGTTCATCAAACAATCAACTTAAGGATTTATCAGAGCCTAAATTCCTCTCCGGGATATAAGTATATAACAGTCTTTCTAAATAACTTATTTAGAGTGTAACATAAAGTCAACCAACTGTGCACGTCTATCCAGTTGAGGCAAAAGTGTAGCATTATTCGTGAAAATATGCATATACAAGTCAAACAGACATTTGTTTAGCATACTCCATGAGACACCAAAATATTAGTGGACACTTCATCATAACCTTTCAGCTACGCACTTCATAAATCTTTTAAGGCCAATTAGATCAGCATATTTCAAGCAAAAGATGTAGCTGATATAACATCGCAAAACTTATTCCAAATAAGAAAAAGGTTAAAAAAGAAATAATGTACAGATTCACTTGCCTTGCCAAACTTGGGATGCCGCTGGATTTTTGGAAAATCAGGTGAGGCAGGCGGAACAGCTTGTCCAGTATAGCAAGGTTCTGAAAAATCTCACATTAGAACAAGCAAATCAAAAGAATCCGATGAATGACAAAAGGACCATCAGATACGGAATGAATCAAGCAAAATCTCATATAAAATATAAGATCTCAATTCTCAAGCAAGAAGGAAACATGAAATGGTTGGAAATACTCTACGTAAAAGAAAAAAAAATCAGAGCGGCAGAGCCCCCATATTCTCTAACGATTGCACAGTTGACGTACATGGCAAGCTTATTACTGTTTTTTTTCTCTAACAATCATACAATCATTATATTCTCTTCCATATGCAGTCAAATCATGTAGAACTCTCAGGTATTTACCTCATATATATGAACAAAATCTTGATGGGTTATGAACTGAAGGACACCAGCATGCTTAAAAAACGACAAAATGAAGTAAATGGTACAGAAGAAGACTAAATATAGTGATTCTTACCACCATCAGTAGGATCCTGCATTGAGGACTCAAATGCACCAGGAGGAAGCGGGTCGAACTCAACACCGAGTGGCGGGCCATCCTCCCGGTAATGCTTACCCAGCTGCCTCTTGACCGCAGTTATAGCACTGTTCTCAACTTGACCCTTCACTTTTAAGTAACCTGATGGGCCGGACCTAGTTTTTACGCCAGCTGTATCTATAGGAAATTTTGGTATTAGGTACCTTGGAGTTTCCACATCAACGGGGTCCACTTTATGATGGTTAGAGACATTCTGTAATGAAGAGTTACTTCCGGAAGATGCATCATCCATACGTTTGTGGGTCCCCAAATGCGGACCACTACGCTCATACGTGAGTTCTGCCGTTAACCTTCCGCTCTCAACTTCTCTGGTATCGATATTCCGATCATCTTCTAATTTGGTGCTGCCACAGGAATCTTGCCTATGCCCACTGCCTCGATCTTGTATGACTCCGCTTGACCGGTCTTGCTTTCCGATTACATGGTTGTCCCCATTCATTAACCTCTTGTCCTTCAACCTTCGGTGACAAAACCATCCGGAGACTTGCTTCTCTGTCAAACCTATTGACTCCGCGAGTTGTATTTTCATCAACTCTGTAGGATATTTATGTTCTGGGAAAAAAGATTAGGTTATTTAAACAATTGTATTAGAGAGAGATGCAAAACCCGCAAGACATGACATAACAATATGAATAAGTTACCATTATAAAATTTCTCCAATGCTTGAACCTGAGCATTTGTCTTTACAATCCTTTTCTTGTTCTTTCCTGGAAAGGCTTTATCATCTTCAGAATTCATTCCACATGATTGTGCATCATTAAGTGCTGAAAACAATTGTAGTACGCAACATGATGATCAGCTAAAAAGGGCATGATAAATCCATGCACTAAAATAATGGCCAAATGTTGCTTTGAGGTAAAATTTACCATCTTAAACATGCGAACTGTGAAGATGATATGGAAGATATGCACACTCAACACATTTTTAATATACCTCTCATAATTAATGTAAAAGCATTGGAAAAATATATTCACCAAAATTTGCATGCTACTCTACTCAAAAGCATAGTTATTCCCGTAGTTTTATTAGAGGCGAGTTAACTGTAATCCTATTGTGTGCAAAATCAGCAACACAATCAATCTCCGTTAATAAATGTCCATACAAATTTGATACCATCGACAAAATTTAACTGTGCGAACAAGAGCACATCGTACAAAATTAATAAAATGCACCTAAATAAATAAGAAGATCCCATAACTTATGTATGTCTTGTAAATCTTGTTTTCATTTAAAGAAGATTATCTTCAGTCGTTCGTGTTTCCTCTTTAACACAATTAATTGTATATACATTCTAAGTCTATAAATGTCAGACAAAGGTAAAAAGGTTATTTGACATCATAGTGAATGATGCAGCACAACAAATAAATACTTATTAAAGATCTCGTTGGCAATTAAATGTTGGTAAGAATATTTCTCATGAAATTGAGATCAAAACACGATGTGTGTGATGCTTTCAACTCATAGCAATCAACAAATCTCAAAGTATATCCTTTATTATAATTAGCTCTCGAGTATCCTCAAAGTCAATTAACGCCCAATTGCACTTTTAAGGGAAGTATAAGGCTAGCTTAACACCGATTTTTTCTTGACAATTCAAATAAATGAAAAGCTGCTAGAGAAAAATACCCAAAACAGTCCAATCTCTGCAAATGTCAGCCTGTTCATAGATGATAGTGAACTCCATCGAATTGTATACATGATACTTTGTTCGCAGATAGATTTTATCCCATACACCATCCAGAAAATATTCGAGATTGTTTACATTAGTTGATTCCTATGGTAGTTCTCAAACACAATTAGCTATAGTATTCTTCTTCCTGAATAACAAAATAATCCCATATTTATCCATCTGAATTATCTGAGAATCATATTTAGCTACCAAAAATGCTTTGACAGATAAATGTGAAAACACAGAAACCAGATTCCAATCCTGGCCATACTCTCAACAAATGCACACAAAAAATAATGTTGAAATTAAACCACAGATTAAACAATTCAAATTTCATGATTTGCAGAAAAAATATTTCCTGGCATCAAAGTCAAGTAAATCAAAGTGAAAATGCATAAAAAAAAAAAAAAAACACAGCTCATCATGATCTGTTATGAAATCAAACCCACAAAACAAAAACAAAAACAAAAACAAAAAAAAAAACCTTACCTTCTCCCATGACTCTTTTGCTGTACAATTTTTCTGGGTTTTCCATAACCTTTTCTCCCTACTCCTTTCTCAATCTGCTTCTATACTGACCCATCAACATTTCACC
The DNA here is from genome assembly GCA_016081115.2 of Rehmannia glutinosa. Lineage (NCBI taxonomy): Eukaryota > Viridiplantae > Streptophyta > Magnoliopsida > Lamiales > Orobanchaceae > Rehmannia > Rehmannia glutinosa. The sequence continues at coordinate 65,055,189 of CM071924.1, read as the reverse complement.
CAACTCCAGTCGGTGAAGAGTTCAAAGAGAGTCTAGAGAGAGAAAAAGTGTGCGAATCTTTTGTGGGTTACAAGAGATTTTAGGTAGATGTATATCTGAATACTGTGTGTCTCTGTGTCTGGAGAGAGAGAGAGAGAGAAAGAGAGGTTTCTCTTGTTTCTTGGTTGGGGTTGAGAAAAAGTTAAAAAGGAATTCTCAAGTATTTCTCATTTTCTGGGTTGGTATTATTCTTGATGTCAATTTTGCATATCTTTTTGCTTGATTTTGCTTATCTTTTTCCTATTCAACTTTGGTTTCGTTTTTTTAATTAGTCTCTCTAATTCATCTTCACGTTTGCTTGCATTAACTGCTAATTAATATTCACACTCAAGACTTTTGAAGTTCTTAACTGCAGTTGACGTTTTTACAGAAATACTTCAATATTACAATATTACAAAGGTCTTTTTTTTTAATTTAACCTTATAAAAATCATAATATCGATGCATCGTGTTGTGTACAAATATTTCCATGGGTTCAATCTTGTTGAAGAAATGAAAATTCTGGAGATTGTTTTTGGTCAATGAGTTGTACATAAGATAAGTTTAATGAAGGAAAACAATGCATAGAATATGACCACTTATGTATGTATGTATGTGTATTACTAAAAAAAAAAAAAAATGTATGTATGTATGTGTATGTACATGAACCATGAATCATGATACATGTGCAAATAAATAGTTGTAATAAACGAATCGTTGATTTTAAAGCCAGAAAAGAAGGCAATGTTTGGTAGGAGAAAAACGTTGTCGTCTACTTTTTTTTTTGAGGGTTTGTCGTCTACTTATTGAGCCACCGATTTTGCAAGAAATATTTACTTCGTTTAATCCATAAAGTATGAAAAAAAAAAAAAAGAAAGAAAGCCTCACCAGGAAAATTTAAGGTAGTGTTATAGAATTAATAATTTAAATAGCCAGTGATCAAATACGCCTTGCTGGAACATGGGCAAAAGTTCACAAATCCTTTGGTGAAGAAATTATGGAAGAGACAAAACCAATTTTCAGAATTCACAGGATTGGTTTTACAATGTACAAGCCATATGAATATGAAGATGAAGAGATAACTCCACAAAAGATGATGGATTACGGATTATTAGAAAGGGTTATTTTTCATCATAAAGAAGAAACAAAGGGATTTGGAAGAAAACTAAGATCACTATGTAATAGTATCTTAGAAATGAATGAATTTATAATGCCAATAGAAGTGATAATAGACTCAATACCACCAACATGGTATAGAGGAAATGTTGTCTGAAAAAAACATGTTATCCATGTCCGAGAATGGAATGGAAACATAAAATTATCAAAAACAGAAACAATAGAAAGAGACTTCAAGGAACAATATCAAGAATGGAGAAACTATGCTGCTTTAATTGATCTATTTCAGGAATCTTTTAAACAAGATATAGAAGAATATATACAAACAGAAAATCTTAGTATACAAAAGAATTTTAATAGTTTATTAAATATGAAATGTTGGATAACATTTAAAAATGGAAAATCAATAGAGACATATGCAATAATAGATAGTGGAAGCACTAAAAGTTGTATACATAAAAGTCTAGTACCGAATGAAGTATTAGAAAAAACAAAATTAAAAGTAATAGCAACATTAGCAGATGGAAGTACAACCCAATACCTAGGATTCCATGTCCTAGATCTGTATGTCTTTCATCATGTACGATTACAAGAGTTTTTTCTCCTTGATAACTTCTATGTAAACCTTTGACTCCTATTATTATTAATCCTAGGTGGATATATTTTATTTCTTTAGTTAAAACAACTTTGTACAAAGGTCTGTAAAGAGTGATCCGTAATGGACACGCGTCAATCAAACCTTTGAAAGGTTAAAAGGAAAATGTTCAGAAATAATACAACAAAATTTCCATATCCCATATTTCCCATCTTGGCAATGGTTTATTCCGCTTCGTTTCCCACAGACCCATGTTCCAGCAAGGCGTATTGGGGGGCATTCCTATTAAAAGTCTAGTACCGAATGAAGTATTAGAAAAAACAAAATTAAAAGTAATAGCAACATTAGCAGATGGAAGTACAACCCAATATATGAATTAGGAGGAAGACCACCTCAGAATATCTGTTCAACATATTTGACCCTATTTTATAATAAATTTTGGAACTCATCAACAAGAACAAAATAATAAAATATTAGATTTAATAATAGGTAGTTCATACTTTTCCAAAAACATGTTATCCATGTCCGAGAATGGAATGGAAACATAAAATTAGAAGGAAGGCAGGTTTCCTTGCCTATAAATAGAGGTGATCAGCAATTGTATAAACTCCCATCGCGATCGCCACGACAGCTTTATAAAAGCAGGAATCTACTTTAACAGAAGACTAAAAAGAAACAAATCAGAGTGCTAGCAAAAGCGTGGTGGGCAGTGGGGCCTACTGAAGTCAGCATGACGTCATTATGACGTCTTAGCTTTGAACATATTTTTCATAGTAAAGAAAATCATTTAAACTCTATAACAGATTTAATAATAAATTTTGGAACTCATCAACAAGAACACTGGAAAAGTCCGTGAAGGCAGAGGAAGCCGTTTAATAAAAACTATTGTCATAAGAGTCTATACTTAACAACATCTACTTCTAATCCATCGATTTTATTAGCTCTATATGGGTTATTCATCTTTTTATTACAATTTCTTGCTAAATGATCTGGATCTCCACAAGTATAACAAGCAAATTTTCTATTAGGATTTGGTCTTTTAACATGTCTTCCCTTTTGTGGTTGTTTTCTAAAAGATTTTCTTACCACACTTGGGGGTGTTGGGGGGCTCTGGAAAGAGTTTGTCATGTTTAGGGTTTGTGGTTTATTTACTGGGTTTGTAAGTATTTGCAGAAATTAAAGAAAGCTGTAAAGAAGGCTCGGATGATTTTAGAAAGAGAATTTTTATTGTTGTGAGGTGTGTTTATACAATTGCTGATCACCTCTATTTATAGGCAAGGAAACCTGCCTTCCTTCTATACTAAGCTAGGACATCTGTCCTCTATCTATTGGCTATCTTTTATACAGACTCTTTATACAAATACTGATACAGACTCAATAATTTACACAAGACCCGTGATCTGGACTGGACCACTTCTTTAAACTATTGATTGACGCGTGTCCATTACGGATCACTCTTTACAGACCTTTGTACAAAGTTGTTTGTCCTCTAGCTCTTGTTTTCTTCAGATTCCTTCTTTTTTTCAAAAGCATGCGGACACACTTAAAAGTAGATTCTGCTTTTATAAAGCTGTCGGGACAGCTGTCTTGATGACGTCATGGATGACGTTTCTTCTTGAAATCTACTGTTGATATTCCACCTATTTTATTTTTCTTTATTATTTATGACGTCATAATGACGTCATGCTGACGTCAGTAGGCCCCACTGCCCACCACGCTTTTGCTAGCACTCTGATTTGTTTCTTTTTAGTCTTCCATCATATTATCGAGATTTCGTTCTTCAACTTCAGCATCTTCAATATTGAAAATCTCATTTTCTGTTTCTTGGTAGATTGATTGGGGTATCCACCAATTCTTTCTTTGAATGTCTAAACCAACAACTGGAGGTCCGTCGTAGGTTGCCCATCCTTTGAGATGTTTATGTATATAGATGACTTGGTAATCATCCATATCCCATATTTCCCATCCTGGCAATGGTTTATTAAAACTTAGACTCCCATCGGACTCCTGTGGCGACATAGTTTCTCCATTCTTGATATTGTTCCTTGAAGTCTCTTTCTATTGTTTCTTTTTTTTGATAATTTTATGTTTCCATTCCATTCTCGGACATGGATAACATGTTTCTTTGGTACAACATTTCCTCTATACCATGTTGGTGGTATTGAGTCTATTATCACTTCTATTGGCATTATAAATTCATTCATTTCTAAGATACTATTACATAGTGATCTTAGTTTTCTTCAAATCCCATTGTTTCTTCTTTATGATGAAAAATAACCCCTTCTAATAATCCGTAATCCATCATCTTTTGTGGAGTTATCTCTTCATCTTCATATTCATATGGCTTGTACATTGTAAAACCAATCCTGTGAATTCGAAAATTGGTTTTGTCTCTTCCATAATTTCTTCACCAAAGGATTTGTGAACTTTTGCCCATGTTCCGGCAAAGGCGTATTTGATCACTTTATTTTATAAGCAAACTGTTCCGATTTTTGACTTTTTGTAAAAATTGTTTTCAAACCCATTGTTAATATTGACCACAATTTAATGGTAATGTTGACAAATACATTTGTGGGTTGAAAAATATTCGAACTTTGAATTTCTCATATTCATCAACTCCCAAATAATATTTTCCTGTTCACTTTCAAGATGATCAATTGAATCTTGAAGTATTTCATTTTGCCTTTTAATTTGGCAACTGTTCATTTAAGGTTTAAAATTCCTTCTCATTGCTTCACAATGATTGATTGCGAATTTTATACTTATGTGTTAAATCTTTTGTATTGCTTTTCCATAATCCAATCCTTCACCGTCGGTATTGGAGTGTTGGAACTGTTTCTTGTGTAACTCTTTTACGAGTTCATCTATTCTTTTCTCGTAAACCCCCTTCTATTACGTAAGGAGTTAGGATAGTTTTAAATCTTTGTTTCTTCATATGCTTCTCTCAGTTATCAAATGTTTCCATAGCACTTTTGTTGTAACCAATCATTGCCTTAAGGGCACTTTCTTGATCTCATAGAGACTGGTTTTTACCCCCATAAACAAGGATATATTTTTACGGCTTTTTACCGAATAAATCGGCTAGGGCATTCAAACCCCTAAATAGCCATGTTACGCTTCGTGTTTCTCTGCTTGAACAAGTTGTTCATTATATGTTGCAATTTGTTGGTTCCACTATTTTTCCATCTTTGGTTTAAAATACCATCTTGAGTATTGAATATCTGTTCAACATATTTGACCTATTTTTACCATCTCCTGTTTTCTGCAAAAATATATTAGCTTGTCGGGATAAATAGTCGCGGAAAATTTTTCTCTCCAAGTATATGTTCAAAGATAACTTCATATCCATTACCTTGTATTGTATCTATAAATTTTAACCATCTATGAGTACTTGTTTTTCTTTCACTATTATATTTGTATAATCTTACTATTGCTTCTTCTGTTCTTATTGTAAATGGTTGTCTTAAATAAAGTTTAAAACTTTCTAAGGCATTTATTATTCCTTCTATTTCACATTCTATTGAAGGCATATTTTTATTTTGGAAAATTCCACTTGCATATTTTGAAATCTTTTCTTCACTTTTGTTTGAAAATTTATCAGGTTTTACTATTAATATAGCTCCCCAGCCTTCATTACTTGCATCTGTTACTATTATTTTGTATTCTGATTCTAATGATAATTTTAAATCTGGTAATTGTTTAACTTTTTCCTTAATCTTTTGTACTATTTTAACATCTTCTTTGTTAAAATATTTTTGACCTCCTTTTCCTGTTTTTTGATATAAAGGACCTACTAATCTTCCTAAGTCTTTTATATACATTCTTGAATAATTTAACAATCCTAAGAATTGTTGTAACTGCTTGGTTTCTTCCATTTTATCTGGAAATTCTAATATCTTTTTAACTATATGAGGTTGTAGTTTAATCATTCCATTTCCTAGAGCATGTCCTAGGAATTCTATATGTTCTTTAAATAATTCCATTTTCTTTTTTGAAATGATTATCCCATTTTTAATAAATCTATTCATTACTTCTTCTACATGTTTATAATGTTCCTCTTTGTTATTACTAAATATTAAAACATCATCTATATATACTAGACAATAATCTAAATCTTTAAATATATCATCCATTTTTGTTGAAATATTCTTTGGTGCATTTTTAATCCAAATGGCATTACTAACCATTCATAATGTCCTCTTTTTGTCCGCTAAAAAGCAGCGATCCATCCTATTGATTCTTTGGCCATTTTAACTTGCCAATATCCGATTTACAATCAAATTTACTAAATATCTTTTTATCTTGAATTCTATCTATTAAAATATCTTTATTTGGAAATCCATAATCTATTTTTCTTGTATTATTATTTAATCTTTTATAATTTATTACCATTCTAGCTTTTCCTCTTTTTTGTTCTGAATGATTTCTGACTAAAAATGCAGGACTTTTATGAGGACTCATACTATTCTTTATTACCTTTAATTTAAATAATTCTTCTAATTGTATTTCAAATTCTTTTTCATCTTAAAATTTGTATATTATATCTTTTCTGTAATTTCCATTTCGGGATTTATTATTTCAATTTACATTCTATTTGATTTCTATCCCAATGTTTTAAAGGATCTTCTCCTATTATCTCGAGTTTTTACTCGCTAATCTTATTAACTTATCAACTTTTTGTTTATTATAATTTACTGGTTCATTATTAAAAACTTGTTTTTTAATAAATTGTTCATATATTTCATACTCATTATCTTCACTATTATTTACCTCTTCTTTGTGAATCAAATGTCTACATCCTTCTTTATTGTATTCAGATTTATCTGTTAATAAGTAACTATTTTTTCTATTTATTTGTATTAAATTTTTTCCTATTGTAATAGATCCATTATCGATGTTAAAAAATTTAATCCCCAGAACAAATTCTGGTTTCCTTTTTCTACATTACCCATGTTTGAGGTAAATTATATTTTAAACTTTTTCTTTATTTATTGTTTCAAATTCTATGAAACTATTTTCAATACATTGATTATATTGGGTTGTACTTCCATCTGCTAATGTTGCTATTACTTTTAATTTTGTTTTTTCTAATACTTCATTCGGTACTAGACTTTTATGTATACAACTTTTAGTGCTTCCACTATCTATTATTGCATATGTCTCTATTGATTTTCCATTTTTAAATGTTATCCAACATTTCATATTTAATAAACTATTAAAATTCTTTTGTATACTAAGATTTTACTTTTGTATATATTCTTCTATATCTTGTTTAAAAGATTCTTCATCAATATTTTTATTAATATTATCATCTTCTTCTTCTTCAATTTTCTCTTTTCCTTTTGTTATCTTTAACAATTTATTTTTTATTTTTTCAATATCTAATTCTATTTTTAGAATTCTTTTTTCTAAATCATTATTTTCTATTATTTCTTTCTTTTCATTTTTATATTCTATATTATATTCTTTTTTCAAACAGAAAATGCATATTTCTTCATTACAAGTAAAACACCTATAACGTTTTTTTCATATCAGGATACAAAAAACAATAATCACATTTTTTAGTGAACATTCCCTCTCCATGTATCCATTGATGTTCATGTTGTGTTTCCTCTCTATTCATATAACAATAGTTTTGTATTGCTAAACTATCCATCATATTTTTTAATTGATCTATTTCTAGATTTTCAAATTCATCAAAATCTTTTATTCTCTCTTCTTCTATTTCATCTATTGAATAAAAACTATTGTCATAAGAGTCTATACTTACAACATCTACTTCTAATCCATCGATTTTATTAGCTCTATATGGATTATTCATCTTTTTATTACAATTTCTTGCTAAATGATCTGGATCTCCACAAGTATAACAAGCAAATTTTCTATTAGGATTTGGTCTTTTAACATGTCTTCCCTTTTGTGGTTGTTTTCTAAAAGATTTTCTTAGAAATTTTTTCTTTTTATATGGTTTTTCATATTGTTGAGCTGTTAAAACATTTTTACAGAATGCATAACTCTGTTTTTTAATTTCTTTTTGTTGTATTATTTACGAACATTTTCCTTTAACCTTTCAAAGGTATATATTATTCTTGCTCCTACTCCTAATCCAATAGGGTAGTTCATACTTTTCCATCCACTTTCTATTTCTTTTCCTAGTGTTCCAGGTAATCTAAGTAAATACCTATTAGCTATTTCTTCATCAAAATATATTCCTGCCTTTGATGTTAAACTCATATAATCATTACTAAAATTTACAATATTATCCCATTCTTGGATAGTTGTTTGTTCAAGTGCTCTTCTAGCTGCATCTTGTATATTAAAATTATTTTTAGATGGTTCAAATCCTAATAAGATTTCTCTTATTAATGTTGTAAAATTATATGGATTATCTCCCATTAATTTTCTTTGTTTTATCCTATCTGGATTTATCTGTTTTACAGTGTTATAAATATTCATTGCAGTATCTCCTAGAAGTGTTTCTAAGTATACAAACATATCTGTTTCTGTTTGGGCTCCATAATTTACCCATGCTCTTACTGCATCTGATTCCCATCTATCCATTGTTTCAGGCCATTTTTGTGGATGTATATTAGTCAATGTTAATATTGAACCATGTTTACTAGCTTGTGGTAAAAATACATTATCTGGAATATATCTACTCCCTTTTGTTTTATAATTTTCCCAGCCTCGAAAATAATCATTATTATTTATTCTAGTTGGTTCTCTGGGTGGTCTTCCTCCTAATTCATATGTTTTTTCTTCTTTAACTGTTTGATTAAATCTAGGATCTCAGTATTATAACTTGTGACTGATGGTCTGTTTGTTCTACATTCATTTTTGAATCATTAGTTCTATATATATCTTTTTTTAATATTTAATATAATCTTCATGATCTAATTTATATTTTTATTTAATTAAAAAATGCTTTTTCATAGTCAAGACTATAATCTTTCATTATTCTTTCATATTCATGAGTTATTTTTTCATTTATATTAGTTCCTTCCATATCTTTAATTTCTCTAATTAAGATTTCTTCATTCATTCTTTGATCTGTTTTTTCTTCTATTTTTATTCCAAGAATTTTTTCTTTTCCTAAATTTGTATATAAATCTTCTATTTTTATACATTCTTTAGTATCTTGATTTATATTATAAACTCTTTTTATTTGATAGTTCATAATATCCTCTGTGACTTCAGGATATCTCTTTTTAAAAGTTTCATATATTATTTTAACTTGTTGTGATAATTTATTCTTTTCAAATTTTATTTTAGCTATTAAAAATTTAAACTCGGATTAATCATATATTCGAATTTCTTCCATTCTATTCATTCGGTTATCTCGCTTCTTCTATACTTCCCGAAAATACTTTCATTTCATTGTTATCATTAATCCATCTATAATCTTGGAATCTTATTGATATTGATCCTCTTGGGTTTTCATACATAACATTTTTGTGTGGTATTAATTTTTCTTCTTTTTATAAATGATTCTATATTCCATTCTTGTCCTGTATTTTCTTGAACTATATTTTATTCAGTATTGCTTGTATTCCTTTACTAACTTCTATTTGATCATTTTTATCGATTTTAAATTACGAGATAACATTACGGTTTGTACATAATTTTCCTATAAATCTGTTTTAATAATTAAGTTATTTATTCCTTCTTGGAATTTATAACCCCTTGTTTTAATTCCTATTTTAATATATCCTATATCTTTGGCATCTATTAAATAATGCGACAAAATATATTATTTCTCCATTATTTCTTGTCATATCTATTTCAAATGTTTCTAGGATTCCATGTCCTAGATCGTATGTCTTTCATCATGTAGGATTACAAGAGTTTTTTCTCCTTGATAACTTCTATGTAAACCTTTGACTCCTATTATTATTAATCCTAGGTGGATATATTTTATTTCTTTAGTTATTTCTTTAGTTTTTTCAACTATTTTAAAATTTAATTGTTGATCTTCTTTAGTAACACTTTCTACTCTTTCATTTATTACTCTAATAATTTTTTCATCTGGTTGATTGTTTTTATATATTTGTTTTCTTTTAATATTTTTAATATCTTTGTCTTTAAACAAATTGTTGTTCTGTTTTTATTACATCTTGAACTCTTTCAACTTTTTCTTCTTTTCTTTTAAAAATCTGCATAATTTGTTTATTCATTTTAATAATAAACCCAATTTGCTGGATTAACTCTTTTTGTATCTTTACCTTTATTAATATTCAGATCTTTAATCTTTTTAGTTAATTCTTCTACTCCAAATTGTTCAAGATTTGATATTCTATTTTCTGTATTTATATCTTTAACTTGTCTGGTTTTTCCTTCAATAATTGAAAGTTGTTCTTTTAAGTAATCAACCTTTTCAGTCAATTTTTTATTTTGTTTTTGAAGATCTATTATCAAATCCAATATTTTATTATTTTGTTCTTGTTGATGAGTTCCAAAATTTATTATTAAATCTGTTATAGAGTTTAAGTGATTTTCTTTACTATGAAAGATATGTTCAAAACTATTATCAAAATTACACCCGATATGTAATCCTTCTATTGATGTTCTAATCTGTTTTGAACCTCTTAATTCCAAATTTAAATATTCTATCGATCTCATAAAATATCAAAATTTAAAACGGATTTAAACTCCTTATGGATGTGTGGGTACTTCAGAGTTAAAACTTAACTTCATATATAAATTTATAGTTTTAGAATATAAGAACTAACCTCCATTTTTCCTTTTCCCTTGTTTCTCGAGATCCCTTGATTCCATCTTTCTCCTTTCTTCCTTCACCCGTCTCGTCCTTTCAACGGCTTACTTCCTCCCGCTTCACGGATTTTTCCGAGTCTTTTTACCGTTTACGGATTCTAATAGAATTTATGGTTTTACGAAAGATAGGGTTTTTGGGCTATATGTGGTTGAGCTTATATTTCAAAACTATAAACAAATATTTGAATAAGTTTTAAGACTCTTTTTCCCTTCCCGAAGAAGATCTGCTTTAAACTTAACTACAATCTAAACTAAGATTGGTTCCAAACCTTTCGGCCTCGATACCACTTGGGGTGTTGGGGGCTGGGAAAGAGTTTGTCATGTTTAGGGTTTGTGGTTTATTTCTTGGGTTTGTAAGTATTTGCGAAATTAAAGAAAGTTGTAAAGAAGGCTCGGATGATTTTAGAAAGAGAATTTTTATTCTTTGTGAGGTGTGTTTATACAATTCTTTGATCACCTCTGTTTATAGGCAAGAAACGCTTCCTTCTATACTAAGCTAGGACATCATCCTCTGTCTATTATATCTTTTATCTGGACTCTTTATCAAATCGTCTGAGACTCAATAATTTACACAAGACTGTGATCGATCGACCACTTCTTTAAACTATTGATTGACGTGTCCATTACGGATCACTCTTTCTGAGACCTTTGTACAAAGTTGTTTGTCCTCTAGCTCTTGTTTTCTTGATTCCTTCTTTTTCAAAAGCATGCGGACACTGTTAAAGTAGATTCTGCTTTTATAAAGTTTCCGGGGCGGTATGTCTTGATGACGTCATGGATGACGTTTCTTCTTGAAATCTCTTGTTGATATTCCACTATTTTATTTTTCTTTATTATTTATGAGCGTCATAATGACGTCATCTTGCCGACGCCGATGAGCCCCACCCCACCACGTGGTCAAAGGTTTACATAGAAGTTATCGGGAGAAAATCGATACGGCATGACGCGTCATTATGACGTCATAAATAATAAAGAAAAATAAAATAGGTGGAATATCAACAAAGAGATTTCGATAAGAAAAAAAACGCGTCCATGACGTCATCAAGATACCGTCATCCGACGGCTTTTTATAAAAGCAGAATCTACTTTAACAGTGTCCGCATGCTTTTGAAAAAAGGAATCAAGAAAAACAAGAGCTGAGGACAAACAACTTTGTACAAAGGTTCTCAAAGAGTGATCCGTAATGGACACGCGTCAATCAATAGTTTAAAGAAGTGGTCGATCGATCACGGTCTTGTGTAAATTATTGAGTCTCAGACGATTTGTATAAAGAGTCCGATAAAAGATAGCCATAGATAGAGGATGATGTCCTAGCTTAAGATAGAAGGAAGGCAGTTTCCTTGCTATAAATAGAGGTGATCGACAATTGTATAAACACACCTCACAACAATAAAAATTCTCTTTCTAAAATCATCCGAGCCTTCTTTTTATGACTTTCTTTAATTTCTGCAAATACTTACAAACCCATAAATAAACCACAAACCCTAAACATGACAAACTCTTAGTTTTTTCTCGCTAATCTTATTAACTTATCAACTTTTTGTTTATTATAAATGTTTATGTATATAGATGACTTGGTAATCATCCATATCCCATATTTCCCATCCTGGCAATGGTTTATTCCGCTTAGACTCCCATCGGACTCCTGCGCAGAAAGATAGTTTCTCCATTCTTGATATTGTTCCTTGAAGTCTCTTTCTATTGTTTACATTTTTGATAATTTTATGTTTCCATTCCATTCTCGGACATGGATAACATGTTTTTCTTTGTACAACATTTCCTCTATACCATGTTGGTGGTATTGAGTCTATTATCACTTCTATTGGCATTATAAATTCATTCATTTCTAAGATACTATTACATAGTGATCTTAGTTTTCTTCCAAATCCCTTTGTTTCTTCTTTATGATGAAAAATAACCCCTTCTAAGAAGTGGTCCAGTCAGGATCACGGTCTTGTGTAAATTATTGAGTCAGATCGATTTTGTATAAAGAGTCGTAAAAGATAAGCCAATAGATAGAGGACGGATGTCCTAGCTTAGTATAGAAGGAAGGCAGGTTTCCTTGCCTATAAATAGAGGTGATCAGCAATTGTATAAACACACCTCACACTCAAGACTTTTGAAGTTCTTAACTGCAGTTGACGTTTTTACAGAAATACTTCAATATTACAATATTACAAAGGTCTTTTTTTTTTTAATTTAACCTTATAAAAATCATAATATCGATGCATCGTGTTGTGTACAAATATTTCCATGGGTTCAATCTTGTTGAAGAAATGAAAATTCTGGAGATTGTTTTTGGTCAATGAGTTGTACATAAGATAAGTTTAATGAAGGAAAACAATGCATAGAATATGACCACTTATGTATGTATGTATGTGTATTACTCAAAAAAAAAAAATGTATGTATGTATGTGTATGTACATGAACCATGAATCATGATACATGTGCACATAAATAGTTGTAATAAACGAATCGTTGATTTTAAAGCCAGAAAAGAAGGCAATGTTTGGTAGGAGAAAAACGTTGTCGTCTACTTTTTTTTTTGAGGGTTTGTCGTCTACTTATTGAGCCACCGATTTTGCAAGAAATATTTACTTCGTTTAATCCATAAAGTATGAAAAAAAAAAAAAGAAAGCCTCACCAGGAAAATTTAAGGTAGTGTTATAGAATTAATAATTTAAGAACACAAAAAAACTAATATTAATATAACTATCAAAACATAAATAATAAGAATAGAATAATTTAGAGAGAAAGTAATTCTTTTATTTCTCTTGATTTTGTGTGTATATTACAATAACAAAAACCCGTAGCCTATTTACAAGCATGATTGCTACCATGTTTCAATGGATTAGGTAGTAATAGTGATGTATTAGTTATAATGGAGTGGTTAGACATCCACTAAATATTATGACATATTATAACACTCCCCCTTAGATGTCTCATTATTGGATGAGTATGCCTCGTTAAAAATCTTGTTCTGGAAAAACCATGTTGGGAAAAAATTGGACATAAGGGAAAAAGAGTATATTATCAAATCAAGACTTTGTGGATCAGCTATCTCGTTAAAAACCTTAAGCTGGAAAAACCCAATGGGATAAAAATCAGACAAAAAGGAAAAAGACTACATCGCACAATATATTCACTCCCCCTAAAATGTAGGATATTAGTTGTATAACTTGATCCATTAATCGTGCTTCATATAGACTATTCTCATTCCAATGTCGTAAGCTAGTTTCTCGAATGTAGACGTAGGCAAGGATTTTGTAAACAGATCAACAAGATTATAACATGAGTGAATCTGTTGAATATCTACCTCTCTATTTTTCTAGAGCTCATGTGTATGTAAAAATTTTGGTGAAATATGTTTGGTTCTATGACCTTATATGTAACCCCCTTTTACTTGAGTTATACACATTGCATTATCCTCATAAATAATAGTAGCGGTATCTGTAACCGGTTTCAATTGACAACTATTTCGAATATGAGATATAACAGATCTTAACTAAACACATTCTTTGTCAGCTCTATGAAGCGCAATTATCTCAGAGTGATTAGAAGAAGTAGCCACTAAAGTTTATTTGGTAGATCACCATGATATTGTTGTACCATTATAGCAAAATACGTAACCAGATTGTGATCGAGCTTTGTGCGGATCAGATCTATTTCCCACATCAGCATAACCAACTAATCCAGAGTTAGTAGATTCTTTGGAGGAGAATAACCCCAAATATATAGTACCACTAAGGCATCAAAAAATATGTTTAATACAATTCCAGAGTCTTCGAGTTGGCTCAGAACTTTATCGCGCAAGTAGTTTGACAGCAAAAGTGATATCTGGTCAGGTGCATTGTGCTAAATACATTAATGCTCCAATAGCATTGAGATAAGATACTTCAGGACCTAAAATCTCTTCATCGGACTCCTTTGATTGAAATAGATCTTTATTGGGATCTAAGCTTCGTACGACCATAGGGATACTCAAGGAATGAGTATTGTCCATATTAACCCGTTTGAGCAGTCTTTTGGTATAAGCAGATTGATGGACAACAATGCATAGTTTGGTTTTCCCAAGATCTTTAACCTCAAACTCCTTCTTTAGATATTCAGCAGCATTAGATAATTCTTCAGGGGTGCTAATCAAATTCATATCATCGATATATATAGCAATGATAGCAAATCCGGTATCTGATCTTTTAATAAAAATGCATGGACAAATAAGATTGTTTTTGTAACCTTCCCTAGAAAGGTATTCATGCAAGATATGGTACCACATGCGACCATATTGCTTTAATCCATACAACGATCTTTGCAGTTTGATCGAGTAGAGTTCACGAGGAGTGTCATTTTAGTATTTTATATCCATCAGGGATTTTCATATAAATATCAAAATCGAGTGAACCGTATAAAAATGTCGTTACCAAGTCCATTAAGCGCATATCCAGATTCTCGTGGACAACCATACTAATGAGAAAACGAAACGTGATAGTATCCATCATAGGTGAATATGTTTGATCATAGTTAATCCCAGGTCTTCGGGAGAAT
Organism: Rehmannia glutinosa; assembly: GCA_016081115.2. Taxonomy (NCBI): domain Eukaryota; kingdom Viridiplantae; phylum Streptophyta; class Magnoliopsida; order Lamiales; family Orobanchaceae; genus Rehmannia; species Rehmannia glutinosa. The sequence continues at coordinate 65,040,144 of CM071924.1, read as the reverse complement.
CCTTGAGCCACGAGTCGAGCTTCATATCTCAACCCCCCATTTTTCTCATTTCTCTTCCGAACAAATATTCACTTGTACCCAATGGGTTTTACATTGTTCAAAGTTTGAGTAATTTTCCCAAATATATTTCGTTTCTCTAGGGAAGCTAATTTAGATTTTATCGCTTCCTCCCATATATGTCAGTCAGGCCTCTTGACGACATTATATTATAGAATGTGATTCACTATCATAATCATCATCAATGATTTTTTAAGCAATCGAGAATGCAAAATTGTAGGTCCCAAGGGGTGTGGTGTAAGGTTTAGAAGAGGGGGGGTTGAATAAACCTTACCAAATTTTCGATTTTAGTCCTTTTATATAATTCAACAGAGTTGACTCAAATCAGTTGTGTCCTTGTGAGACAACTAAGTTGGCTATGCAACTAAGTTACCCACTCAACAGACTCGATAGATCTATTGATACTATAACTCGGCTGCTTAAGCCAAATACTTAACTTGGCTGATTTGGTTTTTAACAGCGGAAGACTTAACACCCTTTGATTTTATTTTAATCTTGTTTTAAACACTTGATTTTTAGCACTTAGCTAATTATTAGTTGGATAGCTTATATAAACTAACAACAGATATAAAGTAAATATGCATGAATTTAAATGCTGAAAGTAAATTGACACAAGTATTATTATAGAGGTCCGAAGATGGGGTAATTCTTCTAATCCTCTCTTCTCCAACTCCTGGAGGAATCCACTAAGTAACAGATCAGTTTACAAAGCGGTGATCAGTCTGGAGACAGCCTTGATCACATAGCTAGCTTCTCTTGCGACTCAGCTTCTTCACGAGGCGGCTGCCTAGCTACTACCATTCACTTCTCAAGTTCTTGGATTTGATCACGAAGCCCTCCAACAAACTTGATACTTGGTTCGACCTTGAACCTTTCTACAATCCTTCAACTTGGAATGTAGACCCCTTTTGTTTCTTCAAATGTTGCCTCTTCAACTTGTTGAAGTTATCTATCCTTCACAGCTTGTGTTAGATCGAGTTTCTTTGAGTTTTAGGCTTGAGGAATTGCTTGAATTGCTTTGAGAATATTGCAGGTTAATTGCTAGAATAATGCTTGATCTTGCTAGGTTCAGGTAACCTTTTCTCAAATGCTTCCTCAGCCTTTTATAGTGCACATTTGAAATTTGCCAGTTGAAGAGATAGGCTAGTTTCCAATGTCACTTTGTGTTCATTGGCTTGTCTTGTCTTGGTCTACAGCCTTTGTGATGTTGACCTTTCCTCGTTTAAAATGGCATTTCAGGTTTGCAGGTTCTGACACAAAGTGCAGTGTTTCCCATTGGTTCCTTCCCTTTGCACAATTCTGGGCCAAACACTTTAAGACCTGGAAGCTTGACATATTACAATATCGAGTAATATACTTGACTTTATTCCAACGAATCTAAGTCAGTTGTCTTCACTTGAGTGTTGCCTTTACCCCATGTGACTTGAGTCTGCTCCAATCATGGGATTGGCTCAACTATCACTTCAACTGATAGACTTGGCTCTATAAGTTGACTTGACTGACACTTCACACAGCTATTCCTCAGCTGACTCTCCTTCAGTCGAGCCCTTGACTTCCTTCTTGGCCATACTCAGCTGACACACAACAAAGTCTTCATTCCAGTCCGCAGTTGACTTCTTGTAATCTTTGACATAGCTGACTTAAATCAGCTCTTCCAGTCCTATCTATTACAATACATAATTACAAGGAAAATGGGGTGTCAACTTCCTAGTTTAAGTTTTACATGGTATCATCAAAATCTAACAAATAAATTTCCTAACAATTTCCCCCTTTTTGGTGATGCCAAAGTTTAAAACATTCAATCATAAGTAAACAACAAACATACAAGCAGTGCAGTAACAAAGAATGTATGCTTTGAATAATCATTTTATTGATCATAGTATTCTTGTCCTTTACAAAGTCAATTTTACAATTAGTATCGAGCCTTATGTATAACAAGATCAGACATCTAAGCTAAGATACATAGAGAGTGAAAATTACAGGGAAATTCATAGAGCTATTACAGAAGACTTACATTTATGTATTTACAACAAGTAAAATACATGAAGGGGTTCGCAACACACTTCAACGCCTTTGATGCTTCCTTTTTCTCTCTTCTTCATAAGCCCCCTTCTTCTCTTCTTCCTCTCTCTTCTTCTTCTCATAAGCTCGTTTAGCAGCAGGGTCACCCCTTCGCTGCCTCTCAAGCCATTCTCTTGTTGATCTCTCATTCTCTTCGTCTTGCCTCTTCTTGGCTTCAACTAGCTTGCGTGCAACCTCTAGATTTGCAAGATGGTCATGTCCAGCCCAGTATGTGATCCCTTTCTTTTGTGGATCAACATATGTTACATCCTTTGGTCTTGGCCGTGGTTGAGAACCTCTTCCACTGCCACCATGTCGTCCCCGTCCTGACTCAGCTCCTCTTCCTCTTGGAGTATACTATATTGGAGCCTTGGACTTTCCAGCTGAGTGACTGTTGGAAGTCTGCTGCTTATCAGCTGATTGACACACTTCCAATCCCTTCTCCCAATACACATCCGACGCTTGAGGTAGAGTCATTCGTTGAAAGTAACCTTCTGCTTCTAGAGTTTGAAATTCCTCTACGGATCTGGGCTCAAATCCAACATCAGACATAGTTATGTCATTCGGGGGCTTGATCGCAACATAGTCCTTTCCGGCTGGAGGACCACCATATTGCTTCATGATTTCTTCCACGCAAGTTGACTGCGTCTCAGCTACTTCCTCGAATGCAACTTGATGGCCTTTCTTTTATCTTTCATGGTCAACTCAGCTCTCTCAATGGGTAGGTTCTGGGGTAGCTTGTTGAGAATAGAGGTTGTGACTTCACCTAGCTGTGGGGTTTCAGCATACATCAATTTTAAAAGAAGATTTTTGGTTGAACTTCCTTCCCCCTCAGCTCTGTCACCTCCTTTCTTCATCTCTTCCTTCAATCCCTTCAGCGTCTCATCTTCCCCCTTTTTGGCATCATCACCAAATGAAAGGGTTAGCCCAGAGAATAATCCACCGAGGAGGAAATCCGGTCGGTTGTTGGTTGAGTTTTGCTTAGAGTCTGCAGTAGAATAGGCTTTGCAAAACTCTAAGCGAGTAGCCTTCGACTCGGCTGATACTAACTTCATTTCAGCCATAAGAAGACCGAACTTGTCATTCATGTTGTTCTCGAGTCAAGTGATCTCACTCTTGTGAAAGTGCTGAAGCAGCTCCATATCCGACTTGTGAGAGGTTTCCATCCTCACCATGTATTCCTTCATTCTTTTCTGATACATCGAAGTGTCCGCACTCCATAGTAACATATTTGCAAATAAGGCCTTGAAGTGGCGGACCTGCTCAGATCGCATGGTTGTCTACTATGCAGCCCATTCCCTTATACGAACGACATGGCTATCTGCTGTGTAGCCCATTCCCTTATACGAATGATAATCCCTCTCAAATCTGCTGTGAGGGTAGTATCCCGATTGTCCAATCTCAAATCCAGAGATGCCTGGTGGTGTTCCATCTTATCAATCTCTTCACAGATCTTCTTGAAGGCTTCACGAAACTCAGCTGTCGGATTTGACTCGGCTGCTGGCCACACTGCATTGAAGTCATAGTTAATTGGCACAATCAAATCTGTGGGAATAACATGCTCTTCTTGCATGGTGTATTTTTCTTGGTCTCGAGCAAATTCTTCCTCCATGTCGGGCAGTTTAGCAGTGATGGGAACATATCCTCAAAAATGTCATTGCGTACGAAATGTATCCCCGAGGCTTCACCGTGGGGGTCTTTACTTTGAAGTTCCTGCAATGATCCAGCTCTTTGTGCCTGTGGCAGCGTCATCGGCAGATGTTGGTGCAACTATGAAAGCCTGCGATTGAGCTGTGGGAGTCGTTACTATTGCAACTATGGTAGCCTGTGCAGCTGACTCTGTTCCAGCTGGAGCAGTTGAGAGTGTTTGCTCAGTTGATTGAGCCTCAGATGTCTTAACAGCTTCCTCGGTCTCAGTGTATTTTTTCCAATTGAGTAATCATTTCCTCAGCTGATTCATCAGCATCATCAGAGGATGATGAGGCCTTTGGAGTTGGCTCATCATCAAAATTGAATCTCATTCGAGCCGTCTTGTCACTGACTTGGCTCTGAGATTTGAGAACATCCTCAACCTTGTCCATCGAAGAATCTTCAGGCTGTGTGGGCTCGGCTTCATCTTCTGATCCCAAAAATGATGTATCAATGTGCTCTTGGGAATCATGAAGGGCGCTGATCTCCTCTTCTACATCAGCTCCTTCAATTTGAGGAATGTTTTATTCACCTAGCTCTTTACCTAGGGAAGTCTCAACCTCCCTTAGGCCTTCATTACCCCCAGCAGTCTCAACTGCTGTAGGGCTTTCTACAATCCCTTCGACAGACTCAGGTGTCTTAGGGTCTTCTATGGTGGCATCCATCGGAGTCTCAACTCCTTGGATTGCACTTTCATGGCCCACAGTCTCAACTCCCGAGGCCTCTCCATTCTTTGCCTTAGCTGCAACAGCAGCTTCGTTGGCCTTCAAAGCAGTTGACATCTCAGCTGAGACAGACTCAGTGATGTTCTCTCCTTCGCCTCCTAAGTTCTGTGTTTAGTCTCCCACAACATCCTACGATCCTGCTGTGGTGGAGAGAGTTTCCCCCTCAACCGGTGCACCAGCTGAGTGAACGATGATGGGGTCAGTCTGCTCCTGAGACATGGTTGTTGTGTCCTTTGGAGTGTTCATCATGGGGACATGTATCTCAACACCTTCTTCAGGGTTAGGCTTGGCTTGGGTGCCCAAATTCCCAGCTGCATTGCCAATTCCCTTGGAGCCATCTTTAGACCGCACGGGGGACGTGGTCGCAGCAATATCAGAGGCAATCTGTTGTGCCACTCCCAAAGGATCAGTCATAGAAGAGACTTTAGATGACTCTCCTGGGCCTTCTTGAAGATTCATCTCGTGCATGGCTCTTGATTCTCGAGTGGCCTGCTCCAACTCGGCCTTCTCTACTGCAGCAACAGGGTCCATGTCTTCCATTTCACTATCAGCTTTCTCCTTCTCTTCCTCCTTGATAAGTCGAAGGGTTTCCATACAACTTTCTTCATCGAAGGCAGATTAGACAGATGCATGTCTAAGAAATCTGCGAAGCTCTTCCTCCTCCTCAATGAATTCTGGATGAGCAAACTGACGCCTGGAGTAATCTAACTTCCAAGCCCTCCATTCCTTAATCTGCGCTGAATGTCAGGGTAGACTGGAAAGTACATAATTAAATCATCATCTTCATCTTTCTCTCCGGTCTCTTGAATGGTGGTTAGAGGGGCTTGCTCCTCCTCAGACTCAACTGCGTCTGTCTGAGGGGATGAGATAACTTGTTCTTTCATGGGCTCAGTTGTCTCAGCTATATCTTTCTCCGCAGCTATCTCCCTCACAGTTGGGTCTTCTACGCTCTGCTGATTAGCATCAGCAGTCTTCTCGGGCATATTTACTATCTCTGGAGATTGCTTCTCTTGAGCATCAACAGTCTCATCTTGCTTCTCCGGCTGAGTACCAGACTCGGATGTTTTCTCCAATTCATGCTTCTTAAACAACCGTCTCCTCTTGGTGGAGACTAGTGGGATCTCTGGTTTCACCCCTTCTTCAGGCTCTTCATGAGGGAAGGCATGTGTTTCAATAGAAGCCTTCACACCTGCCTTTCTTGACTTGGCAGTGTGATTTTTCTTCACAACTAGTGAGGAAATTCGAGGTTCCTCCTCAGTTTTGGCTGCGGGGGCAGGAGTTTGGGCTGCTTGGGTAGGAACATCGGCTGCATGGGCAGGAGCATCGGCTGCATCGACAGGAGCTTTGGATTTGACTACAGGGGCAGGTGCCTTATTTGACTTGGCTGCTGGGGCAGGGGCAGGCTTTGATGTCGCAACTCTCTTCTTGTATATCGGCTTCAGGGAGAGATTTGGAGAGGTTTTAGCTGTGTCTTCGGGATCAACTGATTCCCTCTCACTTGTATCCGCCTTTCTTGCATGTGCCTTCTTCTGGGCTCCGGAGAGGTTCGCCTTGAACATCCGTTTGTTTGCATGGAAGGGCTTGCCATGGCGAAATGCAATAACCTTCACCTCCATCAAATGGCTAATAATAAATCCATATCCCAGCGAGCAACCAAAGGTCCCACCCTCCTTAAAGGACCTGTTCATCATGTTCTGGCACATTCGGCTGAAGATAAGCTCAACCCAATTCACCTTCTTCTCTTGCATGATCGCAACCATCACGATCAGCTTAGTCTTGGACAACTAATTAAACCTCCCAAATTTCATATCCACACACTTGGACACGATGTCCATCAGTTTGTGGTAGTCTTCCTTCAGAAACTCCTTCTTGGCTGTATACACAGCCTTCGCAGCATACTTCGGCTTTGCAACTTCCTTCCAAGCTGCAGCCAGGTTGACATCCTTCTCAGTGATGTCTTTCAATCATTCAGTGGGCAAAAAACAGTGCTCAGCAAGGTCCTTAGCAGTGATTTTAATGGCCTTGTTGTGGACGGATGAACGGATTTCATCGTCGTGCACCTCCACATTCACGTAAAACATAGCCACTTCTTCCAAGTATGTGTGCGTGAACTGCATCGATAAAATGTCCTTCGGGCCGGACTTTTCCAGTTTCTCAACAATCTTCTTCACAAGGGCACCATCAGCGCCCTGCTTGATCATACTAGCAAAATCTACGGACGATCCAGAGTGGATTTTCTCAGACAACAATGCGAAATCATGAGAACTAAACATTTCCAGAAGTTTTTACCGATTAAAAACGCGAAAAACGAACTTGAAGAACTAGGATTTCGAACTTGGTTGCAAAGAGAATGAGCTTTCTTGCTGAAGACGAGTAAGTTTGTGTTAGGAGAGAGAAAATAAAATTTCATATATATGGGACACGAAAGGACGTCTTTTGGAATTTGAAAAACTTGATCAAGATCAACGATTGAGGTTAAACCTTCAAAACCGCATTAAATTCCCCACATTAAATGCAACAACATTTATATCCAATCATATGGTTTACTGTGCAGCTTTTGTGCTGACAGTCATAATTACGCTGACGTCATCCTTAAAAACATTCCCAATCAATTAGAACGACTGCGTTTTTGTCACTTAGCTCATAAATGATTTAACTTTGTTACAAAGTGACTCAACTCTGCTTTTCTCTTCTCATGTCATAACTCAACTATCAGCTAACTCGATACAGCTAACTTTCCGACTAGGCTGTTTCACTTGGCTGAAATGTGAAACTTGCTCATTTTCCATTTCCTCCTATTCTTTCTCTGCTGATTGAGTCTTTTGAGTAACCTAACTCAGCTTAATTAACCCTAACTCATTCTTGAGCTCTTCAAACATTGATTCACATAACGACTTTGTGAATATATCAGCTAACTGCTTATCAGTTGAGATGTATTCCAAAGTGATGTCTTTCTTTTTAACATGATCTCTTATAAAATGATATCTGACATCAATGTGCTTTGTTCTTGAATGCAATACTGGATTTTGAGTAATTGCAATAGCACTAGTGTTATCACACATAATTGGAGTTTTTTTTCTTCAATATCATAATCTCTTAGTTGCTGTCTCATCCATAAGACTTGGGCACAACAGCTGCTCATAGCTATGTACTCTGCTTCAGTTGTGGATGTAGCTATTAAATTTTGTTTCTTGCTGAACCAAGAAACCAATCTATTTCCAAGCATTTGACATGTACCTGAAGTACTCTTCCTGCCAACTCTACGTCCAGCATAGTCTGAGTCTGAGTATCCTACCAGCTTGAATCCTCCTTCCTTTGGATACCATAAGCCGACTTCCTGGAATCCCTTCAAATATCTTAGGATTCTCTTAGATGCAGTCATGTGACTCTCTTTTGGTGCAGATTGAAATCTAACACATACACCTACTGCAAAGGTGATGTCTGGCTTGCTTGCTATTAGATAGAGCAATGATCCAATAAGAGCTCTATATCTGGTTTGATCAACAGCTTTGCCATCTGCATCCATGCCCATCTTGACTGATGTATTCATAGGAATCTTCACAGAAGACTTTTCTTCCATACCAAATTTCTTCATCAAATCTCTGGTATACTTGGTTTGGCTTATGAAGGTTCCATCCTTCAATTGCTTGACTTGAAGTCCTAGGAAGAAAGTCAGCTCTCCCATCATGCTCATCTCAAATTTTCCTTGCATGAGGTTTGAGAACTTGTCACACAGCTCTTTATTTGTGGAACCAAAAATGATGTCATCCACATATATTTGAACAAGCAGTATACTCTCTCCATCTTGAATTCTGAAGAGTGTTCTATCAACTTTGCCTTTGGTGAATCCATTGTTAGTTAGAAATTGAGACAATGTATCATATCATGCTCTTGGTGCTTGTTTCAATCTATACAATGATTTCTTGAGCTTGTAGACCTTATCTCCAATAGTTTTCTGCTCAAAACCTGGAGGTTGTTCAACATAGACTTCTTCCTCTAACAGTCCATTAAGAAATGCACTCTTCGCAACTATGTTATCTTGAATAGCTCTTTCATCGTCATTCAGCTGTAGACTTTCCAGCTGTCTTTGAGATTCAACTATCTCATCACCATCTGGGTTGAGTGCTCTCGCTTCAACTTCAACATAAGGACTATTCTACATAGTTAGCTGATTCAGTTTATCAGCTAACTCATCAATGTCTGCTCCATTCACATTAGGTTCATCAAAAACCACATGGACTCTTCTGTGACCATAGTCCTCTTGTTCAACACTCTATAGGCTTTACTCTCAGCTGAGTATCCCAAAAAGATACCTTCATTAGCTTTAGCATCAAAGCCTTCAAATTATCTTTGCCATTATTATGGATGAAGCATTTACATCCAAATATCTTGAAATATCCAACATTTGGCTTTCTCCCTGTCCAAATCTCATAGGGAGTCTTGGTTAATTTCCTGTTAATCATGCATCTATTTTGAGTATAGCATGTTGTATTTATGGCTTCAGCCCAAAATCTCTTAGGCAATCCATCTTCAGCTAACATAGTCGTTGCAGCTTCCTTGAGAGTTCTCTTCCTTCTTTCAGCTACTCCATTCTGCTGTGGAGTCCTTGCAGGTGATAACTCATGAGCAATACCATTTTCAACACAATACTGAGTCATTATCCCATTGACAAACTCAGTTCCCCTATCTGATCTTATCTTTGTAATGATTTGACTCTTCTCATTTTGAACTCTTCTCACCAGCTGAGGTAAATTTTGCAGTGTTTCTTTCTTTTTACACATGAAAATTGTCCATGCATATCTTGAATAATCATCCACCACCACTAAGGTGTATTTCTTTCCACTGATGCTAGCTGGCTCCACTGAACCAAATAAATCATATGCAACAGGTGTAATATCCTTGTTAAAGAAGGATTTGGGTTATCCTTGAATGATGATTTGATTTGCTTTCCCGTATGGCATGCATCACATATACTTTATTTCTTGTACACTGATTCTGGCAATCCTTCTACAAGATGACTCCTTGCAAGCTTGTTGATTTTCTTGAAGTTCAGATGACTCAGCTTCTTGTGCCATAACTAACTTGATTCGGCTGTGCTTTTTGCTAGCAGACATGTGCTTGGTGTAGCAGTAGACCAATCTGTTGGATCATAATCCAACATTGGGCTTATATGTGAAATAATTATGCAGTGTGGACTGACATTTAAGGTTAAGCCCATTTTATAAGTGATCAAATAAAGTTTAAGGAATTGGGCTTTAATGTATCTAATAGGGTGTGGGCCTTTAATGTGTAGAGACTTAATGGGTTATTTCTGTTTTAATGATGGGCTAAAATAGGATACCCAATATAACGCAGTTATATAAGGGTTATGGTCCCTAGGTCACATGTCTACGATATTCTATTCTGCTATCCCATCGTCAGAAAGAAACCTACGGAGAAAACTAAAGGGTTCTCTAAAAAGCTTCGAGGCGTGTAGATCTAGAAGGCCAAATCCCAGGATCCAACTCTTATGGATTCAGGTACACTTCCGCAATCTAGTCTTTGATTCTTGATAATTTGATATGAACGCTCCTGGATTAAAGTGATGTTATTCACTATAGATTATTTCCAACACAATCTACCACATACATATTCTTTTGTCTTGATCCTTGTAGCACTATTTCATTGGACTCAGCATCTTTGATTTGGTATATCCCCATGTTGAATCCTACATTGTAGCCTTTGTCACAGAGTTGGTTGATACTTAACAAGTTGAAGTTGAGACCTTCAACATAAGCAACATCTTTGATTTCCAATCCATTTTTCTTGATGGATCATGTGCCTTTGATCTCTTCTGGAGCTTCATTTCCTCCAAATATTACTTTAGCACCTCTAATCTCCTTGAATCTTGGCATATTTTTCTTATTCCCTGTCATATGTCTAGAACAACCACTATCCATGTACCAGGTTCCTTGGCACTCAGCTGCTCCTTGAACCTGCAATCAAGGAAATCAGTTTTAGGTACCTATACTTGTCTGGGTTCCGGGGGTTAGGACCATAAGATGTTCCAACCAACTTATAGCCAAATGATCTGACTCTAAGAGGTTGCCATCTATCAGTGCCATAATTATAGTGCACATTAGCGAACTGCTTAGGTGCTTTAGGATCATACAATTGTCTCTTTTATCTGTATGCCTGTGTGTGTGTCTTAGCAATTGCTTTCTTGGGATATTTGTGGTATTCCTGAGTGTAGTGCTTGGGTGTATATGTGTGCTTATAATTGCTCTTTTGCCTTTGGAATGACCTTTGCTGAGGTTTAGGTCTTTGCCATTTTGGTTTATATTCCATAGGTCTTTGCTGATGTTTCACATTATTCCAATCAGCATAGTTTGGATAGTTTCTACCATTCCCATTATATGTATTTATCTGATGAAATTTCAGGGGTTTTTGGTAGCCCTGTTTGCTTTTTTACAGAGTATTTCCTGTTAGGAGTCTGCTGAGGGACCTGTCCGAATTATTTCTCAGCTGTACTTTCAGCATACTCGACTAGCTTCTTTCCTTTCCCTTTATAACCAAGGCTAGTATGATTGTGATTGTGCTTTGGAGTAGATGTGGGTGCAACATTTGGTGTATTGGGTTTTTGGAATGCTTCATTGCTTGAAGATCCCTTTTCCAAAATCACTCTTGAAGTTTGACTATGCACAAAGGAACTAAATCTTATGCCTGTCTTGTCTCCACATTCCTTTTGACTCATAATAAGTTCATCCAATGATTTTGACGCTTTTGTAAATGAGGCAATCAAATTTTTAAGATCTTTTTCTCTCTTTTCTGTAGCAGCTAACTCTGCTATGATCTTAGCATTTTTAGTCTTCAGCTTAGTGTTCTCATCAGCTATTTGACTCAGAGTACTCAGCTCTTTTGTCAGCTGTGAGTTTTGGCTTTTAAGCTGGCTATTTTCCTCATTTAAGATTGTGTGTGAGGACTTTATGTGTTCAAAATCTTCATTATGTTGCCTAATGAATCATAAAGATCTGTGGGTGATGAAGTGTGTGTATCACAGTCACTATCACTTGAATCAGAATGAGATGAGTTAGAGTGTACCTCATCTTCTTGATCTTGTTCTTTGGCCATGAGGCAGATCATAACTTCTTCCTCAGAATCACTTGAGTAGTCTGCTTCACTACTATCTGAGTCTGTTGCCTCTTTGCACTTGGCTGGCTCAGCAGTCTCGCAGCCAACACAACTTTCTTCTTTTCTTGTCTTCTTTCCCTGAAGACTTTTCTTTATTCTTCATTTCTATACGTGTTGATTGGTGGATATGAACAGTCAACTGCAAAATGTCCTGGTTGTCTGCAATTCCAACACAGGTTCCCAGCTCTTTGATCAGCTCTATCTGTTCTTTGATTACCAGCTCTCTGATAATCAACTCTTTGATGCTCAGCTCTCTTGGGTGGCCTGTCTTCCCTTGCCTTGGAAGGTGCTGAATGTCTTCTGGAGGTTTCACCCTTGTTCCATTTATAGTTCTTGTTGAAGAACTTGTTGAATCTTTTCACCATAAGGGCAATCTCCTCCTGGTCAATGGTTTTCTTTGGCTCAGCTCTTTTCCCATCACTGGCCAACAATGCAGCTGTCTTGGGTAGATCTGTTTCCTCCTGCTCTTTCCTTCTCAACTCAAACTCATAGGCTTTGAGGTCTGAGAATATCTTGTGGTTAGATGTTCTTGAGAGGTCCATTGAATGTCTCAGGGCCATGACCTTCATTTCCCATTCAGCTGGGATGGCTCTTAAAATCTTCATACACATTTCCTTCTGTGTATATTCTTTCCCAAAAGCTGAAAGCTCATTTGTAATCTCAGTAAATTTGGCATCCAACTGATCCAGAGTTTCACCTGCAAGCATTTTAAAATTTTCAAATTTTTGAACAACAACAGTTAATTTGTTCTCCTTAATTTGTTCTGATCCTTCACAAATTAAGGTCAGCTTATCCCATATTTCTTTTGCAGATTTGCAAGATTTGACTTTGTTGAACATGGCTTTGTCCAACGCTTTGTAGAGAATATCCTTGGCCACATTGTCTAGGTTATATCTCTTTCTATCTTCATTTGTCCATTCAGTCCTTGGTTTTTCAACTATGGTTGGTCTTGCTTCAGCAACAACTTCTTCTCCTTCAGCTGCAGCTGCTCTTCTTACAGCCATATTGACTTTGAGTATTTGCAATGGCCCATCCTCTATCACTAGCCACATTTCATCATGTAATCTGATAGATGAGCCTGCATGCAAAATTTTCGAAATCATCAAACTCTTCCACAGTAAACATTGGAATACGAGTTAGATTTGCTTCCATGATAATAACTTTGCTTAAAAGAATGAAAGACTTTGAAACACAAATGTTAAGAAAAGATAGAGATCTAGTTCAGTAACTAGTGCATAAGGCTCAATGAACCAACCGCTCTGATACCACTTGTAGGTCCCAAGGGGTGTGGTGTAAGGTTTAGAAGGGGGGGTCATGAGTGTAAAATATACGTGCATTTGAGTGTTTAAAATGATATATATTTGATGCATTTGCACGCATATTTAGTCTATTTTGCTTGGTTTCCCTTGTTGGGCGGGATAATGCGTACTCATGTGAATTTTGCAGAAAATTGAGCTAAATTGGACAAAAGATGATAACATGTTTCAAATGATATGTAAAAGACAAGGCATGAGCAAAGATATGAAGGAAAGATGGACAGTCAAACAAAAGGGAATTTCCTTCAAAAAACGTCAAAACGCGCTAACAGTTTCCAACACTTGCATGATTTAGTATTTTGGCCATAACTTCCTTTACAAAATTGATATGGAGGCAATTCAAGTGGCCATGGAAATCTAAAATAAAGATATACAACTTTCATTAAGACCCCGAGATCATATTCCAATCACACGACCCGGCCGTGTGGGTTGACACGGTCGTGCGACGTAACTGGGGCTGAATTGGTCTCCTTTTCCTATTCAAACTCCGCAAGTGATCTCTCCAAGAATCTATAAAAGGAACCCAAGGCTATGCACCAAAATTCATCCATCAATACAACTTGATACAGCAAAAACACATCAAATAACACAGAAACCGAAGAATCGAAGAGCTTCTGAGAGCAAAAGGCTAGGTCGCGAAGAACACCACAAGGCTTTCGCATCTAGGGAGCACAAGAGCTTCGAGGGCTTGGAGGGAGAATCCATCCTGACAAGAAGGGGTTTTCTTTTTTTGTCTAAGAACTCTTGTCTGTGCTTATATGATGTCATAATGTTGATTCGGATTTGTCTATGAGTTTGTAATCAATGTTTGGCATATTTTTCGGATCTTAGGGGCATAATCGAAATTGTGGATTTGTATTAAATATGATTACTTGTTTTCTTAATTAATTCATGCATTCTATTTTATGAATTCGAGTGCTTATTTATAATTGCTTTTTATCTGATCAATAATTTGCATGTCCTACTTCTAGTCCATAATCCGGGAGGTGAGTTCTAGTAAGACGAAAATCGAATTCAGACATGAAACATGTGTGACATGCGTGTTTGTGGAGAGTTATTCAATTCACAAATCTTTTTGGAGTTAAAAATAATTGTAACGATCCGGGAGGACTACAATTGTTATTAATCAACTGTTTACGCACCACCCGGGATGGGGAGTAGATGAAATTAGGAATTGAATCCATAGAATTGCATGAATATTAGTTTTTAAAACTTTATTCGCATTTAATATTGAATAATGTTGGGAAATTTATTGTTTAGATTTTGATGAATGCCATGTAAAATTAAACTAGAATGTTGGCACCCCATTTTCCTTATAATTCTTATTGTGATAGATAGGGCTGAATGAGCTGAGTCAAGTCAGCTATGCCTAGGAATACAAGAAGTCAACTGAAGAAGTGAAGTGAAGACTCCACTGAGGAACAACAAAGATCAAGGACTCGACTAAAGACGTAACAGCTGAGGGACAGCTGTGTGAAGAGTCAGTTAAGTCAGCCCAAGAAGCCAAGTCACAAGTTGTAGGTCCCAAGGGGTGTAAGTAAGGTTTAGAAGGAGGGGTTGAATAAACCTTACCAACTTTTCGATTTAGTCCTTTTAAATAAGTTCAGAGTTGATTTCACAGCTATGTCTTTGATGGACAACTAAGTTAGTTAACCAGCAGAGTTAGCCACTTAACAGACTCGACTGAGCTGTTGATAGAATAACTCAACTGCTTAGTATCATACTTAACTCAACTATGATGAGATTTTCAGCGGAAGACTTAACACCCTTGAATTTGGTTTAAGTTCGTTTTAACACTTGGTTTTAGCACTTTGTTAAATATCAATTGGATAGCAAATTATCAGCAAATATTAAATAATATGCAGTAAGTAAATGCTGAAATGTAAATGACACAATAAATTTTATGGAGGTTCGAAGATTGGGTAATTCTTCTAATCCTCTCTTCTCCAACTCCTGGAGGAATCCACTAAGTATTGATCAGAGTACAAAGTGGTTATCAGTCCAGGTGCAAGTCTTGATCACACAGCTGACTTGATCCTTTGGGACTCAATTTGGAGATGCCTTGGTCACACAGCTGGCTTCTCGTCCGACTCAGCTTCTTCACAGGGCAGCTGCCTTGCTACTACAACTCACTTGCTCAAACTTCTTGGATTTGATCACGAAGCCCTCCAATGACTTGAGACTGGTTCGACCTTGAACCTTTCTACAATCCTCCTTGGAATGTAGACCCCTTTTGATTCTTCAAAAATTCCTCTTTAACAGTTTGAAGTTGTCTTTCCTTCACAGCTTGGTGTTGGATTGATTTCCTTCGAAGTTTTAGGCTTGAGGATTAGCTTGAATAACTTGATAATATTTTTGTAGATTACAACTTGAATAATAGCTTGAGTGTTCGTGGTTCAGGTAACCTTTTCTCAAATTGATTCCTCAGCCTTTTATAGTGCTCTCTTGAAAATTTGCCCGTCGAAGAGATAGGCTGATTTTCAAAAGACACTAGTGGTCATTGTCTGGTCTTGTTGCAGTCCTTGAGATTGACATTACCTCGTATTAATTAAACCTTGACTTTTCTAAGCGACACAAAAAGTGCGATCTTCCCATTGGTTTATTCCTTTTGCACGCTTCGGGTCGAGCACTTTAGAATATTCTTTGCATGGAAGTATTACTTATTTAAGTAACTTTATTGACTTACGTACAACGAACACTTTTCGATTGTCTTGACTTGATCGGTTCCTTAACTTCCCCAGGTGACTTCGAGTCAGCTCCTAATCATTGGAAGACTCATCTGTCACTTCAACTTGACTTGGCTGTCTTGAGTTGACTTGACTGACACTTCTCACAGTTGTATCATAGATGCTACTCCTTCAGTCGAGTTCTTGTCTTCTTTTCCTTGCTATACTCAGCTGCTTCATAGCGGAGTCTTTATCCCAGTCTTTAGTTGACTTCTTGTATGTC
Organism: Rehmannia glutinosa; assembly: GCA_016081115.2. NCBI lineage: Eukaryota > Viridiplantae > Streptophyta > Magnoliopsida > Lamiales > Orobanchaceae > Rehmannia > Rehmannia glutinosa. Next base: position 65,024,177 of record CM071924.1, on the reverse strand, counting down.
CAGGCGTAGCTGACTTGACTTAACTAGTATAGTCCTATCTATTTTCATACAAATTACAAAGAAAATGGGGTGCCAACTTCCTAGTCTAAGTTTTACATGGCATTCATCAAAATCTAAACAATAAGTTTCCCAACAATTTCCCCTTTTTTGATGATGCCAAAACTTATACATTCAAAATGTAAATAGCAAAGATACATACAGATAGTGCATTAACAGAGAATGTATGCGTAGAATCGATCTTTTTATTGATCATAATATTCTTGTCCTTTACACAGCTGTTTACAAAGTTTATCAGAGCAAACATCTATGTCTACGCAAAAATAGAGAATTTACAGATTTCTTATATAATATACAGAAGACTTACATACTTATGTATTTACAATAGTAAATTACATGAAGGGGTGGACAACAACTCTTCATCTCCTTCGCTGCCTCCTTCTTTCTTCATCAGCTCTATCGTCTTCTGACCTTTTTCTCTTCTTCTGTTCTTCAGCTGCTTTCTTTTTCTCATAAGCTCTTCTGGCAACTTCATCTTTCCTTTTCCTTTCTTGTCTCTCTTCCCACAGTTGAGTTTGTCTTTTATTTTCTTCTTCGATTCTCTTGACATAGTCAGCATTCTTCCTTGCCACTTCCCTGTTGTCTACTTCGTCATACCCAGCCTAATAGATCTCTCGTTTCTTTCCTGGATCTATATATTTGATATTTTTGGCTAGAGGTCTAGGTCTGAAACCTCTTCCTCCACTGCTTCTACCTCTTCCTCTGGGTGTGTATTGTATCTTTGGGCCTTCTTCTTTCCAAGAGAGTGACCCGGTGAGTGATTTCTAGAGTCTCTTGCTGTCAGCTTCTTCACACAGCTTGAGGCCTTTTTCCCAATACAAGTCCCAGGCTTGGGCTATGGACATGCCTTCGAAGTATCCTTCGGATTTGAGCGTTTTGAATTCATCGACTGATCTAGGCTCGGTTCCAACGTCTGAAATGGCATCAGTGTCTTTTCCTGCTGGAATGCCTCCATATTATTTCAATATGTCCATCACACGGGCATCCATTTTTCCTTCAACCTCCTTCATCCCTGCTTCTACTATTTTCCTCTTCTCAGACATGGGCACAACAGAGTGTTGGAGCGGCAGAGTCACTGGGAGTTTGCTTATGATGTCAGCTGTGACAAGTCCTTGTTGAGGGGTTCTAGCAACCATTAAAGTCATGTTTTTCGAACCTTCCCCCTCAACAGATTTTCCCTTTTCTTTCTTTTGATCCTCAGCTGTCTTCTTCTTCACAGCATTCCTTCTCAACCGAGACCCTTCCAAGTGCTTTTTAGGTATTCCTCTTCCCCCTTTTTGGCATCATCAAAGGAGAGAGGAACCCCTGAAACATGCCGCCAAGCATGAAATCTGGAGACGGGTGATAGTTGAGTTACGCTGGATTATAACTGCGGGTATCTTTGCTCGAAATTACGAGCGGGTGGCTTTCGATCTACTTGTCACCAACTTCATTTCAGCCATAAGAAGGCTGAATTTTGCATCCATGTTTTCTTCCACGCGCAGTTCTTTTCGATGAAATTCGCGCATTCTTCCATTTACGTGGTATGAGATTCATGCATTCTATCAATGTTTTCTTGCATTCTTCTCTTCATATCGCGTTATCGGCGCTCCCGGATCAAAGATTTTCTTGTACAATGCATTAAAGTATCGAACTTGTTCCACACGCATTGTTTGTTGTTATTGCCACCATTCCCGGATCCTGACTATGATTCCACGCAGATCGGCCGTAAGATTAGCATCTCTGTTATCCAGCCGCATATCCAATGAGGCCTGGTGCCTTTCCATCTTCTCTATCTTCGCAAATATTGCCTTGAAGACTTCTCGAACCTCAGCTGTCATCTCTGTCTCAGCTGGCGGCCAAGCAACATCAAAATCAAAATCTGCTGGGACGATGGTATCTGTGGGAATGACCCGGATCAGGTCTATGGAAATGTTGTTGATCTCTATCTGATTCTTCATCAAGATCAAGCAACTCTAGTGAGAATGGGAACGTTTGTTCAAACGCATCATCACGGACATAGGGAATCTTTTTGACTGTGACTTGTGGCCGTGATGTGCCCGGTTGAGTCGATTCTGCTGTAGCTTTGGGAGCTGCTTGCGATTTGATCGTGATTCACTGGGTCTGTTGTGGTATTGACCCGGTGGTGAGCCTCATTTATCTTAACACTTCAAATCGGTCTTAGCCGGGTTTTTCCATATGAGTTATCAGTCCTCATACCGTATCATCGAGCGTCATCGGATGATGATAAGACTTGTAGGGGTGGCTCATCATCAAAATTGAATTTTTGACGAGCAACCTTGAATTCTAGCTTACTTGTGCTGGGAAGAACATCCTCAGCTGAGTCGTTTGGACTTGCAATAGGGGATGACTCAGCCTCATCTTCACCTTCAGATCCCATAAAAGTTACATCAGGGTTGTCTTGGGAATCGTGAAGGACACTTATCTCCTTCTCAGATGCATCGATGATAACTGGAGGGATGTTACGTATACGCTTCTTTTACCCCGGAAGTCTCAACCTCCCGTAGGCCTTGATACCTCCTGCAGTCTCAAATGCGGTAAGGTCTTGGACATTCCTTGACAGACTCAGCTGTCTTGGGGTCTTCGACGGTGGCATCCATAGGATCCTCAACTCCGTGGATTGCATTTTCATTGCCCAGAGTGTTAACTCCCAGGGCAGATCCATCATGTGCCTCGACTGCATCAGCAGCGTCCTCGGCTATGAGCGATTGGCACTTCACCAGACAGTCTCAACTATCCGAACTTCTTTAGTGACAACTTGCTGTGTTTCGTTTTCTTTTTCCTTCTCCACTTCGCCTCCTAGATTCGCTGTGGAGTTATCTGAAGCAACCTTCGACCTAGCTGCAGTGGAGGGAGTTTCCCTCTCGGCACACACCGAGTGACTTGGATTGGGGTCACTTTTCTCCAAACTCCCATGTTTCCTTTGAGTGTTCGTAGTTGGGGCGGCGTGGTAATACACCTTCGATGGGGTTGGCTCGACTTGGGTCCCCAAGTTCCCGGTTTCATTGCCATTTCCCTTAGAACCTTCCTCGAGTGTGAGGAAGAAGTGGTCGCAACAACAACGATGCAATCTGCCCCACCCCCATGGGGTCAATTTCACCGTGATTTGGAAGACTCTCCAGGTCCTTCCATTAGCCGTTGCTCATGCATCACTCTGGATTCCCGCATGGCTTGTTGCATTTCCGTTTTTTAATGCAAAGAAGAGGTCCAAATCTTCATCACTTTCTAAAAGAACATCGAGGTGGGGATGAGTATGCTCAGTGGTTCCAGTGAAGGGACAGATGTTGGCCTTCTCACGAGCGTCAGCCTCTTCTGCTAACCTTTCTTTCTCCTTTTCTTTGAAGATGTTCAATATATCGATGCAGTTCTCTTCATCCAATGCTTGAACCACTATTGTCAACCCCAGGAAATTCATCGATTCTTCTTCTTCTTCAATAAACTCGAGGTCTTTGGAACTATTCCCTTGATCGACTCGAAACTTCCACTTCCTCCATTCACGCAGGCGATTTTGGATGTCCGGATATGGTGGAGACAAGATGATCACATCATCATCATCATCTTCGTGTTGTCCTTCTGTCTGAGGAATGGAGGGTAGCATAGCTTGCTGCTCTTCACCCTCAAAGGCCCTCGGCTGTGTGGCGGAGACACAACCTAGTCTCATCGGAGACTTAGCCTCAATTTTTCTATCCACAAATGGGTCTTCGACTTGCCTCTGTGATCGGCCTCGGAAGCAGACTTGGCGATTTCATCATTAATCTCACGGAGACTCTACTTCTCCAAATTTGTTTTTGATCTGTTCGGTGAGTGGTGACTCAAATGTTTTCTCAAGCTCAACGCTTGAAGAGTCTTCTCCTTTTGGTCCTCACCGGAGGAATTTCCTTTCGGATACGATTTCCTCGAGTCACAGGGCACCAGGGGCAGTGCTACTTTCTTTTTCCGAGGAGCCGGCTTTCTTGGCTTGTCGATCCTCTTCTTCTTGACAACCGGAGAAAGGTATTTGAGGTTCCTTCTCGGTTGTGGGCTGCAGGCGCAGGAGACACGGCTGCGGGCGGGTGACTCGAGCTGCGAGGGGCAGTGCGATTGTTTTCATTTTTATTTGTTGGCGCAACAATCTTCTTTCCAGCTGCAGGGGCAACTTTCTTCTTGGGAGGGGAGACAACAAGCTGTTTCCTCGGGGTCACCGATCCTCCTCACTTGTATCCGCTCTCTTGGCATAAGCTCTCTTCTGAGCTCTGGAAAGATTTGATCGGAACATTTTCTTGTTGACATAGAACGCCTTTCCATGTCGGAGTGGAACTCCCTTCACCTCCATCAGCCGGCCAATAACAAGGCCATACCCCAAGGATTCTCCGAACTATCCATCTTCCTTGAAAGACTTGTTTCAACGATTAAGCGTAGTCTGCGTATACAAACTCGGCCAAATTTACCTTCTTCTCCTCCATGATCACAACCATCACGATTAACTTAGTTTTGGACAGCTGATTAAAGCTTCCAAATTTGATGTCTACACACTTGGCAACAATATCTAGCAACTTGTGGTAATCTTCCTTCAGCAGCTTCTTGTCAGCTGTGTAGACAACCTTATGCAGCACAGTCAGGTTTGGCCACTTCCTTCCATGCAACAGCCAAGTTTACATTGGCCTCCAATATCTCCGACACTCCTTCCGATGGCAGCAAACAATGCTCCGCTAGATCCTCAGCAGTGATCGTAAACTCCTTTCCGTGAACAGACGACTTGATGCCCTCATCATGAACTTTAGCATTCACGTAGAACTGAGCGACTTCTTCAACATAAGTCATCTGAAACTCCATAGTGAGAAAGGGTTTCAGCCCAGATTTGTCTACTTTCTCAGCTATCTTCTTCACAAGGGTTTCATCGGACCCCTGTTAGATCATCCCTTCGAAATCCACAGTAGAGCCAGTGTGGATTTGTTTTCCCAACTTATTGAAATCATAAGTAGTTGCCATTTCAGTGATTTTTACCGAATGATTTTTGAGAAACTTTCTTTGAAGATTGATGGGGGTTTCGAGAGAAAAATACAATCTTGCTTTTGGAGAGATGAACAGTTTTAGTGTAGTGTGAGAGAGAAAACGAACGAAATGGTATATGAATGGGTTATGAAAGGACGTGCATACGGTTTTTGAAATTTGATCGAGATCAACGGCTCAGATTTAGCACGCCGATTGGCATTTAGTTTCTCGCATTTAATGCGGCAGCATTTATATCCAATCATAGGCTTGGTTGTGCAGCTTTTGACTGTATCTGTCATTATTGCACTGACGTCATCCTTAAAAACATCCCCGCTTATTAAAAATGACTGCATTTTTGTCACTTAGCTCATAAATAACTCAACTTACTCCTTAGCTGATTTAACTCTTCTCTCTTTTCACATAGGTACTCAAATTTTGTCCTAACTTGATGCATTGATTTTCCGATCGATCGATTCACTTAGTGATTACGAACTTAGCTCCATTTTCATCTTTTCTCGTTTCATCTCTTCTCCTTGAATCTTCTGAGTGTTAACTCAGCTCAATTAACCCTAGCTCATGCTTGATTTCTTCAAATCTTGATTCACATAATGGCTTTGTGAATATGCCAGCTAACTGTTTATCAGTTGAGATATATTCCAAGGTGATGTCCTTTTTTCAACATGATCTCTTATAAAATGATATCTGACATCAATGTGCTTTGCTCTTGAGTGCAACACAGGATTTTGAGTGATTGCAATAGAACTTGTGTTATCACACATAATTGGAATTTCTTTTTCTTCAACATCATAATCTCTCAGTTGTTGTCTTATCCATAAAACTTGGGCTAACAAATGCCGCAGCTATGTACTACCACTTTGGATGTGGCTATTGAGTTTTGCTTGCTAAACCAGAAACCACTGTTTCAAGCATTTGACATGTGCCTGAAGTGCTCTTCCTGTCCACTCTACATCCAGCATAGTCAGAGTCTAAGTAACCAATAAGCTTGAATCCTCCTTCCTTTGGATACCATAAGTCGACTTCCTGGCATCCCTTCAAATATCTTAGGATTCTCTTAGGCTGGGAGTCATATGGCTTTCTTTTGGTGCGATTGAAATCTTGCACATACACCTACAACAAAGGTGATGTCCGGCCTACTTCTTTGTGAGATAGAGCAGTGATCCAATAAGTGCTCTGTATCTAGTTTGATCCACAGGCTTGCCATCTGCATCCATATCCATCTTGACTGATGTATTCATTGGTATTTTCACAGAAGACTTTTCTTCTATACCAAATTTCTTCATTAAATCTTTGGTATACTTTGTTTGACTTATGAAGGTTCCATCCTTCAGCTGTTTAACTTGAAGTCCTAGAAAGAATGTCAGCTCTCCCATCATGCTCATCTCAAATTTGCCTTGCATGAGGTTTGAGAATTTATCACACAACTCTTTGTTTGTGGATCCAAAAATGATGTCATCCACATATATTTGAACAAGCAGTATACTCTCTCCATCTTGAATTTTGAAGAGTGTTCTGTCCACTTTGCCTTTGGTGAATCCATTATCTGTAAGGAATTGAGATAATGTATCATACCATGCTCTTGGTGCCTGTTTCAATCCATATAGAGATTTCTTGAGCTTGTACACTTTATCTCCAAGAGTCTTCTGCTCAAATCCTGGAGGTTGTTCAACATAGACTTCTTCTTCCAATAATCCATTCAAGAATGCACTTTTTACATCCATTTGGTATACAATGAAGTTCTTGTGTGCAACATAGGCAAGAAACATCCTTATTGCCTCTAATCTTGCAACAGGGGCAAAGGTTTCATCAAAATCTATTCCTTCCTCTTGGCAATACCCTTTGGCTACCAATCTTGATTTGTTTCTTACCACAGAACCTTCTTCATTCATTTTGTTTCTGAAAACCCATTTTGTGCCGATAACATTTTGATGGGTTGGTCTTTGAACCAATTCCCATACTTTGTTTCTTTCAAACTGATTCAACTCTTCTTGCATGGCCTGAATCCAATGTGCATCATCCACTGCTTGGGACACATCTTTTGGCTCTATTTGGGAAATAAAACAAGTGAACATTGCTTCTTGCTGGGCTCTGGATCTGGTTCTTACACCATCTCTTACATCTCCAATGACTAGCTCTGGTGGATGGTCTCTTAGCCATCTCACATCGAGGTTGGAGTAAGTTAGGGGTTCGATCGTCTTGCAGTATTGTGTTGTCTTGAGCACTCTCTCTCATCACTTAGTGTAGATTTTCCGTTTGCCTTTGTGATTCAGCTACATTATCCTCATCTCGGTTTATTGCTCCAGCTTCAGCTTCAACATAGGGACTCTTCTACATAGTTGGCTGATTCAGCTTATCAGCTAATTCTTCAAGATCTTCCCCATTTACATTAGGTTCATCAAACACTACATGGATGGACTCTTCTCGTGATCATAGTCCTTTTGTTCAAGACTTTATAGGCTTTGCTTTCAACTGAGTATCCCAAGAAGATACCTTCATCAGCTTTGGCATCAAAAGCCTTTAGATTATCTTTCCCATTGTTGTGGATGAAGCATTTACATCCAAATATTTTAAAGTACCCAACATTTGGCTTTCTCCCTGTCCAAATTTCATAGGAGTCTTTGTCACCGTCTATTTATCATGCACCTATTTTGAGTATAGCATGCGGTATTGATGGCTTGACCCAAAATCTTTTTTGGCAATCCGACTTCAAGCTAACATGGTTCTTTGCGAAACTGACTTCCTTGAGAGTTCTGTTCCTTCTTTCTCGCTTACTCCATTCTGCTGTGGAGTCCTTGCTGAGATAGTTCATGAGCAATACCATTTTCAACACAATACTGAGTTATTATTCCATTGACAAACTCAGTTCCTTTGTCAGATCTTATCATTATAATGGTTTGACTCTTCTCATTTTGAACTCTTTTCATTAGTTGGGGTAATTTCTGCAAGGTTTCCTTCTTTTTACACATGAAGATTGTCCATGTATATCTTGAATAATCATCCACCACTACTACAGTGTATTTCTTTCCACTTATCTTTGGTGGCTCAATCGGACCAAATAGATCCATATGCAACAAATGCAATATCCTTGTTGAAGATGGACTTGACTTTTCTTTGAATGATGATTTGATTTGGTTTCCCATCTGGCATGCATCACAGACACTTTCCTTCTTATATACTGAATCTGGCAGTCCTTCTACAAGATTACTCCTTGCAAGCTTGTTAATTGTCTTGAAATTCAGGTGACTCAGCTTCTTGTGCCACAACCAACTTGATTCGGCTGTACTCTTTGCTAAAAGACAAGTGCTTGGTGTGGCAGTCGACCAATCTACCACATACATGTTCTTTTGTCTGGATCCTTGCAACACTACTTCATTTGATTCAGCGTCTTTGATTTGGCATACTCCCATATTGAATCCAACATTGTAGCCCTTGTCACAGAGTTGGCTAATGCTTAGTAAGTTGAAATTGAGGCCTTAAACATATGCAACATCTGTGATTTCTAATCCATTTTTCTTGATGGATCCAGTGCCTTTAATTTCCCCTGGAGCTTCATTTCCTCCAAATATTACTTTTGCACCTCCAATCTCCTTGAAGTTTGACAGATTTTTCTTATTTCCTGTCATGTGTCTGGAATAGCCACTATCCATGTACCAGGTTCCTTGGCACTCAGCTGTTCTTTGACCCTGCAATCAAGGAAATTAATTTTTAGGTACCCATTCTTTCCTGGGTCCTGAGGGGTTAGTGTTGTTAGATGATCCAACCAACCTATAGCCAAATGATTTGACTCTAAGGGGTTGCCATCTATCTGTGCCATAATCATAATGCACTTTGGCAAATTGCTTGGGAGCTCTAGGTTCATACAGTTGTCTCGTTTGTCTGTATGCCTGTGTGTGTGTTTTAGCAATTGCCTTCTTTGGGTAATTGTGATATCTCTGAGTGTAGTGCTTGGGTGCATATGTGTGCTGATAATAGCTTTGTTGCCTTTGGAATGGCCTTTGCTGAGTTCTAGGCCTTTGCCATTTAGGCTTGTATTCCATAGGTCTTTGCTGATATTTCACATTATTCCAATCAACTTGACTTGGGTAGTTTCTACCATTCCCATCATATTTGTTACTTTTATAGAACTTAAGGGCTTTTGGTAGCTCTTTCTTCTTTACAGAGTACTTCCTTTTGGAGTTCTTTGAAGAACTCTGCTGGATTTCTTCTCACCGCCCTTCAAAGATGCTCAATCGGTCAAGTTTTCCTTTTCCTTTATAACCAAGGCCGTTTTGGTTGTGATTGTGCTTTGGAATGAATGTGTGCAACATTTGGTGTCCTGGTTTTTGAGATGCTTCATTACTTGAAGATCCCTTTTCCAAGATCACTCTTGAGTTTGACTATGTACAAAGGAATTAAATCCTATGCCTGTCTTGTCTCCATATTCTTTTTGGCTCATGATAAGGTCATCCAATGATTTAGATGCCTTTGTGAATGAAGCAATCATATTTTTGAGATCATTTTCTCTTTTCTATAGCAGCTATCTCTCGTTGTTAATTTAGCATTTTTCGGCCTTGACTTTTTGTTCTCATCAGCTATGTGACTTAGAGTACTCAGCTCCTTAGTCAGCTGTGAGTTTTGGCTCTTGAGCCGGCTGTTTTCCTCATTTAACAGTGAGTGTGAGGATTTAATGTGGTCAAAGTCTTTCATCATTTTCTCTAATGAATCATAAAGATCTGTGGGTGATGAAGTGTGTGTGTGTCACAATCACTATCACTAGAATCTGAGTGAGATGAGTTAGAGTGTACCTCATCTTCTTGATCAGGTTGATCTTGTTCTTTGGCCATTAGACATATTAAGCCTTCTTCTTCAGAGTCACTTGAGTAGTCAGCTTCACTACTCTCTGAGTCTGCTACTTCTTTTGACTTAGCTGTATGAGCTCTCAGCAGCCAACATTGCCCTTTTCTTCTCTTGTCTTCTTTCTCTGAAGACTCTTCTTTCTTCTTCATTCCTGTATTTATTGACTACATGATATGGACAGTCAATAGCTAAGTGTCTTGGTTGTCTGCAATTCCAACACAAGTTTTCAACTTTTTGATCAGCTCTCTCATTTCTTGGGTTGTCAGGTCTTTGATATTCGACCTTTTGATACTCAGCTCTCTTTGGCGGCCTATCTTCCCTTGACTTGGAGGGAGCTGAGTGTCTTCTGGAGGATTCACCTTTATTTCTTTTGTAGTTCTTGTTGAAGAACTTGTTGAATCTTTTAACCATCAGTGCAATTTCCTTCTCCGTCAATGATTTCTTTGTCTCACTCTCTTTCCCTTCCTTGACTATGAGTGCAGCTGTTTTGGGTACAGTTGTCTCCTCTTGATATTTTCTTCTCAGCTCAAATTCATAAGCTTTGAGGTCTGAGAATAGTTCATGATTGGATGTTTTTTATAGGTCCATCGAGTGCCTTAGAGCCATGTTCTTCATTTCCCACTCAGCTGGGAGGCTCCTTAGTATCTTCATGCACATTTCATTTTGTATGTATTCCTTTCCAAGTGCTGAGAGCTCATTTGTAATTTCAGTGAATCTAGCATCCAGCTGATCCATTGTCTCACCTGCAAGCATTTTAAAGTTTTCAAATTTTTGAACAACAACAGATAATTTGTTTTCCTTAATTTGCTCAGATCCTTCACAAATTAAAGTTAGTTTATCCCAGATTTCTTTGGTTGTTTTGCAAGATTTGACTTTGTTGAACATGCCTTTGTCCAAAGTCTTGTAAAGTATATCCTTGGCCACATTGTCTAGGTTGTATCTTTTTCTGTCATCATTTGTCCATTCAGCTCTTGGCTTTTCAACCATAGCTGGTCTAGGAGGAGCAACCTCCTCTCCTTTTCACCTTCTTTATTTGCAGTGGCCCATCCTCTATCACTATCCACATCTCATCATGTAAAGCTGATAGATGAGCCTCGCATAATATTTTCCAAATGCATCAAATTCTTCAATGGTGAACATAGGAATGCGTGTCGATTTGCTTCCATGATAATAACTTTGCTATAAAAATGGCTTTTAAAAGAACAAGTGTTAAAAAACTTCTTTGAAAACTTGAAGATCTAGTTCAAGAACTTGGTGCGGAAGGCTCAATGAACCAACCGCTCGATACCACTTGTAGGTCCCCGGGGGTGTAAGTAAGGTTTAGAAGGGGGTTGAATAAACCTTACCAACTTTTTGATTTAGTCCTTTTAAATAAGTTCGAGTTGATTTCACAAATATGTCCTTGATGGACAGCTAAGTTAGTTAACCAAAGAGTTAGCCACTTAATGACTCGATCGAGCCGTTGATAGAATAACTCACCGCTTAGTCTAATACTTAACTCAACTATGATGAGATTTTCAATGGAAGACTTAACACCTTTGAATTTGGTTTAAGTTCATTTTAACACTTGGTTTTAGCATTTTGTTAAATATCAATTGGATAGCAAATTATCAAATGAGATATTAAATAATATGCGAGAAGTAAATGCTTGAAATGTAAATGACACAATAAATTTTATAGAGGTTCGAAGATGGGGTAATTCTTCTAATCCTCTTTCTCCAACTCCTGGAGGAATCCACTAAGTATTGATCGAGTACAAAGTGGTTATCACCCAGTGCAAGTCTTGATCACACACCGACTTGATCCTTTGGGACTCGATCGAGATGCCTTGGTCACACAACGGCTTCTCGTCCGACTCACCTTCTTTCACAGGCATACCTGCCTTGCTACATACAAACTCACTTGCTCAAGCTTCTTGGATTTGATCACGAAGCCCTCCAATGACTTGAGACCGGTTCCCGACCTTGAACCTTTCTACAATCCTCCTTGGAATGTGGACCCCTTTTGATTCTTCAAAAATTCCTCTTTAACAGTTTGAAGTTGTTTTTCCTTCACAGCTTGGTGTTGGATTGATTTCCTTCGAAGTTTTAGGCTTGAGGATTAGCTTGAATAACTTGAGAATACTTTTGTAGATTACAACTTGAATAATAGCTTGAGTGTTCGTGGTTCAGGTAACCTTTTATCAAATTGATTCCTCAGCCTTTTATAGTGCTCTCTTGAAAATTTGCCCGTTAAAGAGATAGTCTGATTTTCAAAAGACACTAGTGGTCATTGGCTTGTCTTGTTGCAGTCCTTGAGATTGACATTACCTCGTATTAATTAAACCTTGACTTTTTCGAGCGACACAAAAAGTGCGATGCTTCCCATTGGTTTATTCCTTTTGCACGCTTCGGGACTGAGCACTTTAGAATATTGCGGATGGAAGTATTACTTAAGTAACTTTCTTGACTTCTCAGGCAAATGTACTCTTTTCGATTGTCTTGACTTGACCGCAGCCTCCTTAACTTCCCCAGGTGACTTGAGTCGCTCCTAATCATCGGAAGACTCATCTGTCACTTCAACTTGACTTGGCTTTGTCTTGAGTTGACTTGATCGACACTTCTCACACCAGATTATAGTGCTACTCCTTCAATGAGTTCTTGTCTTCTTTTCCTTGCTATACTCAAATTGCTTCACAATGAGTCTTCATCCCGATCTTGATTGACTTCTTGTATGTCCAGCGTAGGGACTTGACTCAAAAGTACGATCTATCTATTTTCATACAAATTACAAAGAAAATAGGGTGCCAACTTCCTAGTCTAAGTTTTACATGGCATTCATCAAAATCTAAACAATAAGTTTCCCAACACAAGTTGAAGTGACATATGAGTCCTTCAATTATTGGAGCAGACTCAAGTCACCTGGGGAAAGGCAGCTGCAAAGAGGAGTTATCTGAAAAGAATCCGTTGCACAGAAGTGAAGAAGTTTACTTAAATAAGTAATACTTCCATGCTGCCATGTCTTAAAGTGCTCAGTCCCAGACGCGTGCAAATGGAATAAACCAATGGGAAGCACTGCACCTCGTGTCAGAACCTGAAAAGCTGGACATTCATTTAATACGAGGAAAAGACAAGCCAACGAACACAAGTGACTTTTGAAAATTAGCCTATCTCTTCAACGGGCAGATTTTTGAAAGTTCACTATAACAAGCTGAGGAATTTCATAGAGAAAAGGTTACCTTGCACACCTGAGAAATCAAGCTTTATTCAAACTTTAACTTGCAAAATATTTTCAAGTTATTCAAGCAAAATCCTCAAGCCTAAATTTTGAAGGAAATCGATCCAACACCAAGCTGTGAAGGAAAGACAACTTTAAACTGTTGAAGAGGAAACTTTTGAAGAATAAAAAAGGGGTCTACTTTCCAAGGAGGATTGTAGGAAGGTTCAAGGTCGAACCAATCTCAAGTTATTGGAGGGCTTCGTGATCAAATCCAAGAAGCTTGAGAAAGTGAGCTGAAGTAGCAAGGCAACAACCCTGTGAAGAAGCTGAGTCAGACGAGAAGCCAGTTGTGTGACCAAGGCATCTCTAGACTGAGTCCAAGGAGCAAGTCAACTGCGTGATCAAGACTTGTCTCTAGACTGATAACCACTTTGGAAACTGATCATTACTTAGTGGATTCCTCCAGGAGTTGGAGAAGAGAGGAGTATAAGAATTACCCCATCTTCGAACCTCTATAAAATTTACTTGTGTCATTTACATTTCAGCATATTTACATTCTTGCAAACATATTTTATATCTGCTGATAACTTGCTATCCAACTAATATATTACTAAGTGCTAAAATCAAGTGTTAAAACAAAGTTAAATCAAATTCAAGGGTGTTAAGTCTTCCGCTGAAAAACTTATCACAACCAAGTTAAGTTTTAGACTAAACAAATGAAGTTATTCTATCAACAAATCTATCGAAATCTGTGAGTGGCTAACTCTGCTGATTAACTAACTTAGCATCCCTCAAGGACTTAGGCTGTATTAACTCGTAATAATTTTAAAAGGACTAAAATCGAAAAGTTGGTAAGGTTTATTCAACCCCCCCTTCTAAACTTTACTTACACCCCTTGGGACCTATAAGTGGTATCAGAGCGGTTGGTTCATTGAGCCTTCCGCACTGATTACTGAACTAGATCTCCAATCTTTCAAAGAAACTTTTAACACTTGCTTTTTCAAAAATCACCTCTTTTATTCAGCAAAGTTATTATCATGGAAGCAAATTTGACACGTATTCCCATGTTCATTATTGAGGAATTTGATGACTCGAAAATTCGTATGCAGGCTCATCTATCTACTTTACATGATGAAATGTGGATAGTGATAGAGGATGGGCCACTGCAACTACTAAAAGTGAACACAGCCTTACGAAGAGCAGCTGCAGCTGAAGGCGAAGAAGCTGCTGCTGAGGAAAGACCAGCCCAAGTTGAGAAACCAAGGACTGAGTGGACAAATGAGGACAGAAAAAGATACAACTTGGACAATGTAGCCAATGACTTTACAAAACCTTGCACAAAACAATGTTCAACAGAGTCAAATCATGCTAAACTGCAAAACAAATCTGGGATAAATTAACTTTAATTTGTGAAGGGTCTAAGCAAATTAAAGAAAACAAATTGTCTGTTGCTGTACAAAAATTTTAAAATTTTAAAATGTTTGCAGATGAAACCTTGGATCAGCTGGATGCTAGATTCACTGAGATCACAAATGAACTATCAGCACTTGGGAAAGAATATACATAGAAGGAAATGTTTATAAAGATCCTGAGAAGCCTCCCAGCTGAATGAGAAATGAAGGTTATGGCCCTAAGACATTCAATGAACCTCACAACAACAAGCAATCATGAGCTATTCTCAGACCTCAAAGCCTATGAGTTTGAGCTGAGAAGAAAAGAACAAGAGAAGACAGCTGTACCCAAAACAACTGCACTTATAGTCAAGGATGGGAAGAGAGTTGAGGTCAAGGAAGCCATTGACCAGGAGGAGATTGCCCTGATGGTTAAAAGATTCAACAAGTTCTTCAACAAGAACTATAAAAGAAACAATGGTGAATCTTCCAGGAGACATTCAGCTCCCTCTAAGTCAAGGGAAGATAGGCCACCCAAGAGAGCTGAGCATCAAAAAGTTGAATATCACAGAGCTGATAATTCAATGACTGAAAGAAATGATCAAAGAGCTGAGAACCTGTGTTGGAACTACAGACAACCAGGACACTTTGCTGTTGACTGTCCATCTCCAGTAGTCAATAAAAACAGGAATGAAGAAGAAAGAAAAGTCTTCAGAGAAAGAAGACAGGAAAAGAAAAAGGCTATATCAAGTCTTTGAGACAAACTAAGTCTAAAGAAGCGGACTTCGAAATTAGTGAAGCTGACTACTCAAGTGATTCTGATGAAGAAGCAATGATTTGTTTAATGGCTAAAGAACAAGATCAACCTGACCAAGAAGATGAGGTACACTCTAACTCATCTCACTCAGATTCTGGTGATAGTGATTGTGATACACACACTTCATGACCCACTAATCTTTATGATTCATTAGGCAAAATGATGAAAGACTTTGAGCACATTAAATCCTCACACACACTATTAAATGAGGAAAACAATGCACTCAAAGCCAAAACTCACAAAATGACTAAGGAGGTGAGTACTCTGAGTCACATAGCTGATGAGAACAAAGAGCTGAAGGCTGAAAATCCTAAACTAATAGCAGAGATAGCTGCTATAGAAAAGAGGGAAAATGATCTCAAAAATTTGATTGCATCATTTACAAAGGCATCTAAATCATTGGATGACCTTATTATGAGCCAAAAAGAGTGTGGAGATAAGACAGACATATGATTCAATTCCTTTGTACACAGTCAAGCTCCTAGAGTGATTTTGGAAAAAGGATCTTCAAGTAATGAAGCATCTCAAAAATCCAAGACACCAAATACTGCACCCACATTCATTCCAAAGCAATATCACAAACAAACTGGCCTTGGATATAAAGGAAAAGGAAAACAACCAGTTGAATATGCTGAGAGGACAGCTGAGAAGAAATCCAACAGAGTTCCTCAACAAACTCCAAATAGGAAGTACTCTGTGAAGAATAAATAGAGCTACCAAAAACCCCAAAAGTTTTATCAAAGAAACACATATGATGGGAATGGTAGAAACTACCATAGCCAAGCTGATTGGTATAATGTGAAATATCGTCAAAGACCTATGGAATACAAGCCTAAATGGCAAAGACCTAGAACTCAGCAAAGGTCATTCTAAAGGAAAAAGAGCTATCATCAGCACACATATGCACCCAGGCACTACACTCAGAAATATCACAATTACCCAAACAAGGCAATTGCTAAAACACACACACAGGCATACAGACAAAAGAGACAGTTGTATGAACCTAAAGCCCCTAAGTAATTTGCCAAAGTGAGTTATGATTATGGCATAGATAGATGGCAACCTCTTAGAGTCAAGTCATTTGGCTATAGGTTGGTTGGATCATCTTATAGCACTAACCCCTCGGACCTGCATAGCATGAGTACCTAAAAACTAATTTCCTTGATTACGGTTCAAGGAATAGCCGAGTGCCAAGGAACCTGGTACATGGATAGTGGCATTCCCAGGACATATGACAGAAACAAGAAAAATCAGTCAAAATTCAAAGAGATTAGAGGTGCAAAAGTCATATTTGGAGGAAATGAAGCTCCAGGGGAAATAAGAGGCACTGGATCCATCAAGAAAATTGGATTAGAAATCACAAATGTTGCATAT
Source organism: Rehmannia glutinosa (assembly GCA_016081115.2). Lineage (NCBI taxonomy): Eukaryota > Viridiplantae > Streptophyta > Magnoliopsida > Lamiales > Orobanchaceae > Rehmannia > Rehmannia glutinosa. Next base: position 65,007,515 of record CM071924.1, on the reverse strand, counting down.
GTTTAAGGCCTAAACTTTAACCTGTTAAGCATTAGCCAACTCTATGACAAGGGCTACAATGTTGGATTCAATATGGGAGTGTGCCAAATTAAAGATACTGAGTCAAATGAAATAGTGCTGCAAGGATCCAGACAAAAGAACATGTACGTGGTAGACTGGTCTACTGCCACCCCAAGCACCTGTTTGTTGGCACAGAGCACAGCCGAATCAAGTTGGATGTGGCACAAGAAGATGAGTCATCTGAACTTCAAGACAATCAACAAGCTTGCAAGGAGTCATCTTGTGGAAGGATTGCCAGACTCAGTGTACAAGAAGGAAAGTGTTTGTGATGCATGCCAGAAGGGAAAACAGATCAAATCATCATTCAAAGAGAAGCCTAGTCCTTCTTCAACAAGAATATTACATTTGTTACATATGTATTTATTTCGTCCTGTTGAACTAGCCAACATAAGTGGAAATAAATACACTTTAGCGGTGGTGGATGATTATTCAAGATATACATGGACAAACTTTATGTGCAAAAAGAAAGAAACCCTGCAGAAACTACCTCAGCTGATGAAAAGAGTTCAAAATGAAAAGAGCCAAACCATTATAAAGATAAGATCTGATAGAGGGACTGAGTTTGTCAATGGGATAATAACTCAGTTCTGTGTTGAAAATGGTGTTGCTCATGAGTTATCTGTAGCAAGAACTCCACAGCAGAAAGAGTAGCTGAAAGAAGGAACATAACTCTCAAAAAAGCCGCAAGGACCATGTTAGCTGAAGCTGGACTGCCTAAAAGATTTTGGGCTGAAGCCATCAACACTGCATGCTATACTCAAAATAAATGCATGATAAATAGACAGCTGACAAGGACTCTATATTGGGTACTTCAGAATATTTGGATGTAAATGCTTCATCCACAACAATGGCAAGGACAACCTAAAAGCTTTTGATGCTAAAGCTGATGAAGGCATCTTTTTGGGATACTCAGCTGAAAGCAAAGCCTATAGAGTATTAAACAAAAGGACTGTGGTCACCGAAGAATCTATTCATGTGGTTTTTGATAAGCCCAATGTGAATGGAGAAGACATTGAAGAGTTAGCTGATAAGCTGAATCATCCAACTATGCAGAAGAGTCCTTATGTTGAAGTCAAGGAGTAATCAACCAAGATGAAGAAGAGATAGTCAATCTCAAAGACAATGGAAAATCTGCAATTAATGATGATAAAAGAGTCGCCAAGACAACACACAAAAGCAAGATGACCAACCCAATCGATTTACTTGTGAGATGGCCGAGAGACCATCCACCAGAGCTAGTCATTGGAGATGTGAGAGATGGTGTAAGAACCAGATCCAGAGCTCAGCAAGAAGCAATGTTCACTTGTTTTATTTCTAAAATAGAGCCAAAAGATGTGTCCCAAGCATTGGATGACACACATTGATTCAAGCCTTGCGGGAAGAAGAGTCAATCGCTTTGAAAGGAACAAGGTATGGGAATTGGTGCAAAGACCAACCCATCAAAATGTGATTGGCACAAAATGGGTTTTCAGAAACAAGATGAATGAGGAATGATCTGTGGTAAGAAACAAATCAAGATTGGTAGCCAAAGGGTATTGCCAACAAGAGGTAATAGATTTTGATGAAACATTTGCTCATGTTGCTAGATTAGAAGCAATAAGGATGTTTCTTGCCTATGTTCCACACAAGAACTTCATTGTATATCAAATGGATGTGAAAAGTGCATTTTTAAATGGATTTGGAAGAAGAAGTCTATGTTGAGCAACCTCTCGGCTTTGAGCAGAAAACCATTGGAGATAAGGTGTACAAGCTCAAGAAAGCTTTATATGGATTGAAACAGGCACCTAGAGCATGGTATGACACATTGTCTCAATTTCTGACTGACAATGGATTCACCAAAGGCAAAGTGGACAGAACACTCTTCAGAATTTAAGATGGAGAGGGTATACTGCTTGTTCAAATATATGTGAATGATATCATTTTCCACAAACAAAGAGCTGTGTGATAAGTTCTCAAACCTCATGCAAGGCAAATTTGAAATGAGCATGATGCGAGAGCTGACCTTCTTCCTAGGACTTCAAGTTAAACAACTGAAGGATGGAACCTTCATAAGTCAAACAAAGTACACCAGAGATTTAATGAAGAAATTTGGTATGGAAGAGAAGTCTTCGTGAAAATACCAATGAATACATCGACCAAGATGGACATGGATGCGAGATGGTAAAGATGGTAAAGCTGTAGATCAAAAAGATACAGAGCACTCATTGGATCACTGCTCTATTTAACAGCAAGCAGGCCAGACATCACCTTTGCAGTAGGTGTATGTGCAAGATTTCCATCTGCACCAAAGGAGAGCCATATGACTGCAGCTAAGAGAATCTTAAGATATTTGAAGGGATGCCAAGAAGTTTGCTTATGGTATCCAAAGGAAGGTGGATTCAAGCTTATTGGTTACTCAGACTCAGACTATGCTGGATGTAGAGTTGACAGGAAGAGTACTTCAGGCACCTGTTAAATTCTTGGAAACAGATTGGTTTCCTGGTTTAGCAAGAAGCAAAACTCAATAGCCACATCCACAGTGAAGCAGATTACATATCTGCGGGCAGCTGTTGTGCCCAAGTCTTATGGATGAGACAACAGCTGAGAGACTATGAAATTGAAGAAAAGGGATTCCAATTATGTGTGATAACACAAGTGCTATTGCAATCACTCAGAATCCTGTGTTGCATTCAAGAACAAAGCACATCGATGTCAGATATCATTTTATAAGAGATCATGTTAAAAAGAAAGACATCACTTTGGAATATATCTCAACTGATAAACAGTTAGTTGACATATTCACCAAGCCCTTATGTGAATCAAGATTTGAAGAGCTTAAGCATGAGCTAGGGTTAATTAAGTTGAGTTATTGCTCATAAGACTCAATCAGAAGAGATGAAAGATAGAAAGTAAGAAATGAACGAGGCTTTCAAATCAGCCAAGTGAATAAGTCGTATCGCAAAGTCAATTGTATCAAGTTAGCTGATAGCTGAGTCACTAAACGAAAGGAGAGAAGAAGAGTTGAGTCATTTGTGGAGTAAGCTGAGTCATTTATGAGCTAAGTGACAAAAACGCAGTCGTTTTTACTGAGCGGGAATGTTTTTAAGGATGACGTCAGCGTAATAATGACGGGTACACAGTAAGCATATGATTGGATATAAATGCTACCACATTAAATGTGAGCAATTAAATGCTGATCAAAGTGCTAAATCTGAGCCGTTGATCTTGATCAAAATTCAAAAACCAAAAACACGTCCTTTCATAACCCTTATATAACCATTCTTTCAGTTTTCTATCTCACACCTAAAACTGTTCATCTTCAAACATTCGAAAGCAAGTTCTTTTCTCTTAAAAACCCTACGAGTTCACAAGCAAGTTCATCAAGATTTAATCGGTAGGAACTTCTAAAAATGGCACCAAAGATTAATTTCGTCATGTTATTGAAACAAATCCACTCTGGTTCGACTGTGGATTTTGAAGGAATGGTGAAGCAGGGTTCTGATGAAACCCTAGTAAAGAAGATAACTGATATGCTGGAAAAGTCTGGTCTCAGGCCTTTTCTTACTTTGGAGTACTCGCACACCTACCTGGAAGAGGTGGCGCAGTTCTATGTGAATGCCGAGGTGCAGGACGAAGGTATCAAATCCTCCGTCCACCGCAAGGACATCATGATTACTACTAAGGACCTTGCAGAGCACTGTTTGCTATCGTCTGAGGGCATGATGGAAATAAACGAAGCTGATGTGGACTTGGCTGCTGCATGGAAAGAAGTAGCCAAACCGGAGTGTGATGCGAAGGTAGTCTACACAGCTGAGAAGAAGTTGCTGAAGGACGACTATCACAAGCTGATGGATGTCATCTCAAAATGTGTGGACATGAAGTTCGAAAGCTTCAACCAGATATCAAAGACTAAGCTGATCGTCATGGCTGCGATCATTCAAGGAAAGAAAGTCAACTAGGCTGAGTTCGGGTACAACAGACTCTGCCAGAATGTTGGAAACAAGTCATACAAGGAAGATGGATCCTTTGGAGGATCACTTGGCTATGGCCTAGTTATTGGGCATTCGATGGAAGCGAAGGGCAATTCCCCTTCAACATGGAAAGCCTTTCCATGTGAACAAAAAGATGTTCAGGGCAAATCTTTCAGGAGCTCAGAAAAGAGCCCATGCAAAGAGGGCTGATACTAGTGAGGGGGAATCAGTTGAACCCGAGGACACAACTGTCTCCTCCCCTCCGAAGAAGAGAGCGCCATGCAACTAAGAAAGAAAAGCGCCCTGCCCGCAAAGAAAGAAAAACGGACGCCCGCCCTCTACAAAGAGTCACCTGCCCGAGCAACTGTGTCTCCTGCCCACGCAGCCGAGGCAGAGAATGAAGCCTAAATAACTTCTCCAGCCATAAGAAAGAAGAGGACTGCCAAACCTAGAAAGGCAGCTCCATCCAAGAAAGATGCTCCAGCCCCTGCCGCGAAGATACCTGAAAAAGATGAATCCGAACCAAAAATTCCTCTAGTGAGGAGAAAGAGAAGGAAGAGAATCTCCAAGCTTTCAGAGCTTGAGAAGACAACTGAATCTGCAATTCAGCTGGAAAAAGTTTTCGAGACTGCTGATACTGAAGAAGTGCAATCTCCAGAAGTTGTTGATGAAACAACCAAGTCTGCTGAAGGTGATCAGTAGAGGCACATAGAAGACCCAACTGTAGTCAGGACAGCTGAGGAAGAAGAAGCAGCTTAGACAATAGAATCTCCTGCTGAAAGGATTGTGTCTCCACCTGCCACAGATGCTGCTAAAGGCGAAGAGCAGCAGAGTATGCTACCTTCTATTCCAGAAAAGGAAGGTCAGGAAGAAGAAAATGAGGATGATGATCTTATCATGTACTCACATGTATATCCAGACATTCAGCGCCGTCTGCGTGAATGGAGGGCATGGAAGCTAAGCAACTCCAGAGTGCAGTTCAAACGCCCTGAATTTATAGAAGAGAAAGAGGAATTAATGCAATTCCTAGGAATTACCATTGCACGACAAGATCTCGATGAAGAGAATTGCATGGAGATCATCCGTATCATAAAGAAGGACAAGAAAGACAAAGTTGAAGAGCAAGCCCGTGCACTGGAGAAGGCAAACATATGTCCTTTCACTGGAACTCTAGAACACACTCACCCTCATTTTGATGTGTTCTCCGAAAGTGATGAAGACATGGATCCCGCTGCTGCACAAGAGAAGTCATAAATGCAGCAAGCTCTAAGGGAATCCAGGCTAATGCATGAGCAGCCATTTGATGGAAGGACCAGGAGAGTCTTCAAAATCTCTCCTGGAGATAGACCCATTGGGAGTGGTGCAACAGATTGCCACAGTTATTGCTGCGACCACGTCCCCAGTACTCTCAGAAGATGGGTCCAAGGGACTTGGCAATGAGGCTGGAAATTTGGGCACCCAAGTTGAGCCAACCCCTACTGAAGGTGTTCTACCACCTGACGCCACGACTGAGCACTCAACGGAAGCAGCCGTGAGTTTGGAGAAGAGTGACCCCACCATCAGTCACTCAGCTGGTGTGCCAGCTGAGGGGGAAACTCACTCTACTGCAACAAGGTCGGAGGATGCTGCAGATGACTCCACATTGCAGAAAGGAGGCAAAGTGGAAAAGGAAAGAGAACCATAGCAGACTGACACTGACTAAGCTCGACGATGAGTTTGTCCCACCAAGTGCCAACGCTTGCAGCCGAGGACGCTGCTGATGCAGTCGAGGCACAGGTTGGAAAAGCCCCGGGAGTTAACACTCTGGGCACTGAAAGTGTAATCCAAGGGGTTGAGACTCCTTCGGATGCCACTATTCAAGACCCTAAGACAACTGTGTTTGTCGAAGGGAATGTAGAAGGCCTTTCTGCAGTTGAGACTGCTAAAGGTATTGAAGGCCCGAGGGAGGTTGACGCTTCCTTGGGTAAAGAGAAAGAAATGCAGAACATCCCTCCGGTAGAAATTGAAGAATCTGAGAAGGAGATTAGTGCACTTCATGATTCCCAAGACAACCCTGATATATCATTCCTGGGATCTGAAGATGAAGCTGAGTCCACCCCTGCTGCACAACAACATGACCCATCTGAGGATGTTCTTCCGTAGACGAGTCAGTCGAGTTTCAAAGTTGCTCGTCAAACAATCAAATTTGACGATGAACCAAGCCCCCAGGTTTCATCATCATCCAATGATGCTGATGATACAAAATGAGACCGCCTAATCAAATGGAAAAACCTCATCGAGACCGAGGAAGCTCGTTAAGACAAATGAGGAAATTTAGGGTCGATTGGGCAAAAACAATCAATCGCACCCGCAACCGCAACAACTTCAACCGCGCAGCCACCGTAGTCGCAAAGCTGACTATCTCGCACACAATATCTCACGTGCGAGATGATGCATTTGAGGATGTATTTCCTTTTTCTCTCGAGCTGCCAGTGCTAGAAGAAGAGACTATGAGAGAACAGAAGCACTACACTGTCCAAGAAGAACCCATAATTCCTACTGACTCAATTGTGCCAGCTGATTTCAACTTCGATGCAGAGTGGCCGGCAGCTGACTCAAGTCAGGGAGCTGAGATGCGTGAAATCTTCATGAAGATCTGTGAAGAGATTGAGAAGATTGAACGACACCAAGCCTCTCTCGACATGCGCCTGGACAATAGAGATGCCACTCTAACAGTAGACTTAAGAGGAGTGGTGGTCAGGATAAGGGAATGGTCTCAACAACAGAGTGCCATGCGTCTCGAGCAAGTTCGCTACTTCAAGGCACTATATAATGTAGAATCGGTCCGGAGGCCGACAATGCGACGATGAAGCGAGGATGTAGACCTATATGGAGAGATTGGATGCCTCCCATACAATTGAAATGGAGTTACTGCGTGAATTTCATCAAAAAGAAATTCTGCGTGTTGAAGAGAACATGAATACGAAGTTCAGCCTTCTTATGGCTGAAATGAAACTGGTGGCAGCTGAATCGAAGGACACTCGCTCAGAATTTCGAACCGCACATGCCGCAGCAGACTCTAAGCAGAACTCAACTCTCAGCCGACTAGATTTTATGCTCGCAGGAATGTTCCTTGGGGTTCCTCTCTCCTTTAATGATGCCAAAAAGGGGGAAGAGGAATACCTGAGGAAATTGAAGGAAGAAACAGCTGAGAAGCAAAAGGATGAAACAGTTGTTGAGAAGAAAAAAGGGAAACGTTGTTGAGGGGGAAAGGTCCAAGGATTTGACCTTAATGCTTGCTGAAACCCCTCAAAGAAGGTCATGTCATGTCTCAATGTCATGTCACCTCAATACTCAAAGAAACTTATAATAACTCACGATCGAACACTCTGTTGTGCCTATGTCAGAGAAAAGAAAGATTGTAATAGCAGATCAGCTGGAGTTCGATAAAAAGATGGATGCCCGCGTTGAAGCAGTAATGAAACAATTCGGTGGCATTCCGGTAGGAAAGGATCAAGATGCCATTCCAGATGATGGAGACGAGCCAAGATCCGTTGAAGAATTTAAAACGCTCGAATCCAAAGATTACTTCAAAAACATGTCTATAGCCCAAGTCTGGGATTTGTACTGGGAAAAAGGACTGAAGTTATGCAAAGAAGCTGATAGGCAGCAGACTACCAGCAACCATTCAGCTGGTAAGAATAAGACTCCCGTACAATATACACCCAGAGGAGGAGGAAGAAGTGGTGGAGGAAGAGGTTTTCAACCTAGACCTTTGCCCAAAAATATTGAATATGTAGATCCAGGCAAGAAGGGAAGGATCTACTGGACTGGGTATAATTAAGTAGCTAATCGGGAAGTGGCTAGAAGAATTCTAAATACGTACGTGAAGAGAATCGAGGAGGAAAATAAAAGACAAGATCAGCTATGGCAAGAAATGCAAGAAAGGAAAAGAAAAGACGATGCTGCGAAGAGAGCCTATGAAAAGAAGAAAGCAGCTGAAGATGAAAAGAAAAGAAAGAGAGCTGATGATGACAGAGCTGAAGAGGAAAGAAGGAAGCAGTGAAGGCGATGAAGTGTTGCTGCTAACCCCTTTGTGTATTTTACTTTTTTAAATACATATTTGTGTAAGTCATCTGTACATTCAATAAAGTATTGCTGTATTTTCTCTCGGTTGTTGTATCTTAGCATAGATGCTTGAAGTTTGCTTGGAAATGAATATGCTCTGATCCACCTTGTAAACAGTTGTGTAAAGGACAAGAATGCTATGATCAATAAAATGATTGATTCAACGCATACATTCTTTGTTACTGCATTGTCTGTATGTATCTATGATGTTTACATTTTGTTTAATATTTTTAAAGTTTTGGCATCATCAAAAAGGGGGAAATTGTTGGGAAATTTATTGTTTAGATTTTGATGAATGCCATGTAAAACTTAAACTAGAAAGTTGGCACCCCATTTTCCTTGTAATTCTTATTGTAATAAATAGGACTGTATGAGCTGAGTCAAGTCAGCTATGTCTGGGAATACAAGAAGTCAACTGAAGAAATGAAGTGAAGACTCCGCTGAGGAACAACTGAGTATGGCCAAGATAGAAGATCAAGGACTCTACTGAAGGCGTAACAGCTGAGGGACAGCTGTGTGAAAAGTCAATTAAGTCAACCCAAGAAGCCAAGCCACAAGTTGAAGTGACAGATGAGTCTTTCAATCATTGGAGTAGACTCAAGTCACCTGGGGAAAAGGCAGCTGCAAAGAGGAGTTACCTTTGCACAGAAGTCAAGAAGTTTACTTAAATAAGTAATACTTCCATGTCTTAAAGTGCTCAGTCCCAGATGCGTGCAAAAGGAATAAACCAATGGGAAGCACTGCACCTCGTGTCAGAACCTGAAAAGCTGGACATTCATTTAATACGAGGAAAGGTCTACATCTCAAGACTGAAGATCAAGAAAAGACAAGCCAACGAACACAAGCGACTTTTGAAAATCAGCCTATCTCTTCAACGAGCAGATTTTTGAAAGTTCACTATAAAAGGCTGAGGAATTTCATTGAGAAAAAGTTACCTTGCACACCTGAGAAATAAAACTTTATTCAAACTGTAACCTACAAAATATTCTCAAGTTATTCAAGCAAAATCCTCAAGCCCAAATTTCGAAGGAAATCGATCCAACACCAAGCTGTGAATGAAAGACAACTTGAAACTGTTGAAGAGGAAACTTTTGAAGAATAAAAAAGGGGTCTACTTTCCAAGGAGGATTGTAGGAAGGTTCAAGGTCGAACCAATCTCAAGTTATTGAGAGGCTTCGTGATCAAATCCAAGAAGCTTGAGAAAGTGAGTCAAGTAGCAAGGCAAAGACCACTGTGAAGAAGTTTCGAGCCTGACGGAGAAGCCACCGTGTGACCAAGGCATCTCTAGATCGAGTCCAAGGAGCAAGTCAGCTGCGCGATCAAGACTTGTCTCTAGACTGATAACCACTTTGTAAACTGATCATTACTTAGTGGATTCCTCCAGGAGTTGGAGAAGAGAGGAGTATAAGAATTACCCCCATCTTCGAACCTCTATAAAATTTACTTGTGTCATTTACATTTCAACATATTTACATTCTTGCAAACATATTTTATATCTGCCGATAACTTGCTATCCAACTGATATATTACTAAGTGCTAAAATCAAGTGTTAAAACAAAGTTAAATCAAATTCAAGGGTGTTAAGTCTTTGAAAAACTTATCACAACCAAGTTAAGGTTTAGACTAAATGTATGAGTTATTCTATCAACAAATCTATCGAGTCGTTGAGTGGCTAACTCACGATTAACTAACTTAGATGTCCCTCAAGGACTTAGCTGTGTATTAACTCGGTAATAATTTTAAAAGGACTAAAATCAAAAAGTTGGTAAGGTTTATTCAACCCCCCCTTCTAAACCTTACTTACACCCATTGTGACCTACAAAGAAGCATGTTGAGATTATGTGCCTAAGGTTGCTCCTAAAGATGTTGAAAATACTTGTGGGGTTCGCAAATTTATTTTATTTATTTTTCTTAATTTTTGATTTTAGTTACATAAAATACTTGATTTTCAGGTCGCTTCAATAAAATTGGAATACGATGTTATTTATAGCCTAAGTGTTTTGAGCTTCAATTCCTGAGGAATACGACCTTGCTTGTCATTATCCTATAAACTACACTGTACACTTGCAGTTGTATGAACCAAAATAATTTTTGGCGAACAGGGGGTTGAATAAACCTTACCAAATTTTCGATTTTAGTCCTTTTAAATAATTCAACAGAGTTGACTCAAACCAGTTGTGTCCTTGTGAGACAGCTAAGTTGGCTATTCAGCTAAGTTACCCACTCAATAGACTCGATAGAGCTTTTGATTGTATAACTCGGCTGCTTAAGCCAAATACTTAACTTTGCTGATTTGGTTTTTAACAGCGGAAGACTTAACACCCTTTGATTTGATTTAAACTTGTTTTAAACACTTGATTTTTAGCACTTAGTTAATTATCAGTTGGATAACTTATATAAACTAACATCAGATATAAAGTAAATATGCAGGAATTTAAATGCTGAAAGTAAATTGACACAATTATTTTTATATAGGTTCGAAGATGAGATAATTCTTCTAATCATTTCTTCTCCAACTCCTGGAGTAATCAACTAAGTAACAAATCAGTTTACAAATCGGTTATCAGTCTGGAGACAACCTTGATCACACAGCTGGCTTCTCTTGCGACTCAGCTTCTTCACGAGGTGACTGCCTGGCTACTACAACTCACTTCTCAAGTTCTTGGATTTGATCACGAATCCCTCCAACAAACTTGATACTTGGTTCGACCTTGAACCTTTTTACAATCCTTCAACTTGGAAAGTAGACCCCTTTTGTTTCTTCAAATGTTTCCTCTTCAACTGGTTGAAGTTATCTCTCCTTCAAAGCTTGTGTTGGATCAAGTTTCTTTGAGTTTTAGGCTTGAGGAGTTGCTTGAATTGCTTTGAGAATATTTCAGGTTAATTGCTTGAATAATGCTTGCTCTTGCTAGGTTCAGGTAACCTTTTCTCAAATGCTTCCTCAGCCTTTTATAGTGCACATTTGAAATTTGCCTGTTGAAGAGATAGGCTAGTTTCAAATATCACTTTGTGTTCGTTGGCTTGTCTTGTCTTGGTCTGCAACCTTTGTAATGTTGACCTTTCTTCGTATTAAATGACATTTCAGGTTTGCAGGTTCTGACACAAAGTGCAGTGTTTCCCATTGGTTCATTCCTTTTGCACAATTCTGGGCCAAACACTTTAAGACCTGGCAGCTTGACATATTAATATATCGAGTAATATACTTGACTTTATTCCAACGGATCTAAGTCAGTTGTCTTCACTTGACTGCTGCCTTTACCCCAGGTCACTTGAGTCTGCTCCAATCATGGGATTGACTCAACTATCACTTCAACTGATAGACTTGGCTCTATAAGTTGATTTGACTGACACTTCACACAGCTGTTCCTCAGCCGACTCTCCTTCAGTTGAGTCTTTGACTTCCTTCTAGGCCATACTCAGCTGACACACAACAGAGTCTTCATTCCAGTCCGCAGTTGGCTTCTTGTAATCTTTGACATAGCTGACTTAACTCAGCTCTTCCAGTTCTATCTATTACAATACATTATTACAAGGAAAATGGGGTGCAAACTTCCTAGTTTAAGTTTTACATGGTATCATCAAATCTAACAAATAAATTTCCTAACAAAAATTATCATCAATAATTATTTCATTTCGATCTCATATATCATTGCAAGAACTCATGGGATTCTCGGTGCTATCAGAATTTTTTATTTGAATATTGTTTGAGATATTAGGATCTACAAATTCATCTGGAGCATGCTTATTAGTATCAATTTTCCCCTTTCGTTTTCGAGGAAAAGTATATTTTGAGCCAACAGGTCTACCACGTTTTTATCGTGGGACATTGTCATTCATTTTGTTATGTTCTTCAGGAACAATAATCCCTGGCTAGAACATTTGCAGCCGGAATATGAGACTTCGTGACTTTGCTAGCATCATTAAATGCATCCGGAAGTCTATTGGCAATATTCTGCGAATGAATGATTCTAGTGACCTCACTTTCACGTTTAGGAGTACGTTGGTCCAAATAGGATAAACTTTGTTCATTCTAGGAGATATTCTCATCTGGTTTTTGTTTATCATTTTGCAACACATCTTTATCCATTCTCATTTATGGAAATGTTGTTTCATCAAAATGGCAATCTGCAAAACGAGCGGTAAATAAATCTCCTGTCGTGGTTCCAAATATCGAATAATTGATGGAGAATCAAATCTAACTTATATACCAAGTCTACATTGTGGACCCATTTTTGTTCTCATAGGAGGTGGAATTGGTACTTGAACAACAAACCCAAAAGTATGTAGGTGCGAAATATTTTCAACTCCGAGTGTTAATTGCGTTTGGGATTGCATATGATAAACAGTGGGGCGTAATTTGATAAGTGTTGATGCATGCAATACTCCATGACCCCATGCTACACTAGTGAGTTTTTATCTCATTAATAATGTACTAGTAATGACCTGAACTCATTTAATTAGGGATTCTGCTAACCCATTTTGAGTATGAACATGTGCTACTGGGTGATCGACATTAATTCCCAATGATGCGCAATATTTATCAAATTGTTTTGATGTAAATTCTCCGACATTATCCATTATTATATTTTTAATAGGATAATCATGGAAATGTGCTCGGAGTTTAATAATTTGCGCTAGTAATTGAGCAAATATAACATTTCTAGTAGATAATAGACATGTGTGCAACCATCTACATGATTCACCTTTAAGACCATGAAATATCTAAATGGACTGCTTGCTGAATGTATTGGTCCACAAATATCACCATGAATACGTTGTAAAAATGATGGTGATTCATGACCAACCTTTTCCATTGAAGCTCTAGTAATGAATTTTCCTTGTGAACATGATTCACAAAAATAATCTTTGGATATCAACATTTTTATGCTTTTCAATGGATGTTCATTAGTATGTTCAACAATCCTATGCATCATAGTAATTCCTGGGTGTCCTATGCGATCATGCCATAACCCAAATATATCAGGATTCATTAGCTTCCAAGGCATGATGGTGTAGGATTCAAAAGCTTTAATTGGGTAGGATTCAAAAGCTTTAATTGGGACATTATACAATCCATAAATTATCGTTTCAAATTTCTCATGTACATTCTTCTTGCCCATTTTATAGGATGTGATACATAGACACTCTTTATCATGGCCATTTAGTGTCTTCGAATGTTAGTACTTATCACGCACATCCTTAAACTTAGTAGATTTCTTTTTGATCTACTATATAATAATGCATTTTCAATCTACAGGATTGTACCATTAGGCAACATTAATGTTGCATTCCCGGAACCATCAATCATCTCAACGGGACAAGATATAGTTGTAAATTGTGTTTTGCACAGTTTCACACTCGAAAAATATACTTTATTTATTAATATTGAGTGTGTTGTTGCACTGCCAAGTAAACAATAGTCTGTCTTTTCGGTGTTTCCCATACACACCTGATATAACATTATTGAATTAAATTATGAGATTATCTTTATGATTTTATATGTCAAAAAATTATATCAATGTGAAACAGCTAAATAATAACATAGAGGCACAAAACTTTAAATATAAAAGATTTTATTCGAAAACTTTGACATATATAATCATCTAATTATTACATCATGCTAAATACATTGTTACGGCTAACAATGTATAAATGATGACAACAAGAATCTCAATCATAAGTCAAAATAACTCGGAGGATATTCTTCAACAAATTAAAATGGTATACACTATGACTAGCAAGATAAGAAATACCATAATTAGGTTAAACATCTTGAATGAAGAAATGAAACTAGATTAAAATATTGAGAATATATGATAATGTGAGAATCATTGAATGAAATATTGGTATATTTATAGATAATAATAACTGTTCATAGCCGTTCCATGACCGTTGGGGAGGAGAAATTTGAATGTGAAAAATTGTAAACGATTTAGTGGAATTATAATGATATTTTATTATTGAAATAATAAACACAAATATTGTGATAACAAAATTATTATTCATATAAAAGCGTCAACCCAAAAATATATCTTCCTGGGAAAATACATACAACACAATTGTTGGGAAATTTATGTAATAGATTTTGATCATACCATGTAAAACTTAGATTAGGAAGTTGGCACCCTAATTCTACTGTAAATCAACTTGTAATAGATAGGCTCTATTAGCTGAGTGGAAGCAGCCAAGTTGAAGAATGCAGGAGTCGATTGGAGACCAAGATGAAGAATCGGTTGTGTGGAAGCTGAGTGAAGTGAAGACAAGTCTCAGTCAAGTGACAGAAAAGCTGTCTCAGTCAGCAGACTGACAGCTGAGTCACTCCCAGATAAGTGGAGTTGACTAACTAAGGGGTTATGCAGCAAAAAGGACTCAAGAAAGCTGAAGAGATCCGTTGTCAAAGCAAAGTCAAATGTTTGTTGAAAGTAGGTATGTATCAGACTGCCATCCTTAAAGCTGTTTTGCTTAAAGAGTGCAAAAAGCAAGGAACCAATGGAATGTCCCTGAAAACCTACAGAGATCCAGGAAAGGCAGCAGAGCATTAATTCGAAGATCATTCCACATTTATGATGCAAGACAAGACAAGCCAATGACCTCAAAGTATAGTTTGAAAAATACATATATCTCTTCAATGGATATATTTTTCAAACAAGCACTATAAAAGGCTGAGGAATCCATAAAGAAGGTTACAAATGCAAGTAAAGCAACAGACATTAACCTGCAATCAAAGAGCAAAATACTCTCAAGCATTCATTAATATCCTCAAGCCTAAAACTCGAAACAAATCGGTCTAACACACTCAGTGAAGGAAAGACAACTTCAAACTGTTGAAGAGGAAAACTTGTTTAAAGACAATGGGTCTACACATTAAAGGTTGAAGGAAGTGTAGTGATGTTCCAGTTCGAACCAGAAGCTTTGGACTTGTTGGATGGTTGTGTGAACAAATCTAAGAGTTTGAAGGAGCTGAAGTAGCAGGACAGTTGTTTTGTGAAGAAGCTGAGTCCTAGAAGCAAAGCCAGCTGTGTGATCAAGGCCTAGCTTGGACTGTCACCATTTTGTAACAAAGTCAACGTTACTTAGTAGATTACCTCCAGGGGTCAGAGAAGAGTGGATTAAATGAATTACCCCATCCTCGAACCACTATAAAAATTGCTCTATGTCATTTACATTCAACACTTTATTTCTTGCATATCTTTATTGTTGGTTGTTACATTTTCCAAGTCAACTGATAATAAATTAACCTAAAACAAGTGTTGAAAAACGTATTTTAATCAAAGGGTAAAAGTTTTCCGCTGTAAAACCAAGTCTACTGAATTTCTAAAGAGTTAACAGAAATAACTCAGTTATCTTATCAATAGCTTAGTCGAGTCTGTTGAGTGGCTAACTCAACTGTGAAGGTAAACTAAGCTATCCACCAAGGACCCAACTGACTTGTGACTAAACTCTAACTTTAAAAGGACTAAAATTGAAAAGTTGGTAAAGTCTATTCAACCCTTTCCCCCTCTAGACTTTACACTACCACCCCTTGAGACCTACAAGTGTTATTAGAGCGGTTGGTTCATTGAGCCTTCCACACTGGTCACTGAACTAGATCTCAATCTTTTTCAAGATACGACACTTGAAGTTTTAAAGCTTTTATTCCAAAACAAGTTATTATCATGGAAGCAAATCTAACCCGCATTCTTATGTTTACTGTCGACAAATTTGATGATTTGAAGTTACGCATGCAGGTACATCTTTCAGCTTTACACGATGAGATGTGGTTCGTAATTGAGGATGGACCACTACAAATAATGAAAGTAAACACAATCATAGGGCTCCCGCTTTGAAGATGCTCCATCGCACCCACAAAATGGTGAAGGAGAGGTTGTTGCGCTCTTCGCACGTGGTGCACGTCTTTGCTTCGCCGCCTCCCAACAGTACCCTCGCACCAAGACCAGCCATGGTCGAGAAGCCTTGATGCGAGTGGACTAACGAGAATCGAAAGAGATACAACTTGGACAATGTTGGCAAGGACATTTTCTTTAAAACCTTCGATAAAGCCATATTCAACAAAGTGAAATCTTGTAGAACGGCTAAAGAAATTTGGGAAAAACTTACTTTAATTTATGAAGGATTTGATCAAATTAAAGAAAATAAATTGACTATTGATGTACAGAATTTTGAAAACTTTACAATACTTGCAGGTGAAAGTCTGGATCAACTGGACGCCAGATTCAAGGAGATTACAAATGAGCTCTCAGTTCTTGGCAAATAATACACACAAAAAGAAATGTATATGAAGATACTGAGGTTGATCCCAGCTGAGTGGAAATTAAGGTGATGGCCATGAGACACTCAATAGACTTAACAAGAACATTCAACCATGAGCTATTCTTAGATTTGAAAGCTCGTGAATTAGAGCTCCAACGAAAAGAGCATGAAAGGACAGTTGCACCCAAGACAGCTACACTCATGGATGGAGAATCCAAAAGAGCTGACTCTAAGGAAACCATTGACCAAGAGGAGATTGCGCTGATGGTGAAAAGATTCAACAAGTTCTTCAATAAGAACTATAAAAGGAACAAGGGTGAAACCTCCAGGAGACACTCAGCACCTTCCAGGACCAAGGAAGATAGACCACCAAAGAGAGCTGACCATTAGAGAGTTAAATATCAGAGAGATGATAAAAGAGCTGACAGAGCTGACTACTAGAAAGCTGAAAACCTGTGCTAACATTGCAGACAACCAGAACACTCTGTTGTTGATTGTTCTATCCACGAATCAACAAGTATATAAATGAGGAGGAAAGAAAAGTCTTCAAAGAAAAGAGACAAGAAAAGAAGAAAGCCATATTGGTTGCTGAAAAACAAGAAGCTGAGGTACATTCTAACTCATCTTATTCTAATTCTGATGATAATGATAGTGACACAAACACTTCATCACCCACAGATCTTTATGATTCATTAGGCAAAATGATGAAAGACTTTAAGCACGCAAAACCCTCTCACACACTCTTGAATGAGGAAAACAGTCAACTCAAAATTCAAAACTCAAAGCTGACTAAGGAGCTGAGTACTCTTAGTCACATAGCTGCTGAGAACACTGAGCTGAAGGTTGAGATTTCTAAGATCAAAGCTAACTTAGCTAAACAGAAAATAGGGTATAAGATTTAAAAAATATGATTACATCATTTACCAAGGCATCTAAATCATTGGATGAATTGATAATGATACAAAAGGAAAGTGGAGACAAAATATGCATAGGATTTAATTCCTTTGTGCATGCTCAAACTCCAAGAGTGGTTATGGAAAAAGGATCCTCAAGTAATGAGGGACTCCAAAAATTCAAAGCACCATATGTTGCACCCACACCCACTCACAAACGCAATCACAACCATGCTGGCCTAGGATATAAAGGCAAGGGCAAAAAGTCAGTAGAGTATGCTGACATAACAGCTTAAACTAAATTCAGAAGAGTCCATCAGCAGACTCCAAATAGAAAGTACTCTATGAAATCAAAACAGAACTACCAAAATTCCTAGAGGTTTCAGCAGAGAAAGTCATATGATAGGAATGGTAGAAATTATCCTAGCCAAGCTGATTGGAATAATCAAATGAGATATTAGCAAGTTCTAAGGGACACAAGCCCAAGTAGCAAAGGCCTCAGACTCAAAATAGGTCATTCCCAAGGCAAAGGAGCCATTATCAACACACACCCAAGCACAATGCCCAATATGCACAAAAGTTTCATTATTATCCTAAGAAAGAAAATGCACAAGCTCACCCACAAGCATACAGACAAAAGAGACAGTTGCATGAGCCTAAAGCTCCCAAGCAATTTGCAAATATTCATTATAATTATGGAACTGACAAGTAGCAACCTCTTAAAGTCAGACCATTTGGCTATAGGTTGGTTGGATCACCTTACAGTGTTAACCCCTCAAGACCGAGACAAATTTGGGTACCTAAAAACCGATTTCCTTGATGCAGGTTCAAGGAACAGCTGAGTGCCAAGGAACCTGGTACATGGATAGTGGCTGTTCTAGACATATGACAGGCAATAAGAAGAATCTTTCAAACTTCAAAGAATCACGAGGAGCAAAAGTCATATTTGGAGTAAATGAAGCTCCAGGGGAGATTAGAGGCATTGGATCCATAAAGAAAAATAGATTAGAAATCACAGATGTAGCCTATGTTGAAGGGCTGAATTTCAATCTGTTGAGCATTAGCCAACTCTGTGATAAGGGCTACAATGTAGGATTCACCATGGGAGTATGCAAGATCAAAAATGTTGAATCTAATGAAGTTGTGCTATCAGGATCTAGACAGAATAACATGTATGTAGTGGACCGGTTAACTGCTACACCAAGTACATGTTTGTTAGCCAAGAGTACAGCAAATCAAGTTGGTTGTGGCACAAAAAGCTGAGTCACCTGAATTTCAAGACATCAATAAGCTTGCAAGGAGTCAACTTGTGGGAGGATTGGCAGACTCATTATACAAGAAGGAAAGCATTTGTGATGCATGCCGGATGGGAAAGCAAATCAAGTCTTCATTCAAGGATAAGCCAAGTCCTTCTTCAACCAGGATATTGCACTTATTGCATATGTATTTATTTGGTCCTGTTAAACCAGCTAGTATCAGTGGAAAGAAAGGTACCTTACTGGTGGTGGATATTATTCAAGATACACATGGACCATCTTTATTTGTAAAAAGAAGAAACTTTGCAGAAGTTTGCACATCTTATGAGAAGAGTTCAAAATGAGAAGAGTCAATCCATTATCAACATAAAGTTTGACAGAGCATGTGTCACGCCCCAAACGTGACGCGACAACGATCAATCACTTAAACAGAATAAATCAACAGTCTAAACCAAAGATACCAAACTCCAAGTGAAATAGAGTCTAATGCATCGGAATTAAAATAAACACGAGTACAAATTACAATCTTAAAGTCTGGCAGTATCCGAATACAACCCAAAAGATTATCTGAATTAACTTACAGTCCAAACGA
Organism: Rehmannia glutinosa; assembly: GCA_016081115.2. Lineage (NCBI taxonomy): Eukaryota > Viridiplantae > Streptophyta > Magnoliopsida > Lamiales > Orobanchaceae > Rehmannia > Rehmannia glutinosa. Next base: position 64,988,407 of record CM071924.1, on the reverse strand, counting down.
AAATAAAATGAAGGAGTCCAACAACAAATAAAAGTAAAAGGAAATGTCGCTCCACATCACGGATAGGGATTCAATCTGCGGTAGGTTCGATGTCTTCAGCGAACTCTTCATCTAAAGGTTAGAAAACATGAGGGAATGAGACAGAAATCTCAGTGGATGGGGTGATCGTGTGCAAGTGTGGCGATATAAATAGTTAATGCGAGAAATTTAGTTGTATGAAAACGCGTGAGAGATGATGCATGATTTCACACACGGTCCACAATCGTCGTGATAAATATATTTAAGTAATATACTTATACAGTTAAGAAACAGTTCATGGTCAAGCAGGCACTATGGTCCAAGCAAACAGGAGGATTGCGTACGGATTTGTAACGCCAATCCAATGCAAGGCAAGTAGCGGTTGCGTACGGATTTGTAGCGCCAACCTATGCAATACAAGTAGCGGTTGCGTACGGATTTGTAGCGCCAACCAAACGGGTCCGATTAACTCCAGAATCGTGTGGATCAGACAACGATTCCTTCGTTCTTCCTTGTAACTCCCCGAGCAAGATGGTCCAAGACCTGTCACCTTATCGCTCCATAGGCAAAGACAAAATCCACAGTGGAGCTAGCAAGGCTCGGATTTGTCATAATCATGATTATACCTCAAGTACTACGACCCGCTTCCCTTGGACAAACTCCGTCCCTCGCCATGGGATTAGGGCGATGGGGCCGAAGAGTGGAATAGCGCCGAGCTGCCTTCCCATCCCCGACGTATCCATTCCGATCGTGAGCTCGACACACCAAGTTGACTCAAGCAGGAAAGTAAACACAAGTTCATGTAGTCAACCAGGCAGTCGAGTATTATTGATTCGGGAAGCAGTTCATGAAAAGTTTTCGAAAAATTTGCGTAAGGTAATTATGACGTTGGTGGAGTTATTTGGATGAAGATGATTATCGGGAGGATAAGCAATCTTCGATATCTTGAACGATTAGGTGGAACATAAGTCCCGTTATAGATTCAAATCGCAAGACGAGGAAGTCGCCCGCGATCGGGTATTAATCGGTCAAGGCGGTCCAATAAGTCAAGGGGTTTTTGAGAAATTAAAATATTTTACTTAAGAATTGAAGTCAGAGGGTCCAGGGCTGTTTTAGAAAAATAAAAATAATTTGAGTTAGGTCCTTAAAAAATAAAATTTACAATTAGCCCGTTTTGTCAAAACCAATACTTTTGGGGTTAAAAGTTAAATAAATAAATGTCCCGACCTTGAAAAATTATGAGGTCAGTTCCTAAATTCTCTAAATTGTTCAGAGATTCAGGTTTTTAAAGTTTTGAGGTCGAGTTTTTATAAAATTCTCACATTGGCCCCAAATTTGTTAAAATTGTCATTTCGGGCCCTAAGTTTAAAATAATCGGAACTCACAAACCGGGAGGGCTTATAATGTGATTCCAGTTGGAAAATGTCACTAAGGTTAGTGGGATATTGGGACAAAAACAGTTTTAAAACGTCATAAGTATAGGTCCCGCAACTTTTGAAAATCTCATTTTTGTCCCATTTTAAAATAATTGCCTTTAAGGCTTTTAGGGGTCCAATTGTTATGAAATTTGAACCTTGGGTCCAAAATATAATTATGTTATAGGTAAATTAGTATTTCCAGGTACATGGGCTGTATAAGTCCTGGAAATTTCATTTGGGTCCTCAAGTTTAATCTTTTACAATTTGGTCCCTCAAGTTTTATAAAATTACTTTCCAAGCTCTAAACACTTGGATTTTGGAATACACTTAAAAATATTATTTCCAGTCCCTTAAGAGTTAAAATTTCAAATTTTAAAATTAGGGTCTGGTACAGTTTCGAAATTTGCAAAATAGCCCTTAAACTTCTCAAATTTTACAATCTAGTCCATGGGCTTTTAAGGGTTGATTTTATTTATCTAAAAACTCTTAAAACTTTATTAAAATGTCAAAACATAATTTTTGAACCTGAGTTCAGTCCCAAAAATCGAAAATTACAGAGGGGTCCCTTAAGTTTTATTTTCTTGCAATTAAGTCCACCAACTTTCCATTTTTGCATTTTAAGTCCAAAAAACGAAATTTAATCAATTATGCTCGACTTGTCCAGGTTATAGGTCATTCAAACATAGATTTCAAGAGTCATAAACATACATATCCATCTCATACAAGAATTTATCAAATATGACAATAAAGTGTACATGTATGTCCTAATTTTCGGTAAATCGCATTTTGAGCAACACTTGAGAAATTTTTCCAACTTGATACAAGAAAATAGCATGCAATACATAATATATATCTCAAATGCTCAATAACAAAATACTACATGCATTTTTATGAATTAAAACACCTAGAAGTTGAAAGGATTTTTCCACCCACCTTAAAGTTCGGTTTGTTGGGAAAAAATGAAATAAATCTCTCTCGATGAAGGAGTGACTTAGGTCAGCCCCTAAGTCAAGGAATATCAAAAAAAATATAGGAGTTAGAAGAATGTGGTTAAAATTTAAGGGGAAGAAGAAGATAGTGAGAAAATTGGAATTACTACACTTACCTTGTGTAGTGAATAAAGTGTGACTAGTAATGGCTTCCAAGTGTAAGATTTTGGTCACCCTTAATGTTAACCTCCAAAGTCAGCCCCTAAAACTCCAAAAATGAAAATGGAGTGTCAAAGTTTGGAAAATAAAAAGAGAAGAAGAAAAGGTACCAAAAATTCCATTTCTTACCTTATAGTCCAACCTCTTCACAATTTTCTTCAAGATGACAAGTCTCTTAACAACTTCAAAGGTCTTCTAGGTATACCTCAAAATCAAAAATCAAACTTAAATTAGAAGGTGAAAGAGATGAGTTAGGTGATATCAAAAATGGATTGAAAAAGACATTTTCCTTACATTGATAGTGATGGTTCGAATTTTATGATTTAAGTAGGAAGAATGTTTATTTTTGTTTAGTTGTTTGAAGAAAGAAGAAGTGTTTGATGATATGAAGAAGATGTTCTTGAAGTTGTGAAGGATGTTTGAAGACGTGAAGGAATTATGTTTGAAGATTTGAAGATATGAAGATATGTTGTTTGAAGGTTTGAAGATGTGAAGGAATGGTGTTTGAAGATTTGAAGATATGGTGTTTGAAGATTTGAAGATGTGAATGAATGGTGTTTGAAGATTTGAAGATATGGTGTTTGAATATTTGAAGATATGAAGAAGTGTTCTTGAAGATATGAAGGAGTGTTCTTGAAGATATGAAGGAGTGGATGAAGATATACTTAGAGAGATGTTGGAGATTTTAGAGAGAAGTTGGAGAAAATGCTTGAATTATGAATGTGTTGGATGAAAATGATATTTTGATCAAATGTTTTTGATCCTCAAGGTGTTATGGACGAAATTGAGGTGGAGAGGGGGATGAGACAAATTTTTTTTGATCAAATTCTATGTCTTCCAACTTGTCTCTAGCATGGGGACAAAGGCCTTGGTCAAAGTGTGGTCTTGCATGGGAGGATGAAATTGAATGGATTGAGGAGGATGTTGGCATGGAATGTTGGGAAGCCTCCAACATGTTGGGTAAGTTTATAATAAAGAATTGGTGTATAAGGTATTGTGTATAAGATTTAAATTAATGGTGTATTAATACACAAGATGAATACACAAGGTGTATGTGTACAAGAGTTGAGAGATATTTCTACACTAAAAATACCCATCATGGCCGTCCCTTAAGGGGTATTTGTGGCATTTCCATATTTTGTTTTTATGTCCCAAATTGATGATAATAGGTGAATAATATCAATCTCCAAAATAATTAGTGATTTCCTTGATCACTTATAAGTCTCATGATCACTTAATCTAAATCGAATTCTTAATTCTATAAGGTATAAATCTCTAAAATAAATAGTCTCCTAAAATTATAAGGTAACTAATGAGTACACACATATTAATAATGATGATCGATTGAGTGGTCATTAATGCGAAATGGAAGTAATAAATAAAAGAAAAAGAAATTAAATGCGAAATATATTTATCATTAATATTCACCCGTCGAAGCGATGCGGTAAAATAGTCAAAAGAATACAAGGGCGATACGTGAAACAATTACATTATTGAATAAAAATCGAAGGCTTCACATTCTCCCCTCCTTAAAAGAATTTGGTCCCCAAATTCTCTTTAGAACAACTCCGGATATTGATTCCTCATGTCTTCTTCCATTTCCCATGTTGCGTCTTCGTCTCAGTTGTGGTTCCGCCATACAACTTTAACCATTGGAATCTCTCTGTTACGCAATTGACGTACCTGCTGGTCAATGATTCTGATTGGTTCCTCGGTGTAAGATAAATTCTCCATTAGAGGAGGAGCATCACGAGTGATGATGTGCTCGGATCCGCCGATACTTTTTCAATCTCGATACATGGAACACATCGTGCATTCCCGCATACTGTGCCGGTAACTCTAGTCGGCAGGCCAATTTTCTGATCCTCTGCAAAATTTTGTAAGGCCCAATATATCTCGGACTCAATTTGCCTCCTTTCTTTGGATTGATCAATCCCTTTCGTGGCAAGAGTCTGAGAAATACTTCATCTCCAGCTTCAAATTCCAAGTCCTTTCTCCTCTTGCCCGCGTAACTTTTTTGGCGGCTCTGAGCTATGCGGATCCGTTCCTTGATCAACTTGACCTTCTCCATGGCCTCCTGAACCAAGTCGACCTTTGGAATCGATGGCGACTTTCGTTTCTCTTTTGGAGTCCATTGGTTATCAATCTCCCAGTGTAGTGGGGATCTACACTTTCGCCCATACAAGGCTTCGTAGGGTGCCATCCCAATTGTGGCCTGATAGCTGTTATTATAGGCGAACTCGGCCAATGGTAAGTGTGAATCCCAACTTCCTTGGAAATCCAACGTGCATGCTCTCCGCATGTCTTCCAGGGTTTGAATCGTTCGCTCAGACTGGCCATCAATTTAGGGATGTGTTGTTGTGCTGAAACTTAGCCAGGTTCCCAATTCCTCGTGAAAGCATTTCCAGAATCAGGAGACAAATCTCGGGTCTCTGTCTGACACTATGTCGACTGGCACTCCATGCAGTCGAATGATCTCTCGGACATAAATCTGCGCAAGTTTCTGCAAGCTGTCAGTTTTCTTCATAGGTAAGAAGTGTGCAAATTTCGTGAGTCGGTCTCGACTACCCGTATAAAGCATCATCACCTCGTCCTGGTCCTTGGTAGATCCGTCACGAAGCCCATCGTTATGTGTTCCCACTTCCACTCCGAATTCTCAACGGTTGCAATAAACCAGATGGTCGTTGGTGTTCTGCTTTTATTTGTTGACAAGTCAAACATCTCGCAACGAACTCTGCTACCTGGTTCTTCATGTTTACCCACCAATAATTCTGTTTCAAGTCCTTATACATCTTGTTTCCTCCAGGATGTATAGTGTATTTCGAACGGTGTGCCTCTGCTAGAATCCTGCTCCTAACTGCTCATGCTCGGTACACAAACTCGATTCTCAAATCGATGATCCCATCTTCATGTACCGAGAATTCTGATCCCTCTCCGTTGAGTATCTTCTCTTTCAGTCTTTGAAGTTGTACGCATGTCTCTTGTGCTGTTTTGATCTCACTCAGTAGGTCGGGTTTAACCGAAATGTTAGCACATGAAATTTGAGTATTGGTTCTTGTCGGATTCCAAGTGCTCAACTCTTCTAATGATTTCCACTCTCGAATCATTAGTCTGGCTAACCCCGCCTTTCTACTCAAGGCGTCAGCTACTACGTTAGCCTTCCTAGGATGGTACTGAATATCAAGGTGATAGTCTTCTATTAACTCCATCCATCTCCGTTGCCTCAATTGAGTTCCTTCCGAGAGAATAGACACTTTAGGCTCTTATGATCTGTGTAAACCGTGAATGTTGCTCCGTATAGATAGTGTCTCCATTTCTTTAACGCGAACACTATCGCTGCCAATTCCAAGTCATGCGTTGGGTAATTCGCTTCATACGGCTTGAGTTTTCGTGATGCATAAGCAATGACTTTTCCTTCCTGCATGAGCACTGCTCCTAGTCCTTCCTTTGAAGCATCATTGTAGACGACGAAGTTTTCTGTTCCCTTTGGAAGGCTAGGACTGGAGCTATAGTAAGTCGTTTCTTCAGCTCTTAGAAACTAGTCTCACACTTGTCATTCCACACAAACTTGACTTGCTTCTGAGTTAGTCGAGTGAATGGTCCTGGCTACTTTGAGAAATTCTCGATAAATCTTCGATAATATCCAAATACCCAAAAGAAACTTCTCGATCTCCGTTCTGATGCTCACTGGTTGTTTCCATTCAACCATTGTCAGCACCTTCAAGGATCTACGATGATCCCAAAGACACGGATACTATGTGTCCCAAGAATGCGACTTCACTAAGCCAAAATTCGCACTTGCTGAATTTGGCATACAACTTGTGCTCTCGTAGTGTCTCCAAAACAATTTTCAGATGACGTTCATGCTCCTCTCTAGACTTAGAGTATACGAGTATGTCATCAATGAATATCGCTACGAATTGATCCAAATAAGGTTGAAAGACTCGATGCATCAGATCCATAAACGTTGTTGGTGTGTTCGTCAGACCGAAAGGCATCACTACAAACTCGTAGTGTCCATATCTTGTTTGAAATGCCGTTTTGGAAACGTCTTCTTCACGGATCTTCAGTTGATAATATCCTTGTTGCAAATCAAACTTCGAGTACACCGTCGCTCCTTGAAGTTGATCAAACAGTTCGTCTATCCTCGGGAGGGGATATTTAGTGGTAACATCTAGTCGAGATCGTATAATAGTCACATCCTTAATGTATCTTATCCGTGATACCTAAACCACAAGTCAAATTCCCTTACTTAAGCTTGTGCAAGTACTTGAGAATGAATAACACAAGGGTATTATCATTGATCAATATACTTAGTGATTCCCCTACTATCATTTTCCCAAAGTAATATCATTAGGTGTCTAGATCCCATAATATATCACATCCAAATCATATATTTCTCAAGAGATATCCTCATTTTCCTCAAGTCTCACCATACCAGGCATTATAATCTCTAAATCACGGATTTTCTAAATCACCTAACGTCCAAATAGAGAAATATTCGGATATCTTAACACTATAACAGCCCAAAAGAGTTCAAATATTCATCCACGATTCAACTTAGGTCATCTAGTAGTAGTACCCAATCCAAGGCAAAGGAACCTATCCTGGTCAAACAAAACTAAGGCGGATTAGACGAATGTAAGGAAAAGATAAGGAAGAACAAGAAAAGAATGACTAAGGAAAGTCAGTCAAGTGTCAACTTAGTCAAATCAAGTACGACTATGGTTCTCCAAGTATAAATTCTGACTTATCATAAACATCAATAATACAGTTCTATGCCATTATTGAAATCGATTTCACACTTAATTGGTCAAGTCGCGGTACTATCCAACACAAACAGGGGGTCCTATCCTGGGTCACGGTGTAAGTTTCATCTTACTAGCCGAGCTCGATACCATAACTCTCACGCCCCAAACGTGACGCGACAACGATCAATCACTTAAACAGAATAAATCAACAGTCTAAACCAAAGATACCAAACTCCAAGTGAAATAGAGTCTAATGCATCGGAATTAAAATAAACACGAGTACAAATTACAATCTTAAAGTCCGGCAAAGATCCGAATACAACCCAAAAGATTATCCAATTAACTTACACCAAACGAAAATAAAATGAAGGAGTCCAACAACAAATAAAAGTAAAAGGAAATGTCGCTCCACATCACGGATAGGGATTCAATCTCATGTAGTTCGATGTCTTCAGCGAACTCTTCATCTAAAGGTTAGAAAACATGAGGGAATGAGACAAAATCTCGGATGGGGTGATCGTGTGCAAGTGTGGCGATATAAATAGTTAATGCGAGAAATTTAGTTGTATGAAAACGCGCGTGAGAGATGATGCATGATTTCACACACGGTCCACAATCGTCGTGATAAATATATTTAAGTAATATACTTATACGCTTAAGAAACAACAGTTCATGGTCAAGGTGCACTATGGTCCAAGCAAACAGGAGGATTGCGTGCGGATTTGTAACGCCAATCCAATGCAAGGCAAGTAAGCGGTTGCGTACGGATTTGTAGCGCCAACCTATGCAATACAAGTAGCGCGTTGCGTCGGATTTGTAGCGCCAACCAAACGGGTCCGATTAACTCGAGAATCGTGTGGATCGATACAACGATTCCTTCGTTCTTCCTTGTAACTCCCGAGCAAGATGGTCCAAGACTTTGTCACCTTATCGCTCCATAGGCAAAGACAAAATCCACAGTGAGCTAGCAAGGCTCGGATTTGTCATAATCATGATTATACCTCAAGTACTACGACCCGCTTCCTTGGACAAACTCCGTCCTCGCCGGGATTAGGGCGATGGGGCCGGAAGAGTGGAATAGCAGCCGAGCTGCCTTGGTTCCATCCCCCGACGTATCCATTCCGAGTCGTGAGCTCGACACACCAAGTTGACTCAAGCAGAAAGTAAACACAAGTTCATGTAACTGTGCAATGTATTATTGATTCGGGAAGCGATTCATGAAAAGTTTTCAAAAATTTGCGTAAGGTAATTATGACGTTGGTGGAGTTATTTGGATGAAGATGATTATCGGGAGGATAAGCAATCTTCGATATCTTGAACGATTAGGTGGAACATAAGTCCCGTTATAGATTCAAATCGCAAGACGAGGAAGTCGCCGATCGGGTATTAATCGGTCAAGCGGTCCAATAAGTCAAGGGGTTTTTGAGAAATTAAAATATTTTACTTAAGAATTGAAGTCGAGGGTCCAGGGCTGTTTTAGAAAAATAAAAATAATTTGAGTTAGGTCCTTAAAAATAAAATTTACAATTAGCCCGTTTTGTCAAAACCAATACTTTTGGGGTTAAAAGTTAAATAAATAAATGTCCCGACCTTGAAAAATTATGAGGTCAGTTCCTAAATTCTCTAAATTGTTCAGAGATTCAGGTTTTTAAAGTTTTGAGGTCGAGTTTTTATAAAATTCTCACATTGGCCCCAAATTTGTTAAAATTGTCATTTCGGCCCTAAGTTTAAAATAATCGGAACTCACAAACCGGGAGGGCTTATAATGTGATTCCAGTTGGAAAATGTCACTAAGGTTAGTGGGATATTGGGACAAAAACAGTTTTAAAACGTCATAAGTATAGGTCCCGCAACTTTTGAAAATCTCATTTTTGTCCCATTTTAAAATAATTGCCTTTAAGGCTTTTAGGGTCCAATTGTTATGAAATTTGAACCTTGGGTCCAAAATATAATTATGTTATAGGTAAATTAGTATTTCCAGGTACATGGGCTGTATAAGTCCTGGAAATTTCATTTGGGTCCTCAAGTTTAATCTTTTACAATTTGGTCCCTCAAGTTTTATAAAATTACTTTCCAAGCTCTAAACACTTGGATTTTTGGAATACACTTAAAAAATATTATTTCCAGTCCCTTAAGAGTTAAAATTTCAAATTTTAAAATTAGGGTCTGGTACAGTTTCGAAATTTGCAAAATAGCCCTTAAACTTCTCAAATTTTACAATCTAGTCCATGGGCTTTTAAGGGTTGATTTTATTTATCTAAAAACTCTTAAAACTTTATTAAAATGTCAAAACATAATTTTTGAACCTGAGTTCAGTCCCAAAATCGAAAATTACAGAGGGGTCCCTTAAGTTTTATTTTCTTGCAATTAAGTCCACCAACTTTCCATTTTTGCATTTTAAGTCCAAAAAACGAAATTTAATCAATTATGCTCGACTTGTCCAGGTTATAGGTCATTCAAACATAGATTTCAAGAGTCATAAACATACATATCCATCTCATACAAGAATTTATCAAATATGACAATAAAGTGTACATGTATGTCCTAATTTTCGTAAATCGCATTTTGAGCAACACTTGAGAAATTTTTCCAACTTGATACAAGAAAATAGCATGCAATACATAATATATATCTCAAATGCTCAATAACAAAATACTACATGCATTTTTATGAATTAAAACACCTAGAAGTTGAAAGGATTTTTCCACCCACCTTAAAGTTCGGTTTGTTGGGAAAAAATGAAATAAATCTCTCTCGATGAAGGAGTGACTTAGGTCAGCCCCTAAGTCAAGGAATATCAAAAAATATAGGAGTTAGAAGAATGTGGTTAAAATTTAAGGGAAGAAAGATATAGTGAGAAAATTGGAATTACTACACTTACCTTGTGTAGTGAATAAAGTGTGACTAGTAATGGCTTCCAAGTGTAAGATTTTGGTCACCCTTAATGTTAACCTCCAAAGTCAGCCCCTAAAACTCCAAAAATGAAAATGGAGTGTCAAAGTTTGGAAAATAAAAAGAGAAGAAGAAAAGGTACCAAAATTCCATTTCTTACCTTATAGTCCAACCTCTTCACAATTTTCTTCAAGATGACAAGTCTCTTAACAACTTCAAAGGTCTTCTAGGTATACCTCAAAATCAAAAATCAAACTTAAATTAGAAGGTGAAAGAGATGAGTTAGGTGATATCAAAAATGGATTGAAAAAGACATTTTCCTTACATTGATAGTGATGGTTCGAATTTTATGATTTAAGTAGGAAGAATGTTTATTTTTGTTTAGTTGTTTGAAGAAAGAAGAAGTGTTTGATGATATGAAGAAGATGTTCTTGAAGTTGTGAAGGATGTTTGAAGACGTGAAGGAATTATGTTTGAAGATTTGAAGATATGAAGATATGTTGTTTGAAGGTTTGAAGATGTGAAGGAATGGTGTTTGAAGATTTGAAGATATGGTGTTTGAAGATTTGAAGATGTGAAGGAATGGTGTTTGAAGATTTGAAGATATGGTGTTTGAATATTTGAAGATATGAAGAAGTGTTCTTGAAGATATGAAGGAGTGTTCTTGAAGATATGAAGGAGTGGATGAAGATATACTTAGAGAGATGTTGGAGATTTTAGAGAGAAGTTGGAGAAAATGCTTGAATTATGAATGTGTTGGATGAAAATGATATTTTGATCAAATGTTTTTGATCCTCAAGGTGTTATGGACGAAATTGAGGTGGAGAGGGGGAGGAGACAAATTTTTTTGATCAAATTCTATGTCTTCCAACTTGTCTCTAGCATGGGGACAAAGGCCTTGGTCAAAGTGTGGTCTTGCATGGGAGGATGAAATTGAATGGATTGAGGAGGATGTTGGCATGGAATGTTGGGAAGCCTCCAACATGTTGGGTAAGTTTATAATAAAGAATTGGTGTATAAGGTATTGTGTATAAGATTTAAATTAATGGTGTATTAATACACAAGATGAATACACAAGGTGTATGTGTACAAGAGTTGAGAGATATTTCTACACTAAAAATACCCATCATGGCCGTCCCTTAAGGGGTATTTGTGGCATTTCCATATTTTGTTTTTATGTCCCAAATTGATGATAATAGGTGAATAATATCAATCTCCAAAATAATTAGTGATTTCCTTGATCACTTATAAGTCTCATGATCACTTAATCTAAATCGAATTCTTAATTCTATAAGGTATAAATCTCTAAAATAAATAGTCTCCTAAAATTATAAGGTAACTAATGAGTACACACATATTAATAATGATGATCGATTGAGTGGTCATTAATGCGAAATGGAAGTAATAAATAAAAGAAAAAGAAATTAAATGCGAAATATATTTATCATTAATATTCACCCGTCGAAGCGATGCGGTAAAATAGTCAAAAGAATACAAGGGCGATACGTGAAACAATTACATTATTGAATAAAAATCGAAGGCTTCACAGCATGTTGGGAAATTATTTTGTAGATTTTGATGAATGCCATGTAAAACTTAGAATAGGAAGTTGGCACCCCATTTTTGTTGTAAAATGCATTGTAATAGATAAGGCCGGGTCAAGTTTGAGTTAAGTCGCTATGCCTAAACATGCATGAAGACAACTCGGAGACTAGAAGAAAGACTCCGAGAGGCACTGAGTATGGCAAAGACGAGAAGACGGGAACTCGACTGAAGGTGCAGATGAGATACAGCTGAGTGAAGTATCAGTCAAGTCAACTCAAGACAGTCAAGTCTCAAGGTCTTCCTATTTGTAAAAAAAAAAGAAAGGGAGAGTCATCAAATGATTGGAAGCTGACTCGAAGTCACCTGGGGATGTTAAGAAAATGCAGTCAAGTCAAGACAACTAAAGATATACATGGACAATATTCATGGACTCCGCTGAGAGGCAACTGAGTATGACAAGAATATTGCACCTGCTACATATGGATCTATTTGGTCCAGTTGATCCAGCTAGCATAAGTGGGAAGAAATACACCTTGGTGGTAGTAGATGACTACTCAAGATATACATGGACAATATTCATGTGTAAGAAGAAAGAAACTCTACGAAACTACCACAAAATGATGAAGAGGATTCAAAATGAGAAAAGTCAAACCATTATCAAAATAAGATCCGACAGAGAACCGAGTTTGTCAATGGTATAATAACTCAATATTGTATTGAAAATGGTATTGGTCATGAATTATCTCATGAAGGACTCCACAAAGAAAATGGAGTTGCAGAAAAGAAGGAATAGAACTCTCAAAGAAGCAAAGCAAGGACCATGTTAGTCAAGCAGGGCTACCTAAAGATTTTGGGCTGAAGCCATAAACACAACATGCTATACTCAAAATAGATGCATGATAAACAAACAACTGACAAAGACTTCCTATGAGATTTGGACAGGGAGAAAGCCAAGTGTTGCATATTTTAGAATATTTGGATGCAAATCCTTCATCCATAACAATGGCAAAGATAATTTAAAGGCTTTTGATGCTAAAGCTGATGAAGGTATTTTCTTGGGATACTCAGCTGAAAGCAAAGCCTACAGAGTACTCAACAAGAGGACTATGGTTACAGAGGAATTCATTCATGTGGTGTTTGATGAGCCAAATGTAAATGGAGAAGACATTGAAGAGTCACCGATAAGTTTGAATCAATCAACCATCCGAGAAGAGTCCCTATGCTAAAGTCAAGCCGGAATTATAAACCCGTATGAAGATGAGATAGTTGAGTCTCAAAAACAAATACGGAAAATCTACAAAATAAGTGATGATGAGAGAGCTGATCAAAGCAACACAAATTGCAAGACGACTAAATCCAAATAACTTACTCCAACCTCGATGTAAGATGGCTGAGAGACCATCCACCAGAACTAGTCATTGGAGATGTAAGAGAAGGTGTCAAAACAAGATCCAGAACTCAACAAGAAGCAATGTTTACTTGCTTCATCTCACAAATAGAGCCTAATGATGTGTCACAAGCATTGGATGACACACATTGATTCAAGCCATGCAAGAAGAGTCAATCGCTTTGAAAGAAATAAAGTGTGGAATCGGTTCAAAGACCTACCCATCAAAATGTTATTGGCACTAAATGGGTATTCAGAAACAAGATGAATGAGGAAGGTTCTGTGGTAAGAAACAAAGCAAGATTGGTAGCCAAAGGATATTGCCAAGAAGAAGGAATAGATTTTGATGAAACTTTTGCTCCTGTGGCAAGATTGGAAGCCATAAGGATGTTTCTTGCCTATGCAGCTCACAAGAAATTTATTGTATATCAAATGGATGTAAAAAGTGCATTCCTTAATGGTTTATTGGAAGAAGAAGTATATGTTGAACAACCTCCAGGATTTGAGCAAAAGATTATTGGAGATAAGGTATACAAACTCAAGAAAGCTTTATATGGATTGAAATAGGCACCCAGAGCATGGTATGATACATTATCACAATTCCTGACTAAGAATGGATTCACAAAAGGAAAAGTGGATAGAACACTCTTCAGAATTCAAGACAGGAATAGCATATTGCTTGTTCAAATATATGTGGATGACATCATTTTTGGATCCACAAACAAAGAGTCAGTGTGATAAATTTCAAACCTCATGCAAAGCAAATTCGAAATGAGCATGATGGGAGAGCCGACATTCTTCCTTGACTCCAAGTGAAAAAAAGGATGGATCCTTCATAAGTCAAACAAAATACACCAGAGATTTAATGAAGAAATTTGGTATGGAAGAGAGGTCTTCAAAAAATACCAATGAATACATCACCAAAATGAACATGGATGCAGATGGCAAGCCTCAGAGATCAAACAAGATATATAGTACTTATTGGATCATTGCTCTATCTTACAAAAGAAGCAAAAAGGGCCGTACATCACCTTTGCCGTAGGTGTATGTGCAAGATTTCAATCGCTCCAAAAGAAAGCCATATGACCGCAGCCAAGAGGATCTTGAGATATTTGAAAGGAAGCCAAGAAGTTGGCTTATGGTATCCAAAGGAAGGTGGATTCAAGCTAATTGGCTATTCGGACTGACTATGCCGGATGTAGAGTTGACAGAAGATCACCTCAGGCACATGTCAAATGATTGGAAATAGGCTAATTTCCTGGTTTAGCAAAAAGCAAAATTCAATAGCCACCTCTACACCGAAATACATAGGCCGGGCAAACAAGTTGCCCAAGTCCTATGGATGAGACAAAGAAATGAGAGACTATGAAGTTGAAGAAAAGGAAATTCCAATCATGTGTGATAACACAAGTGCAATTGCAATCACTCAAAATCCTGTGTTGCACTCAAGAACAAAGCATATCGATGTCGATATCACTTCAAAGAGATCATGTTGAAAAGAAGGACATCACCTTGGAATATATTTTAATCGATAAAGGGTTGGTCGACATATTTCACAAAACCATTATGTGAGTCAAGATTTAAAGAACTCAAGCATGAGTTAGGGTTAATTGAGTGAGTTGACACTGTAAGACCGAAAGAAAAGTAATGAAACACGAAAGAGGAAAGAGAGCTGAACTCTTAAATTAGCTAAGTGAAACAAAAGACGGAAAGATAGCCGCATCGAAAGTTAGTGACATCCGAGTATTTACATGCGAGGAGAGAAGAGTTAAATCAAAGGGACAAGTTGAGTCATTTATGAGCAAAGTGACAAAAACGCATCGTTTTACTAAGCGGGAATGTTTTTAAGAATGACGTCAAAGATAATTATGACGTGTACAAAAAGCCGCACACCAAGCTTATGATTGATATAAATGCTTTGCCGCATTAAATACGCGACATTAAATGCAAATCGGCGTGCAAGATCTAAGCCATTGATTTTGATCACATTTCAAAACCACCCGCACGCCCTTTCATGAACCATACTTAAACCATTTTCGTCCATTTCTCTCACACTTTACCAAAACTGCTCATCTCTCTCTCGAAAGCAAAAGCAAAATTTTCTCAAAACCCTTTCAATCCTCGGATCATTTTCTAAAGTTTCGTTCGGTAAAATATTGAGAAATGGCATCCACTCATGATTTTGTCAAGCTAGGAAAGCAAATCCACACCGGTCTACTGTGGATTTCGATGGTATGGTGAAACAGGGTCCGACGACACCCTAGTGAAGAAGATTGCCGAGAAATTGGAAACGCCTCACAAACCGCTTTCGACGTAGGAGTTTCCGATGACCTATGTGGAAGAGGTCGCACAGCTTCTACGTGAACGCCGAGGTTCACGATGAGGGCATCAAGTCCTCTGCTCATGGAAAGGAGTTCATCATTACGCCAAGGATTTGGCGAACACTGCTTGTTACCGCGGAAAGAGTGTCGGAAATTAATGAAGTTTGATGTTAACCTCGATCGCTTGCTTGGAAGGAAGTAGCCAAGTCCGACTATCTTTGAAAGTAGTCTACACCTAATAAGAGGTCGCTCAAGGAGGACTACCACAAATTGTCGGACATCGTTGCCAAATGTATAGATATCAAATTTGGCAGCTTTGACCAACCTGTCAAAAGCAAAGTTGATCGTAATGGCCGCGATCATTGAAGAACAGTAAAGTGAATCTGGCCGAGTTTGTCTACAGCAGACTCGCCCGAACGTTGGGAACAAATCCTTCAAGGAGGATGGAACGCTTGGAGGTTCCTAGATACGGCCTGGTGATTGGCCGACCGATGGAGGTAAAAGGAGTCCTCTTCGACATGGAAAGGCGTTCCATGTAAACAAGATGATGTTCGAGATCAAACCTCTCCTACAAGCACAAGAGAGCCTACGCTAAGAGAGCGACACGAGTGAAGGGGAATCACCGACCAAGATACAAATTGCCTCATCTCCTCCAAAGAAAAAGGATGCTCCCGCACTGCCAAGAAGAAGATCACGCCCGCAGCAAAGAAAAAGAAATCTCGCTCCCCGCCGCAGCCAAGTCACTCGCCGCAGCAGTGTCCCGACCACGCGGCCGCAATGGAGAAGGAATCTCAATTACCTTCTCCTGTCCATCAAGAAAAGGAGAACTGATAAGCCAAGACGGCCGCCTCCTCGAAGAAGACAACAAAGACGCCCCGCCGCCCAGACTCGAAGAAACCTTATCCGAACCGAGAAATCCCTCCGGTACAAACAAAAAAAGAAAAAGAATTTTCAAGCGTTCCGAGCTTGAAAACCGGATGAGTCACCACTCACCGAGAAGATACCCAAAACTCGCCGGAGAAGTAGAGTCTCAAGACGTGATTGATGAAACGGACAAGTCTCAGGGCCGATTAGCAGAGGCAATCAAGACCCACCAGAGATGTAATGCAAATGAGAACAAGGAATGGCCGAGACAAACCGAATCACTTGTTGACAGGTTGTCTCTCCACCGTAATGCAGGCTACGAGGGTGTCGAGCAAATGGGTCTCCGCTACCCTTAATACCCGTAAACGAGGGCCAAAGAAGAGAATGATGAAGACGATGTAATCATGTACTCTCCATTGTATCCGCACATCCAAAATCGTCTGCGAGAGTGGGAAAATGGAAGTTGAGCCTATCCAGAGTGCGGTTTGAAAATCCGAGTTCATTGGCCGAGGAATAAGAACTCTTCGTGGTTTCTTGAGGTGGACACAAAGGTCTTTTAAGCCCTTGATGAGGATAATTGCATCAATATACCGCAGATTCGAAAAGAAAACGAACGGGCTAAAGCAATTGAGGACGCAGAGGCACGTGAGAAGGTCAAGATCTGCCCTCTCACCGGCACCACCGATCATACACACCTCACCTCGACGCCCTATCGTAAAGTGATGAGGATCTGGACCTGTTGTCGCCACGAAAAGAATTGCAAATGCAGCAAGCAATGCAAGAGTCCGAATCCTACATGAGCAAAGAATGATGGAGGGACCAGAGAGTCCTCCAAATCACAAATGAAATAGATCCTATGGGAGTGGTGCAAAGATATTGCCATCAAGATTCCGCCACCACTTCCCGGCTCATTCGGAGAAAGGTGTTAAGGGAAATGGCGATGAAACCGGGATAGTGGGGACCCCAATGAGCCAACCCCTAATGAAGGTGTCTTACCACCTGCCCCAATGGCCGAATACTCAAGGGGGAACAAATGAGTCCGAGACGAGTGACCCCATTCCAAGTCACTCACCGGTGTGCCACCGAGGGGAAACTCCTCCACTACAAAGAAGGTCGGAGGATGCTGCACCACTCCACAATGAATTTAGGAGGCGAAGTGGAGAAGGAACAATCACAGAATACACAAAGCAAGTTGTCACCGACGAGGCTCGGGAGCATAGGGTTGTGACTATCTCAAATGAAGTGCCAACTCGCTCATAGCTAATGACGCGCGATGCAACGAGGCACATGAAGGAATTGCCCGGGAGTTAACACTGGCGATGAAAGTGCAATCCATGGAGTTGAGACTCCAATGGATGCCACCTCGGGAAAGACCCCAAGACAGCCTAACACCGTCGAAAGGGATGTCCAGGCCTCGCCGCAGCTGAGACTCGAGGAGGTAATGAAGGCCACGAGGTTGAGACTTCCTGGGGTAGAGAAAATGAAGCACATAACATCTCTACTGCTATCATTGATCCATCAAAAAAGGAGATAAGTGCTCTTCACGATTCCCAAGATAATCCTGATGTAACCTTTCTGGGATCGGAAGGAGACGATGAAGCTGAGTCATCCCCTATGACTGATCCCAAAGACTCAGCTGAGGATGTTCCAACCACGAGTAAGTCTGACCTCAAGACTACTCGCCAAACATTCAACTTTGATGTTGAGCCACCCATGGAAATCTCATCATCGTCCGATGATGCTTCCGATAAGGCCGAGGACCACCAACTCATTTGGAAAAACCAAACAGAGACCGATGAAGTCATTGAGACAAATGAGGCTCAAACAAGCCGGGTCGACTTCACAACAGCTCCCAAGCCGCAGCAGTTCGACTCCACAAGGAACTTCACGAGCACCGCTTATAATTGAACAAATTCCAACTTGCACGTGATGATTCTTTCATAGAATCATTTCCCTTCTCTCTGAGGTACTGACCTCCCCGAAGAATCGCACAAAGATCGCGAGCGCCTCGCACTGATCCTCGTCATTCCATCGTACACCATTGTTCCAAATAACTATGACTTTAACGCCGCTTGGCCGTCACCGAAACAGAGAAGCAAAAATTCGGGAAGTGTTCAAAGCCCTATTTGCCGAGATTGAACGGATGGAGAGGCACCAGCCTCGCCGGACATGAGGCCGATAACAGGGGACGCCAACCTCACTCGCCGATTTGAGAGGCATCATAGTCGGGATCCGGAGTGGTGGCAATAGTAGCAAACAATGCGTGTGGAACAAACTCGATATTTCGAACATTGTTCAACAAGTTGTTGGTCCAGGAAGCCGAGAATGCCGATGCAAAGACAAAATTGCAAGAGCACATTGAACAAATGCATGAATCGATACTACGAGATAAAGTCATTTGCGTGAACATAATAAAAATGAGCTCCTGCGTGTGGAAGAGAATATGGATCGAAAATTCGATCTCCTCATGGCCGAGATGAAGTTGGTAGCAAATGAATCCAACGCCACTCGCTCGAGTTTCGTGCGCTTACTCCGCAGCAGATTCGGCGAACTCAACTATCGGCGATACTCGACTTCTTGCTTGCTAGCTTGTTTCAGGGGTTCCTCTCTCCTTTGATGATGCCAAAAAGGGGGAAGAGGAATACCTAAAGGCACCGGGCGGATCCAAATCGAGAAGGAGGAAGAACAGTGAAGGAAAGACAAATGAGGCAATAATAAGAGAGAAGAAATGGAAGTCTGCTGAGGGGGAAGGTTCGAAAGATGTGACCTTGATGATTGCTAAAACCCCAAAGAAAGGCCTTGTCACAACATTACATTATCAAAGAAACTCCCAGTGACTCTTCCACTCCAACACTGCACCAATGGGCCGAAAAAGAGAAAGACAAAAGCGAGGGATGGAGGAAGTGGAAGGAAAGATGAATGCTCGAGTTATGGATATTCTCAAACAACATGGCGGCATTCCAATAGACAGAGACACCTATGCCATTTCGTATGCCGAATCGAGCCAAGATCTCGTTGATGAATTCAAGACGCCGCATCTCAAGGTTACTTCGCAAACATGTCCATGGCTCAAGCCGGGATTTGTACTGGGAAAAAGGTCTCACACCATGTGAAGAAGGCCGACAGCAAAAAACCACCGGCAATCACTCTGTCACTCCGCTAGTCACTCACTGGGAAAAGAAGGCCCCAAGATAAATACACGCCTGAGGCAAGAGGTAGAAGCAGCTGGTGGAGAAAGAGGTTTCGGACCTAACTCGCCAAAAACATTGAGTACATAGATCCAGGCAAGAAAGGAGGGATCTACTGGGCTGGATTTGACGAAGTAGCCAATCTACAAGTGGCTAAGAACAATGCAGAGTGACAAGAAAGACTGAGAAGAGATGAAGTCGCCTTAAGGCGTATGAGAAAAAAGAAGGCAAACAAGATGAGAAGAAATGAAAAAGGTCAGAAGATGACAGAGCTGAAGAAGATAAAATAAGGAGGCAGCGAAGGAGATGAAGTGTTGTTGTCCACCCCTTCATGTATTTCACTATGTAAATACACATTATGTAAGTTTTCTGTACGTTGAATAAAATTATGCAATTTCTATACGTGAGTAGATATAGAACAGCATGGTTAGTCTAAGCCTCATTTAAACTCTGATACAATTGTTTTTTGGGCTTAAACTCTGATACACTCTGTAAACAGCTATGTAAAGAACAAAAATGTTATGATCAATAAAAGATCGATTCTAAACATACATTCTGTAGTTCTACATTTGTCTGTATGTATCTTTGCTGTTAAATAATTGTATGAATGTTTTAAGTTTTGGCATCATCAAAAAGGGGGAAATTGTTGGGAAATTGTTCACTTGGTTTTATACCATTGATTTGGGCTTCCAAGACTTGAGTTTTGTGTTGTTTTTGAGTATTTTGAGTCATTTGAGTAGCCAATCCATGTTGAGAGCCAATTATATTGAGTTTATAGTCATAGTAATGAATCGGGTATCAAAATAAGTACAAACAAGCAAACAACGAGAGATTGATTTGAAGAAACGTCCAAACGCGTCTGAAATTTCCATTACTGGCAGCGTTTCGTATTTTGGCCATAACTCTCTCTACAAAATTGATATTGAGATGATTCAAGTGGCTATGGAAAGCTAAGAGATAGAGCTACAACTTTGATGAAGGGCTCAAAATCAAATTCGGACATTTGGTGGGCGAAAAAACCAGGCGGGCGCTGCAGGGCGGACGAATTGCAGTTGACGGATGGGGCGCTGCAGCGCCCGGGCGACTATGTGCACTTAATTTCTGGCGCCAAGAAGCACCATGCCCGCGCCGCAGCGCCGGGCGGATTTTCCTATGCTAAGCCTACCTTTTTCTTGGATCTTTGTGGGGTTATAAATAGATACATGGGAGGCTTGATCTAGGGTATGAAGGAAAGGCTGGGAATACACCCAAGAACACAAAAAAACACATCAATTTCATCAAGGAAGAATCAAGGGAAGAATCGGGTTGAATCGGAGCTTGAGGATTGAAGATTAATCGAGAGATTATCTATTTCCCTAAGTTTTCTCATTCTTTGTGCTTTAATCTTTCATTTTAGCTTCTTATGAAGATGAACAATTTGTCTATGAGTTGTTTATTTATAATGGGTAGCTAAACTTCTTGTGATTTCCGGGTTTTGGAAGTAGATTAATTGAACTCTTGTTGATTGTTTTAATCTTAATTGAAGTTATTGTCTTGAAGCCTATTTGAGTACTTTGTTCTTATTCTTGTTTTATCATTTGGCCAATGATTTAGCATGTTTGATATATTGATTCATAATTCGAGAGATGAGTTTCAATATTAGATCTTGAGTACTTGACATGAATATTTGTATAATCGAGAGGTTTGTGAATATTTGTGAGGATATTTGATCTTTTGTGCATTTGGGAGTTGTGTATCTTATGTTGAGTAGAGATACTAGCATAGATATTTCAATCTACACTTTATATACATCTCGAGATGGAGGATAAAATACCGTGTGATCGTCTTATAGGTGTATTGATAATAACTTTGGCTTTGATTAAATCGTAAACAAGAGGAATATTAATTGAAACCATAACCCGAATCCATTTCATTTCCCTTGATAATTCCACTATTATTTTCATCTTGTATTTTTGTGGATATTCTTGTCTTTTCTTCCACAACAATCATTCAATTTTGATCGTCTAAATAAAAATAAGGCTATCTTAGTTCAATACTTAGCGCATTAATTTATTAGTCTCCGTGGATACGACCTTGCTTACCCTATTCTATAAACTACACCGTACACTTGCGGTGAAGCTAAAAATAAGGCGAACAGAAATTATTTTGTAGATTTTGATGAATGCCATGTAAAACTTAGAATAGGAAGTTGGCACCTCATTTTTGTTGTAGATTGCATTGTAATAGATAGGGCTGGTCAAGCTGAGTTAAGTCAGCTATGCCTAAACATGCAAGAAGACAACTGGAGACTAGAAGGAAGACTCCGCTGAGAGGCAGCTGAGTATGGCAAAGACGAGAAGATGGGAACTCGATCAAGGTGCAAACAGATACAATCGAGTGAAGTATCGGTCAAGTCAAATCAAGACAAAAGTCTCAAGGTTGAAGTGACAAGAGTCATCAAATGATTGGAAGTCGACTCAAGTCACCTGGGGATGTTAAGAAAATGCAAAAAGTCAAGACAATCGAAAGAGATCCGTTGCACGTAAATCAAGAGAATTACTTAAACAAGTAATAGCTCCATACTACCTTTCTTGAAGTGCTTTCGGTTCGAAGCGTGCAAAAGGAATAAACCAATGGGAAGCACCGCACCATGTCGAACTCGAAAAAGTCAAGAATCATTCATACGAGGAAATGGAAATTCCAAGGATCGCAACAAGACAAGCCAACGACCACAAGTGACTTTCAAAAATAAGCCTATCTCTTCAACGAGCAGATTTTTGAAAGATCACTATAAAAGGCTGAGGAATTTATTTGAGAAGAGGTTATCTTGATTACCTCGAACCACGAAAAATTCAAGCAAACATTTGAATCAGAACCTAAGATATTCTCAAATCATTCAAGATCAATCCTCAAGCCTACATTACGAAGAAATCAATCCAACACTCACCTGTGAAGGAAAGATAACTTCAATCAGTTGAAGAGGAAATTTTTGAAGAATCAAGGGGTCTACATTCCACGGAGGATTGTAGGAAGGTTCAAGGTCAAACCAGTCTCAAGTTTTTGGAGGGCTTCGTGATCAAATCCAAAAAGCTTGAGCAAGTGGGTAGTAGCAAGACAAACCGCCATGTGAAGAAGCCGAGTCGCACGAGAAGCCAATCGCGTGACCAAGGCATCTCCGATCGAGTCCCAAAGGATCCAAATCCACTGTGTGATCAAGACTTGTATCTGGACTCATAACCACTCGTATATTGATCAATACTTAGTGGATTCCTCCAGGAGTTGGAGAAGAGAGAAGTAGAAGAATTACCCCATCTTCGAACCTCTATAAAAACTTATTGTGTCATTTACATTTCAAAGATTTTAATTTCGTGATCTTAGTTTATCTGCGATAAATTTTCTATCCAATTGATAATCAACTTGAGTGCTAAAACCAAGTATTAAAACAAACTTAACCAAATTCAAGGGTGTTAAGTCTTCCGCTGAAAACAAATCACAGTAGAGTTAAGTCTTTAGTCAAAACAAATTGAGTTACTCTATCAACAAATCCGAGTCTGTGAGTGACTAACTCTGCGATTAACTAACTTAGCTGTCCATCAAGGACATAGCTGTGAAGTATTAACTCTGAATATTTAAAAGGACTAAAAAAAAGTTGGTAAGGTTTATTCAACCCCCCCCCTTCTAAACCTTACACTCACACCCCTTGGGACCTACAGAGCAACTGAGTTTTTCAATGGTATTATAACTTAGTATTGCACAGAGAATGGTATTGCTCATGAGTTATCAGCTGCAAGAACTCCAGAACAGAATAAAGTGGCTGAAAGAAGGAACATAACTCTCAAGGAAGCTGCAAGGGCCAAATTAGCTGAAGCTAGATTGCCTAAGAGATTTTGGGCTAAAGCCATTAATACTACCTGCTACACTCAGAATAGGTGTATGATCAATAAGCAGCTGTCCAAAACCCCTTATCAAATATAGACAGGGAGGAAGCCGAATGTTGGATATTTTCATGTCTTTGGATGTAAGTGCTTCATCCAGAACAATGGCAAGGACAACCTGAAAGCCTTTGATGCTAAAGCTAATGAATGTACCTGTTTGGGATACTCAACTGAGAGTAAAGCCTTCAGAGTGCTGAACAAGAGGACTATGATCACATAAGAGTCTATTAATGTGGTTTTTGATAACCTAATGTTAATGGAGAAGACATTGATAAGTTAGCTGACAAGATGAATCAGCCAACTGTTCAGAAGGGTTCCTATGTTGAGGTAGATATCAGAAGACTCAACCCAGATGAAGATGAGATAGTTGAATCTCAAAGACAGCTGGAAGACTTGCAACTGAATGATGAGGAAGTTGTTCAAGACAACTTAGCTGCAAGAAGACTGAATCTAGCAAACTTACTCCAACCATACATGAGATGGCTGAGAGATCATTCTCCAGATCTTATCATTAGAGATTTTAGAGAAGGAGTAAGAACAAGATCCAGGACTCAACATGAAGTTATGTTCACTTGTTTCATTTCCCAGATTGAGCGAATGGAGTTTGGGAATTGGTTCAAAGGCCTCCCCACCAAAATATTATGGGTACTAAGTGGGTATTTAGAAACAAGATGAATGGGGAGGGATCTGTAGTGAGAAGCAAAGCAAGATTGGTAGACAAAGGGTATTGCGAAGAAGAGGGCATAGATTTCGATAAAACCTTTGCACATGTTGCAAGATTGGAAGCTATAAGGATATTTCTTGCTTATGCAGCACACATGAACTTCAAAGTCTATCAAATGGATGTGAAAAATGCAAAATGCAAGGAACCAATGGGATGTCCCTGGAAACCTGCAGAGATTCAAGAAAGGTTGCAGAGCATTAATTTGAGGATCAATCTACATCTATGTTGCAAGACAAGACAAGCCAACGACCTCAAAGTATAGTTTGAAAAATACATCTATCTCTTCAACGAATATATTTTTCAAACAAGCACTATAAAAGGCTGAGAATCCATTCAGAGAAGGTTATGAATGCAAGCAAAGCAGCATACATTAACCCTGCAATCAAAGAGAAAAATACTCTCAAACATTCAATAATATCCTCAAGCCTAAAACTCGAAGAAAATTGATCCAACACACTCAGTGAATGAAAGAAAACTTTAAACTGTTGAAGAGGAAAACTTGTTTAAAGACAAGGGTTCTACACATCCAAGGTTGAAGGAAGTATAGTGAGGTTCCAGTTCGAACCAGAAGCTTTGGACTTGTTGGAGGGCTTTGTGAAGAAATCCAATAGTCTGAAGGAGCTGAAGTAGCAGGACAACTATCTTGTGAAGAAGCTGAGTCCCAGAAGCAAAGCCATCTGTGCGATCAAGGCCTAGCTTGGATTATCACCATTTTGTAACAAAGTCAACGTTACTTAGTGGATTACCTCCAGGGGTTGGAGAAGAGTGGATTAGATGATTTACCCTATCCTCGAACCACTATAAAAATTGCTTTGTGTCATTTACATTGAACACTATTTATTTCATATCTTTACTGTTGTTTGTTATATTTGCCAAGTCAACTGATAATAATTTAATCTAAAACAAGTGTTGAAAAACGTATTTTAATCAAAGGGTGAATGTTTTCCACTGTAAAACCAAGTCTACTGAGTTTCTAAAGAGTTAACTAAAACAACTGAGTTATCTTATCAATATCTTAGTCGAGTCAGTTGAGTGGCTAACTCAACTATAAAGGTAAACTAAGTTGTCCACCAAGGACCCAACTAACTTGTGACTAAACTCTGACTTTACATGGACTAAAATCGAAAAGTTGGTAAAGTCTATTCAACCCCTCCTTTTAAACTTTACACTATCACCCTTGGGAGCTACAACTGGTATCAGAGCGGTTACTTTAGGGAATAGAATAGAACCAGTAGGCTGTGATTCATGATTTTTTTATCAATAACTCATTATTTTGTTCAGCCACAAAAAGGCACAAAATCTAGTCAAAATACTTTTTGAAACTTTTTTCTCGGTATTGCTGCTGCAGGAGCAAACCCGATGTATGAAAAGTAGAAAGCATTTTTTCAATCATATCATCATTCGTAATATTTTCTCCACATAATTTTAGTTTTGAAGAAATTTTAAATATCATAGAATTATACTCACTTACGAATTTGAAATCTTGAAACCTCAATTTAATCCAATCATAGTGGGCCTTTAGAAGTATATCCCATCTTTAGGTGGTCATACCTTTCCTTCAAATTTTTCCAAAGGACGTATGTATCTTTTATCTTAAGGTATTCAATTTTTAAATTTTTATCTAAATGATGACGAAGAAAAATCATAGCCTTAGCTTTATCTTGTGCTGATGCACTATTTTTTTCTTTAATGGTATCACCCAAACTTCTAGCATCTAGATGAATTTCAGCATCTAAAGTCCATGACATATAATTTTTCCCAGCAATATCAAGAGCAACAAAATCAACTTTTGCAAGGTTAGCCATAAGGATATTGCAAATTAAGAAATGAATAAAACTTACCTTACTTACCAAAAGTATTGAAAAATTGGCTAGAGACTCGTGCTGATAACATGTTATAGAACTAATAATTTAAGAACACAAAAGAACTAATATTAATCTAACTATCAAAGTATAAATAATAAGAAGAGAATAATTTTTTTTATTTATCTTGATCTTTTGTGTATATTACAACAACAAATACCCGTATCATATTTATAGACATGATTGCAACCATGTTTCAATGGATTAGGTAGTAATAGTGATGTATTAGTTATAATGGAGTGGTTAGACATCCACTAAATAATATGACATATTATAATAGGTAGTTATATATTTCATTTTTATAATTTATATATGACCATAACATATAGTTGTCAATTTGCAATTAAGTCATGTCATATTTTAAAAGATTAATTGTTGATGTCGGAATCTGGAGACTCCACCTGTCAAACAATAAAGACAAAAAGTCATATAGGACTGTCTCATGGGTCACATTTTTTGTGAGATATATTCCCCATGACCCATGCCCCAAACAAAAAGCCCAGTGGCGGTTTTGTAAATATCCAGCTAATAGGTTGGTGTGATGATATTTAAAAAGTACTAGTTTTTTCAAAAAAATGTCACTTTTACTTTAAAAAGTATTAGTTTTCAAAGTAATTTTTTGGGGCAGTGACCGTATCGTTAGGGCCGGTGATGTTTTCGTAATATTAGATGGTGGTATAGTGTATCTTTATAATCGAAAGTATCTATACGTTTTCAAGGTAACTAAACTGATATTATTTACTTAAAAAGCGATATACAACCTTGTTTAAAAGTATCATTTCTTATTAAAAAAAAGTTATCACTTTTATTCTAAAAGGTATATGTTTTATACCTTTGGGGCGGTGACAGTATCGTTAGGGCTGGTGATGTTTTCGTAATATTAGATGGTGGTATAGTGTCACTTTATAATCGAAAGTATCTATACGTTTTCAAGGTAACTAAACTGATATTATTTACTTGAAAAGCGATATACAACCTTGTTTAAAAGTATCACTTCTTATTAAAAAAACGTTATCACTTTTATTCTAAAAGGTATATGTTTTATAAGTAACAAACTGATGTTAATTGTCCTTTTAAAAATAGCAGTTTTTATGCTGAGAAGTATTAGCAGTTCCTACGAAAAGTATTAGTTTTTTTCGTAGTTCCGTTTAGTTTTGCCTTCTAAACTCCTAGTCCACATCTCTTCGTTTTCCCATCATCTTCGTCATCAATCAACACCTCAATCTCCCATTGCCTCCCTCCTTCGTGGGAATCCACTGAACAATACATATTTAACCGAATAGAACTTCAACTGGATATAAATTCTCTTTGAGAATGCACAGAAGATGAATACCATAGGTAAAGTTGCATCTCTAACTGAGAAGTCAGAAGAGAAAGTATCAAAAACTGGAAGCAAGACTTTGAGAACTAAATTTGCTAAAAATATTTATGTTTATGACATGGGCCACAATCTTACTCGTCGATGTCTTATAGTATATAATGAGCAATACTTCTTGTGTTTTTATTAAAAAAAATGAGATGAAACACAGACAAATCCTTCCTATAACAACGACGTTTTATGGGATTCTTAGAATTTGAAAGAGAATGTGATATTTCATGTGGCCTCTGCATAATCACTATGTTTTCTTTTATACTCTCTCCATTTTCGGGCCTCCTTTTTTCCCCTCTTACTCGCATAGCAAGAACCTACTGATGGAGAAAGATAGCAGCAAATAATTAAAGGTATTTTTTTTGCTTTTAGTTTGTTTTCAATCGATTTCACTATTGCAAAGAGTGTGTGTGTAGAGGTAGTAGTATTGGTGTCCATTCTTTTACTCTTGATCTCTAAACCGTGAGACGGTCCTATAAAAGATCAACTTAACAATAAAAAAGGTTTTATAGGTTAACAGTCGATGTATACAAGAAGAAGAGTTAAATAAAATAATAAGAGATAAATACACTTAACCATCCAAAATTTACCGATTTTTACACTTTACCCTCCAAACTTTAATTCGTGACACTTTGCCCCTGGACTATGAAAATCTTTACACTTTACCCTATATGGACAATTTTGCCCCCATGGTTTTATTCTTTTATAACAATAGTTCTAGTTTTCCCGTTAAACTCTAATTTGTGGCAAATTACTACATAATTATAACTTTATTGTATTATTTAATTAAACATAAAATTTTGCTCCATATTCAATTTTGTTTTTCGGATTTTTCGAGAAATGAGAGCCCTTAATTTCTGTCACTTGTTTTGTTCGTGGCATTGTTACACATACTAGATCCAGTCTCTATTCAGAGGTTTTAAATGGATCATGTCAGGTCTCCAACCTATAAACTCAACAGACATACTTCTATCAAAGATCACATTTCAAGTGTATATCCGTATACAAATTGGGTCTTTAGACTAAAAATGAAAATAGTCCATTACGACCATATCAGACCCAACATGCTTCCATAAAATTAATAAATCCCTTAAAATTCATACCTTCTTTGACCGAAATAGCCCCGGGTGAGATGGCTCACAACACCACCAGTCGGAATATTACTGCCCCTAGACCGTTTGACAAATAGTTCACACTGTTCAACTTCAACCAACAGGGAAGACGGTCTACAAGTTATTCGACTCCTTCAATAACTACTCAGCACAACCTTGGTTCATTTTCTACTCCAGGCGTATACCATAACTCTTCAAATGGATTAACTAATAGAACATTATGAACACATGTTGAACAAAAGCCTTTATTTATTAAGAACTTAAAGAAAATTTATTACATCAGTAATCTCCTTTTGGGAGGAGAATACTTGTTTAGCCTTTCATATATGAGGCTTGCACTCGTTTGCACATAAATCGAAAAGTGAAAAACACTCTGAAAATTTAAACACTCAACTATTTTTACAAAGGAAATTTTATTTTTAGAATACTAAGGGAGGTTGATTGATGCCTTTAGCCTTCCCAAGCTCTTGTTTATATAGACGTAAGGATGCCTCTTTCTTCTTTTATTATTGCACCCACTTGATGAAATAAGTGGAAGCCTCCTCGGCATCACATGGTTTGGGCCCTCCTTTGCCTGGTATCCAAAATTTGTTGATAAGGCTCCATTATCTGATGACTTCCTTTTTCCGTTCCTTGGTTAATGGAAGGAATATTATGACGTCACTGCTTACGTCATTTGCTTGAATTATTGGCATCTACCAGCTGGATGTCAATATCTTTCTTGTTATGACCCACCTTTTGTCTTTTGGGTAAGTGAGTATCACATATTACCACCAAATCCTGGGAATCTACTTTTTTGGTGGTCCCCGAATTACTCGATACTTCGGCAACTTGTGTGATTTTCCTTCTCCATCTCTGGGACACCTCCGGTCCATCTTTGGCCGGAATCCTTTACCAAATTTTGGCTCTTTTTGATTAGGACATTCTGGTCAAATAATTTTCCCAGTGGCCAATATGAGCCATGTTACATTATTTCCAGTGAGTTTCTTTACTCCCCAAAGAAACTCCTCTTTTTCTCAAATAGGTCTTCTACAAATCTTGTTGTTTTTCCTGTGATGGTATTTAACATGAATGATCCATTCACCGAATTCTGATAGAACTTGAACGGAAACTTGACTTTGTCCATCTCTGTAAGATAGATCCATAAACCCCAAGCTCGTCTTGTTGAAATTTGATCTTCAGTAAAACACATAACTAGGGTAACTTCTTCCAAACTTGCTTCCTTGATTGTTTTGAAAGTAAATTCATCTGGCCTTCGAAGCCGAATGTAATTGAAGACTTCATGACTATCTTTTCCCACGGGTTCTAGAGCTGCACTAATGAAATACAGTTCCAAAGTATCGCCGCATTTTAGGCTCTCATTATTGGACCAACACTCGTATACTGCTTTCTGGATCCATTTGGGTAATAGTTTTATTTCCAGGAAAGCAGATGAGGTAGTATAGATTGAAGCCAGGGCTGTAAATTCATACCACCACTTGACCTCATATGGATTGGAGTTTGGTAACATCCACATCCTCAGATATTTTCCAGAAATGTCGATCTTTGTTCTTTCTGGATGTATCCCTTATCTTGAAATAAGTTTCTCCCAATTTGTTTGATATTCCTGCCAAGAAGAAGAAACTTTAATCTCATTAGTATCAACCTTAGAATTGCCCGTCATAGGCCTAAGATTGATCTCTTCGTCCTTTACCCCAGACGTGCTGGGTTGACATGATGACTCGGGATTTGACTCCGGAGTATCATCATTTCCTTGGGCCAACATTTCTGCCAGCTTAGGACCTGTGCTAGAGGTACTTGAATCCTCTGCTACGGGTTGGGGAGTCCCGCGCTCTAAACGCTACTTTTGCTCATTAGCGTCCCGGAGGAGTGGCCCTTGAAATGCTAATCTCAAATGAGAATGATATCGAAGCTCGTATGCGATCGGTTATTTTGTCCCGATCATTCTTTTGCAACCTTCCGACCAAATCAACATTGATGGCCAGAGTGTCAAATTCTTGGAGAACCATATCAAGATGATCGTCGAGGTGTCTTGATGCTGTGAGGATGGAATCAGCTACAATTCCCTCCATCTCTTGTTAGAAAATCTGCAAGAACATTTTCATGAGATTTTATAACGATAATATCATAATCATAATATTGGCATTCAACTTGCCATCTAAGTAATCTAGCTTTTTCAGGTTTAGATTCAATTTTGTTTTTCAGAATAGCCTTGACACTTAAAGTAAACTTTTTAGCCACTAAAAATAAAGGCCATTTTTTGAAAGCCTTTCTGACTGCAAAGAATTCTTTCTCATTTCTATGTCATCGATTTGCTTCACTGTCTGTCAAAAGACCACTGCAATATCTACCTGGTACTTCGCCATTTGGTGTGGATTTTGTAAGAACTATTGCCCACAATAATTACTGGCATCTGTATGTATAATCAGTTCATCTTCATCTTGTAGAATTGCAAGTTTTGGAAGCTTTTTGCAAACTTCCTTAAGCTGTTTTATCCCTTCTTGATGTTCAGCTTCCCATTTGAATATGGCATCTTTTTTTAGCAATGGGCTAAACACTTTCTTATAATGTGCCAGATTGTTTATGAACATTCCAGCAAAATTAACAACTCCGAGAAAACTTTGAAGCTATTTCTTGTCTTTCAGCCTATCTGGAAATCCTTCTTTTCCACAATATGGCTTTGTAGGATGATTCCAGATTCATCGATTTCAATTCCGAGGAATTTAATCTGCCTTGTAGCAATCACTGCCTTCTTTTCTAAAATCCCTAATCCTTCATTGTGACAAACATCTGAAAATATTTCCAAATGTTTGAGATGCTCTTTCATGTTCTTTGATGCAATTAAGATATCATCGATGTATACGAACATGAAACTGAAATAATCTTTGAAGAGATTATCCATCTTCCTCGGGTATATCTGGGGTGCCTTAGCCAATCCCATAGGCATCACATTCCAAATATAATGTCCTTTTGGTGTGGAGAAAGTTGTGAACTTCTTACTTTCTTCATCCATCTTAATCTGATAAAATCCGGATTTGCAATCAAACTTTGAGAATATCTTGATACATTTGATGCAGTTAACCATATGTTCTCTGCTTGGGATATAGTATCCATCAAATTCCAAAATGTTATTAATCCCTTGTAATTAATAACAAGTCTTGCTTTCCTATTTTGATTTCTCCATGGTTCCTGACTAAGAATCCTGGACTGCTATATGGAGAAACTCCTGGTGAAATCAACTTAAGGTCCAGATGTTCCTTAAGTATCTTCTGCATATCCTCACGATCCTCCTGGTTCATAAGGATTGGTTTGAATCTCACGAACTCGTACTCCTTTTCTGGTTTAACTTTTAGGGAAGCTTTGAGCTCGTTCTTATCCCACCATGCCAAAGGATCTTCATTATAATTTCTTTGGATCTTTTTCTTGATATCCTAGACTGATATTTGTTCTTCTATGTAACATCACTCTGTGGATTCTTCATCAGGCTCATCATCAATTCCGCAATAGCCTCTAGAGGTACTCGTTCTTCTCCTTGTATTCTGAATGAATACAAGTCATTATCACATCGTTTTATATCCTTTTGCTTGGAACCATATTGTCGAAAGGATAATAATGCATCTCCAAATCTTCTTTTATCGGCCATTTTTGGATATTGAAGTTTGGCTTCATCACCATGCTTGCTGTGAAAATTAATAGGCATTTTTCTTTAAAATGCTTCCCGCAGTCTCTGGACAATAATCTTATGATCACATAATGTTGTGAAAATAAGTCTTCTTGTCTCATTTTCTTGTGTGAATATCTTAAATGTTTGTAGGAAATGGTTTCCTAGCAAAACATCTACTCCTGTATCATGAAAACAGATTGGTGGCGTCTTTACTTTGTACCAGGGAGTACCGTCTGCACCTCCAATCATGATTTCTGCTTGTTTAATTCCTCTATTAAGGATAAGAATCCTTTTAGAGAAATATCTTCCTGCAATAGCTGGTAAATTTTCTCCACTTTCATTATGAAAAACATCAGGGTTTGCAGTACATATTCCGGCACCTGAGTCAATATAGAGGGTGAAATACTTTGCCTTATATTCATCATATAACATTCCAATCAAAATGTATATGGAAAATGGGCTAGTGGTCATCTGATTATGTATGTTTTATCAGCCACTGTGAACTCCATTCCATCTTATAATATTTCCCAAGGTTTATGATCCGCAAGGAATTCAATACCCAGTATTAATTGCTCTTGGATTTTTCCTGCTATTCCTGTGATAGTCAGCTCGAATTCACCCATCTTTAGGCTTCCTTGATACCTTCCAACTATAGGTTATTGGAGATAATATAGAACATCACAAGGAAAAATATTATCCTTTTGAGTGATGTCGAATATTACTTCAACTACTCTCCATCATTCTGGACATTTCAACTCTCCTTGTGTTTTGAAAATATCTGGGATTCATTGAACTGTACTCGGTCTTTTTTCTTCCCAACGGCTGCTACTTATCATTCTGTCTTGTTGGAAAGACATTCTCCTTGGCTCAACTCTGAGACTTCGACTTTTGTTGAAGACTGGTTGATCTTGAATTTGCTTGCCGATCTCCTTTATTGTTAGAGACTCAATAAGTTCTGGTAGAACTACCCTGGCAAAGTCCTCAAATATTTTTGGGACTTCAATAAATTCCTTTCTCAAGAATACTTCTGAATGATGTGTATTCGAAAGAGCATAGGAAATCTTGTATGTGATCGAGTAAGGCCGGTTTCCTTCTTTCATCAAATATGTCCTTTTGAAATCTTGATGAAGGGTTAAGGCTCTATTGAAGTCTCGATCTCCCAAATTGTATGCAATTCTAGGATAGATATTAAATGCCAATTTTCCTGCATACAAATTTCCTGCAATCGCTCCAAGGCATGAATCCTTGAGATTTGAGATTCTCTTGTCAAAGATAGCAAGATTGAGTGGCGAATCTATTCCTTCATTGAATGTTGCCTTAATAAAAACTCTTATGGCTCCACTATGAATCCATGAAAGTGTGTTGGAAACTTCTCTTTTGACTGTGCTTTTGATCTCATGGACTTCTCTATAAGTGACCAACGACATTTCGATCAGGTTACCAGTGAACTCCATCTTGATGGCAAATTCTCCGGTAGTTACCCTATGGATAATTTGGTGTTTTCTATTGCGAAACCCAATCTTATCCAAAGCCTTTTCCATAGCTCCAATTATAAATCCATCGTATATCTAGAGCTTTGGATCTTCCTTCATTATTCTCATAAGAGTCTTATGAGAAATTGTAGTGTGGGAGAAGAATCCTGACATATCATCCCTAACCGTTTGTTGAATTCACTTCCATCGTCAAAATACATCTCCTCTTCGTAGATGCTTTCATCTAAGGCTAGATCCTTAAATTGATACAGTTGGATCAAATCTTGATAATAGATAGCTTCTTCAAATTCTGGCATGGCTTTGAACTGTCTGATTCCTCGCTTTTGATTATTTGGGCAATCAGTTGAGATATGCCCTCTTGCTCCGCATGTCCAGCAATTAAAATATTTGAAACTTTCATTAGCTCTGGTGTGAGCTTGCCTGAAAGTTCTTCTTCCTGGGGTTCTGCTGGTGCTTCCTTGATTAGAACCTGATGAAGAGGCTCTACTCCTGCTTGGTGCTGGCCTTTGCCCTGATTTGAAACTTTGGGCTTTTTGTTTTGCCCAAAACCTTCTAGGTCTCCATGAAGACCTACTTCTTTTGCTGCTACTTCCACGGCTGTATGGATGATTTGTTTCTTTCTTTTTCTTATGCCTCCGTGGTTGACCTCCCACAATAGTTGGGATGTCATCATCATTGCAACATAGAGGAACTGTTTTGTTAATTCCTCGTAATCTCTTATAATTCCTGTAAAGTGCTGCCTGATCGTACCATTCAGATAGTTTGGCCTTCAGAAAAGACATTCTTCTTGCTACTGTATCTAAATCAGCTACACTCTGGTATTCCCTGATAAGCATTTCTCTCCAGGGACTCTGTATTTTCGCAAAGAATAATTGCGAAGCTTCTTTATCTTCCACCTTGGACTTCCATCGATACTCGATGAATAACTTGATATATTCATCAATATGACAAATATCATGTAACTCAAGGCAATAGAAGGCTTGTTTATATCTTTTTCTTTTTTCTTCTGCCAGTCCCTCAAAATAGCCTGTGCCGATGATAAGTATTAGTTTTGCATGTAATTTAGGCTTAATTGTGGATAGAATAAGTGGATATGCATGCATTACTTGAGTAAAATGGGCTATCTTCTTATAAAGTGAAAAGGTATTACGCTTTGCTAGTTTTGTAGGAATTAAACGATATTTATAGCATTTCGGTGATAAATCAGAGTATTTCGATAAAGGACCGCCAATAATTGAGCGAATATATGATGTTTGGAGTTGAATCGAGAAGAAGTCAGATGAACTGGGCAAGAAACGAAAAGAAACAAAGTAGATACGCCTTTAGCATGGGTGCACAGGTAGGGCGTGCGCCAATAGCACGGCCCCTGCGTCATCCCAGAGACAGCCACGTCCTACGGCAGGACGCATGACCTGGATGTGCCAGGGTGCATGGCCCGTGCGTCAACTCAGTGAAATAAAGTGCCTACGGCCTGACGCACAGGCTGGTCGTGCGTCAGCGCAAGGCCCATGCGTCTGTGCGGGAAAGTCAGGTTTTGACGAATTCTAATCAAGTTTTGACCCAACTGGAGTATAAATAGAGTCGAGGCGGCCCCAAATGAGATAGACTGATTTTTGCCCTAGAAAGCAGAGAAAAGAGCAACCTTCTACTGGAGGATTCGAGAGATTGATTGAGGTCGCAACCACACGCTTGAGGATTGAAGATAGATCGAGAGATCATCGACATCCCTGAGTTTTCTCATTCCATTGTATCTTTTATTTTCAATTAGTTAGACATGGACATGAATGATTTGTCTATGAATTCTTTATTCCTTATGTCCGACTAATCACCTTGTGATTCCGGGGTTCGGGATTAGGTTAATGGATACTTTTAAAGTTATTATTTCAAACCCGATTTGAGTACTCTGTTTTATTTCTTATTTTATCAAATGGCCATTGGTTTAACTTGTTTTGATGTATTGATTCATAATTCGAGAGATGAGTTTCAATACTAGATCTTCAGTACTTGACATGAATATTTGCATGATTGAGAAGTTTGTAAATATTTGTGAGGATTTATGATCTTTTGTGCTTTTAGGAGTTGGTTATCTTATGTTGAGTAGAGATGCTAGCATACATAATCCAATCAACGTTTTTATATACATCTCGATAGAGAGGGTAAAATACTTTCGTGATTGTCTTATAGGGAAGAATAAAAATAACTTTGGTTGTGATTAATTGGATAACAAGAGGGATATTAACTGAAACCATAACCCTGGAATCCATTCATTTCCTTGATCTTTCAATCAACTCTTACTTTGACTTTTTATGATAAATTCTTGTCTTAGTATTATAAACCAATCATCAAATTTCGATCGTCTAAATAAAAATAAGACTATTATAATATCAATACTTGGTACACTAATTCTATAAACTACACCGTACACTTGCGGTGAAGCTAAAAATAAGGCGAACATGTATTAACTTGATGCCCTTGTCCATTTTCAGGAAACTTGGATTAGGAGAGGTGAAACCATCTGCGGTCACCTTACAACTTGCGGATCGATCATTGATGAGGATGATTTGGTGGCCGAGGTGATGGAGTATGACAGACAGGAAAGAGATTTTGAGCAAGGAGTCGCTCCTTGTCCGTGCCTTCTTGCACTGGCAATCACTCCCCGCCCTCTTCGGCCCCGGGCGTCACAGTCTGACCGTGCGAGCTTGGTTCCGTCCCTTGTTTCTTCCCTTATTCACACGGTTGTGTCACTCCACAAAAGCATTTTCACACGGCCGTGTGACACCACACGATTTGGCCGAGTGAAGTTTTTTTGTCCATATCTTCTCTTCGAATTCTTCAATCCTATCCGGCCAATCCAACTGATATTTCTTTGTTTTGAGCTCCGTTTCCTGTAAAATTCACAAGAGTATGCAGTATCATGCCCTTCTAAGGAAACCAAGTAAAAACATACTAAATATGCATGCAAATGCATCAAATACATATCATTTTAAGCCCCAAAATGCACATATATTTTACACACATCAAAATCCCCCAAACTTAAAGCGTTGCTCGTCCTTCTGCAATTTAAGAAAGATAATATCAAGAGGTTAAAACGAACACCCAAGAACATTATGAACATTAAATAGCATTTGACTCCATACTTAAGAAAACCATGTAATTCATAATCAAGAAGTCATCATTCATAAACTGGGCATAATCAATACTCTCTTGGGTACTTGCCATCGCGACTCACAAGTAGGTAGTGTATCACTCGACTCTCAGAAGTGTATGGATAGTGTTTACGCTCAAATTCAATTCAGTGAAAGTAGAACTACCATTGGCTTGCAAATCGTCTAACATCTCGACCACTTTTCGTGTGCACAACTTAAGAATCAAAAGGACTTTTCACTTTGTTGTAATGTAGGCTCTCTGGTAAGGGTAGGGAAATTTGGATTAAGTGACTTGACTTGAGCAAATAGAATATAAGCACACAGACTTGCAATTCACCAACCCAATTTTATCATAAAATCCATTCTCAAGGTATTTTTTCCTTTTCAACTCGATTCCACCCTTATTTCTCCTTTTTTATTCTTAGGCCTTTTTGCCTCTTTTCTATTTCTTTAGCCTCAAGCTCTCTTTTTCATTCAAAACTTTTCAGAATTTTTCTTTTGCTTTGCTCGATTTTCTCCTCTTTTTTAGAGATATATATTTTCGTTTTCGAGCTTCATGTATTTTTTCCATTTACCCAGATACTGCTCATCCATCTTCCTTTTGCCAATATCCTCTTTTTTTCATAAATTTTCACCACATCTCCCCCAAACGGTCGGTTACCCCCTTGTCTAGAGGATTCCAGCATCTCTCTCATTGGCTCATCTTGCTCTTCTTAAGCAACATCCCCCTGTTCCTCCCTGAGCAACCAGTTACCCCAATTTCTAATGGATGTCGCTTTCGGGTTAGGAAGAATAACCTTTGTTCTATCTGCTTGATTAAGCCAGTAAACATGCCCACCAAATTTTATCATTCTCATACCCATCCAAGTTAATATTGAAATATTCAGCAATAGGGGTAATCATCCCCCCAATACAAATTCCACCCCTCTCATATTTTCTTATCCTATCAAATTTTCGGGCTATCATAGCCCCGACATTTGGCACAATTTAAGTCCCCGACGCCATACACCATATGATGAATAATTCATCTACCCTCAACGCCCCTCTACTCCTCCCTCACAAAAATTGTTTCAGCTAAGACTCGCTGAACATAACGGAATATTGGGTTTTGAATACTAGACGCCTTTGAGGTACCTAGCGTATAGAGTCATTTCCCAGTTATTTTTCTCCAAAACCTATCCTTATCAAACTCCTCATGCTCCTTAACCCCATAAGCCAGAGTTTTGTTAATTTCATTTAAATCATCAATACTTAGTTCCCTTGGCTCAATCCCCAGTCAAAACCTAATTCCCATCAAATTTCTTTTTCGAACCACCAATTCAAAGTACTCAAAAATTCAAGTGTGATAACCGAATAAGAGGCCCAATGCCCATTTAAAAATTCAGGCCAATCAATCCTACCACACATAGCTCTAAAATCCTCCAATAAACCTATATTAATAAGAGTAGGTTCATCGGATACCTCGTATTAAACCATGGACAAAAGTAGAGTATTGTCCATCTAGCCCGGTGTGTGTCGTTTGGAAAGATGACATTTGAAGCTTCGGACTCCTCGGGGTTGAATATTGGTTGAGGCTCGGGTTAGGGCTTAGGAGTCGGCTCCCTTCTTCTTCTTGTAATTCTCCTTGTTCCTTTTTCATCTCTAGAAGCCATGAATTTCAAGATTTTGAGGTAAAAATTCTGAAATTTGGAATTTTGGAGTTCCCCAAACTTGGTATAGAACTTGGGCTCCTTGTTTCTTGAGAGGGTGAAGGATTTGTGTTTTTTTTTTTCAGTTGAGATTTATGGTGAATTTGGAGAGATTTGGGGAGGAATTTGAGAGTTTAGGGAGAGAATTTTTGTACGTTAGGGTTTGTGTAGGAGAAAGTGGGAGAAAAAGTTAGATTTTGTGATAAAAATAGGGGAGATTTGGTTCTGCAAGTTTCTGTGCGATGGGCCACACAGGTGGGTCTGCCCTGCGTTCTACCTGCGGCCCTCGTTCACATGGCCGTGTGATGGCTACACGGCCTAGCCGTGTGGTGCAGGCCGTGTGGTGCTGGGCGTTGCGTCCTCTCGCATGGCCTGGTCGTGTGGTCTCACGCGTCGGTGTGGGATAATTCCGTACTTGTTTTTTCATAACTAGGAGTTTGCCATGACGCCTCCTACACAACAACTAAAAATTAAGTTAATAATAAAAAAAAAAATTGAAATTAAAAATTGAAGACGATAAAAATAAACGAAACTAGGAAATAAATTGGGTTGCCTCCCATAAAGCGCTAAGTTTTACGTCTTCAGCCAGACTTTGAGATTTCTAATCACTTTCGCTTTACCGTATCATTTGAAATCTGTGAACCCTCAGTGCCATCCATCAGACGAATGGCATT
Organism: Rehmannia glutinosa; assembly: GCA_016081115.2. Taxonomy (NCBI): domain Eukaryota; kingdom Viridiplantae; phylum Streptophyta; class Magnoliopsida; order Lamiales; family Orobanchaceae; genus Rehmannia; species Rehmannia glutinosa. The sequence continues at coordinate 64,949,229 of CM071924.1, read as the reverse complement.
GCATTGTTCTTGCGGATTTAGCTCAGTATCGCTTGGGAATTTGCCATTTTCATGTTGGCCTCCCACAACAGTTGCGATCTGGGCTACTTGTGTTTCCAGAGATTTCAATCTTGCGTTTACGTTTGTGTTCAGCTGAGTGACCTGTTCTTCTATCCTGTCTATCTTCGCTTCATCTTTGTTAAGTCTCGCCTTTGTCTCTCCGATAAACGAGGATAGCATCTCTTCAACAAATGTTTTCTTTTCGTTAGACTCCGCTCTGCCTTGATTACCCACATTGTATCCCAGAGGTGGCTGCAAAAAATTTTTATTGTTAGCATAAGAGAAATTTTAATGGTTTCGCAACCCCGGATGACAGTAGTTAGGTTTCTGATTATTTCTATAATTGTTGTTGAAATTCCTTTGTTGGCCCACAAAGTTTGCTTCTTCGTCAACAACAGTAGGATCTCTTTGAGTCACTTGCTGCATCGCATCCAGTGCCACACATCGGACAGTAGACCTCTTGGATGGCCATTGGTAATTGTTGTTTGCCATCTCCTCTAACAATTTAAGTACCTCCTCGGGATATTTCCCTAGCAGTGCACCCTCAGAAATACTGGACCTGTTGGTAGTCGGGATATCCGTGTTGACGGCACTTCCTTAGTATTCCCGGAATCTATCCCATGCTTCATATAGTGGCTCAGCATCTAATTGTCTAAAATGGGTGATATCCGATTTCAGTTGTAGCGTCTTACCTGGGGGAAAGTACTTGGCTAGAAACCGCTGACTTAGTTCTGCCTAATTTGTTGGTGGTGGTGTTAGAGAGCATAACCATCCCTTAGCTTTATCGCATAGAGAGAATGCGAAAAGGCGGCATCGAATGATATCCTCAGAAACAATATTAATTTTAACAGTATCGCAAATTTCTAAAAAGTGCGCCAGATGCGCGTTTGGATCCTCAACGGCTCTACTCCCAAACTCAATTTTGTGACACCATATGGATCAATGCAGGTTTCAGTTCAAAGTTGTTTGCATTGATCGGCAGACGGGCCACACCCACATAAGTTTTACTTACCTCCAGGTGGAAGTAGTACCTAACTGCCCTTCTCGCAGGCCTTTCCACAATCCGGTCGTGGACGTCTGCCCTAGGTGGGCGCTCCTCATTGTTTCTGTTGTTCACTGCATTTGGATTTGTCCCATCCGCCATTGCTTTGGCTCTTTTCCTTAGTTTCTTTGATGTCTTCTCGATTTCAAAATCAATGGGTATTGGTTGAGTAGATCTGGAACGCGTGATCATGTACTATCTGCACTTAAAAAGACAATGTTAGAAAAAATAATAATAATTTCGAAATATTCGAAAATTTTAAAAAATAAAAAGTATGCTTCAATTAAGATTGAACTACTTATTACTATATCTAAGTAGAATCTATCATCCCCGGCCATAGTGCCAAAAACTTGTTCGCCAATAATATTTGGATCATACAACTGCAAGTGTACAGTGTAGTTTATAGAATAACGGTAAGCAATGTCGTATTTCTCAGGGATTGATATGTGAAACACTTAGGCTATAATAACATCACATTACAATTTTATTGAAGCAACCGAATATCGAGTTTTGTATAAAATCGAAAATAAAATAAAATAAATAAATTGTCAAACCCCACAAGTATTTTCAACAACTACAGGAGCAACCTTGGGCACATAATCTCAACATGTTTCTTCAATATTAAATCCAACTAAAGTTTCAATAACCAATTCATGCAATTCTATGGGTTCAATTCCTAAAATTGTTTATTCCCCCTCCTTAGTGGCGCATAAACAGTAGATTAATAATAATTGAGGTCTCTCAATCCATCACAACTATTATTAACTCCTAAAAGATCTTTTAATTAAAATACTCCCCACAAACATAAGTAGTCTCCCGATACATTACCCTATTTATGTCTGAATTCGATTTTCGTCTCGTTAGAACTCACTTCCCGGATAATTTAACATGAATCCACAATTTCGATTATGCCCCTAAGATCCGAAATATTAGCCAAACATTGATAACAAATTCATAGACAAATTTGAAATCAACATTATGACATTGTTTAAGCACAGACAAGAGATCTAGACATAGAAAGAAAACCCCTTCTTGTCAGGATGGATTCCCCTCCTAAACCTTCGAAGCTCTTGTGCTCCCATAGATGCGAAAGGCTTTGTGGTGTTCTTCGCGACCTAGCCCTCCTATCTCAGAAGACTTCAAATCTTGTGTTCCTGAGTAATTTGATGTGTTTTCTCTGTATGAAGTGATGTTGGATGATGAAATTTCGTGCAAGCCTTGGGTCCCTTTTGTAGATGCTTGGAGATGTCACTTGTAGAGTTGGAATGGGAAAAGAACTCCGAAAAATACGTGGCAAAGTCCCACACGGACTCGCCGTATGGTGTATTGCGCTGCCCTTTCCCACACGCCCGTGTGGGCTTACACAGTCTGGCCGTGTGAGCTTAGTTCCGTCCCCTGTTTCTTTCCCTTATTCACACGGTTGTGTCACTCCACACCGGCATTTTCACACGGCCGTGTGACACCACACGGTCCGGTCGAGTGAAGTGTTTTTGTTCGTTTTCTTCGTCATTTTAATCTTCTCTTCGCATTCTTTAATCCTATCTGGGAAATCCAACTAATATTTCTTCATTTTAAGCTCCGTTTCCTGTAAAATTCACAAGAGTACACAGTATCATCCCCTTCTAAGGAAACCAAGTAAAAACATACTAAATATGCATGCAAATGCATCAAATACATATCATTTTAATCCACAACATGCGCATATATTTTACACACATCAAAATCCCTCAAAATTAAAGCAGTGCTCGTCCTCGAGCAATTTAAGAAAAATATTATTAAGTGGTAAAAACGAACACCGAAGAACACTATGAACATTAAATAGCATTTGACTCCATACTTAAGAAAACCATGTAATTCATAATCAAGAAGTCATCATTCATAAACTCGGCATAATCAATACTCTCTTGGATACTTGACATCACGAATCACAAGTAGGTAGTGTATCACTCGACTCTCAGAAGTGTATGGATAATGTTTATGCTCAAATTCAATTCAGTGAAAGTAGAACTACCATAGGTTTGCAAATCGTCTAACATCTAGACCACTTTTTGTGTGCACAACTTAAGAATCAAAAAGGACTTTTCATTTGGTTGTAATGTAGGCACTTTGGTAGGGTAGGGAAATTTGGATTAAGTGACTTGACTTGAGCAAATAGAATTTAAGCGCACAGACTTGCAATTCACCAACCCAATTTTATCATAAAATCCATTCTCAAGGTATTTTTTCTTTTTCAACTCGATTCCAGCCTTATTTCTCCTTTTTCATTCTTAGGCCTTTTTGCCTCTTTTATGTTTCTTTAGCCTCAAGCTCTCATTTGTTTCTCAATTTTCAGAATTTTTCTTTTGCTTTGCTCGATTTTCTCCTCTTTTTCAGAGATATATTTTTTTTTCTTTTTCGAGCTTCATGTATTTTTTCCATTTACCCAGATACTGCTCATCCCTCTTTCTCTTGCTAACTTTCTCTGTTTTTTTCATAAATTTTCCACCACATCTCTCCCAAACTTGTTCATTTTCTATAAGTTCAAGATATTTCAGGGACAAAATCATGTTTTCAATTTTAAAGATCAAAATGTGGCCAACAATAAAAAGTTTTGGCTCAAAATTGGCTTACTAGGGAATCATGAGTTCATAGGTAGGCTTTTTAAGCTAAGTAGGCTAAACAAAGATGTCCTTAAATCATTTTCGAAAATTGTACACACACATGGCTTCAATAAAAATACCAAAGCAAGTTCTAGAGCTCTAGCAATCACGAATAACACACTCAAGAAAAAATAAGTCTGCATAATATAAAGCAGTTTAAGGCACAAAAGCTCACAGGCTTATTTTTCGCAACATGCTCAAATACCCAATTTTCTAAACTAATGCTAAGCAAATAAATGACATCTTCCCAGCATTTCATCACATTATTCCGAGAAGTATGTTATCTCATTCTATAAGATGTTCATAGTAAAATCACACTAAAGCTGGGCATTAAAAACTTGATTAAAATCCCACACAAAAGCAATTAAATGTGCTAAAGCGGTAAACGTGCTAAAAAACATAAAAATCGAAAATAATAAAAAAAATCGAAAAATTTTAATTTTTTATTTTTTATGCAAATTTTTTATATGCTCAACATGCAATCCTAAATGCAATACAAAATTAAAAAAAGAGGTTAATCGGGATGAGTTCATTTTTAGCAAGGTGTGCCAAAACATGCTCAATATGAAGGTGCTGATGATAGGAAGTTTGCTAGTTCGCTAGGATATGACCTGATCTTAGGTCATCTGATGGAGAAGAAGGGTGTTCCCCTATGCAATGGGAAACCCTTCCACACAAATAAGAAACTCTGGCGCCCAGAAGCAGGCCCATGCCAAGAAGTCTGCTACCTCTGAGGGGGAATCAGCTGAGCATGTCTCCGAGGACACAGTTGTTTCTGCTAAAGCCCCCTCACCTAAGCATGTTCTGGCTCCCTCCCCAGTGGTTAGAAGGAAGAGAACAGTTGTGCCCCGCAAGCCAGCTGCAAAGAAACAAAAGGTGGCAGAGTCTGCTGCCATGGCTGAGGAACAGGAGGAAGAAGCTGAAGTTCCTCTGGAAAGGAAGACCAGGCGGAGACTTGTGAAGAAGCCTGACAAAGCTGCTAAGCCAGCTGAGTCCGCCACAGCTGAGATCGAGAAGGCTGCTGGTCGATGAGCAACAAAAATCAAAGGATGCCGATGGTGTGGAAAGTACTAAGCAAGAAACTCAAGCAGTTGTTCAGCCACATATATCTGAACAAGATTCCTCTATCAGGCCCACAGATGAGACATCTGAAAGAGAAACATCTGATACAAGGAAAGCAGACTTAGATGTGATACCACCTCAGACGGACATTGTTGTACCTGAGGTAGAGAAGGTTGCTGAAGAGCATATGAAGGAGGACGATGATGATGTTCTTCTTTTATTCCCTGCATACCCATAAATTGAACACAAGATGCACATATAGAGAGCCTAGAAGCTGAGTGCAGCCCGATCTCAATTCGAAAGGCCCAATTTCATTGAGGAGGAGGAACACCTCCTAAAATTTTTGGGAAATATTTCTATTCGCTCTGCTCTCGAAGCATATTTTTGCACGACTATCCTTTATGAGAAGATGGATGAGGAGAAGGCTAAGGTGATGGAGAAGGCAAAGGCTATTGAGGAATCCCTAAAACCTTACTCTTGTCCATTCATGGACCCTAATATTCCTGAGAGTGCCTTGTAGAGTGCGAGCAACAGTGATGTGGAAATCATGGATGCAGCTAACCCAGTCGAGAAGGTTGAGCTGAAGCAAGCATTGAAAGAGTCCTTGGTGATGCATGAGCAATATATGCTTAGGGACCTTGGAGAGTCATATTCCATTCAAATCTCTCCTACCCCTACTATTCTGGACACGGTGAGGCAAAACGCAGAAACCATCTCACCAGCACACTCTAACGGACAAATCAGGGAAACTGACGATGAAGCTAAGGATGAAGATATGGTGGACAACCTAGCTGAGCCAAGTGTTGTGAAAGTTGTTGAGACAACTACCCAAACGACTGACAACTCAAAGGGAACAACTGAGTCTCATGTATTAGTTGACCCCGCTGCCTATGATTCAACAGATGAGCCAGCTGAGGGGAATACTGAACACACCACAGCCGGGTTGGAAGAGGTTGTAGGAGACTTAAACAAATTGAAGGTAGGAGGCAAAGGCGAGACCTAAAAAGAACAACAGAGTGGGATTGATGATGCTTTGACGGTTAAGATTGTCCCAGCTGAGATTCCAACCGCACTGTAGGCCGAGGATGCTGCTGAAACAGCTTAGGCAAAGGATGGATAGCAAACCAAGTCAGTTGAGACCGATGGTCGTGAAAGTGCAATACAAGAGGTTGAGACCTCAAAGGATACCAACGTCCAAGACCCCAATACAACTCCATCTGCAGAAGGGAATATTACTGAAGGCCTTGAAGTGGTTGAGACTGCTGCTAAGGTTGCTGAAGGCCCCCAGGAGGTTGAGACTTCCAAGAGTTTTAATCTTGAAAAGAGAAAACTGCCAATTCCTGCAATAGAGTCTCCTGAAATGGAAGATATTAGTGTGATGCATGACTCTGATGACAATGTGTCAGTAGAGTTCCTTTACACTGACAATGAAGTTGAGTCCACTCCCAAGGACAAAACTGTAGAGGACCCAACTATCGAGGAACATGTGGCATAATTGAAAAAAGCACGTGAGGAATTTGCCTTATCCCAATTTATCTTGGTTTATGGCCCACCCCCAATGGTGTCATCACCAGCCCGTGATGCTTCCAAGGCAGCTGTGACTTCGAATACTCAAAAGGAAGCAACAACTGGAGCCAACAAAGTTGTTGAGATAACTGAGGCCTAGTCAGCTCCCCAAGCTAACACAACTGTGACTACCAATGAAGCTCCCACATCTGAGGCACAAAGACCTGAAAGCCAGAGGAATAAAGGGAAGGATCCTAAAGGAGTAGTGGGAGACATCCCCTCAGTCCCTAGTGGTCTATTTGAAGATTACTTTCCGTTTGTTGAAGAAGTCCCACTGGAGATGGAATTGCTGAAGAACGTGTAAATTATGCAATGAATATAGATCCAAAAGAATTCGCTGCTCCAGATGATTTACGAGTGGTGTCGTTTGGCTTTGATTTTGACTCTGTGTTACCAGAGGATCAATCACCTGAGGCAGTCGACTTCAGAAAATCCTTCAAGGCTAAGTGCGCTAAAATTAAAGTTATGGAAAGAAGCTTTGTTGCACTCAATTAACGGCTAGACAACCACGATGCAATGATTTCAGGTGACAACCGAGGAGCCGTACCCCAAATTCGAGAATGGACTATGCAAACAAAAGTACTAAGAAGAGAGCAAGTGAGCTACTTTCACTCTTCGCAAGACTAGTGATTTGGTATGGTGAGCAAGCTCAATTCCAGTAGAGACAGCGAGATCACATTTTTAGGATGGAGCAGACGATTGGTATGGAGTTGTTAAGGGCTCAACATAAGCAAGACCTTCAAAACACAGAAAGCACTCTGCGAGCTGAGATGATGCTAATGAGCACAGAGATGAAGGCTCTTAGGTCAGAACATAGGGCAACTCACTTAGTCACCCATGATAAACTGGATCGTATTCTCACTCACATTCCTCACACTTCTCTAGTTGGCACTGGTGATGCCAAAAAAAAAAGGGGGAAATGGATGAAGGTGTAAGCAAGGGTAAGAACCTAAGAAGGCCCCCATCCACTTGAAGAATATATTGGATAAATCTAAACTCGGCTCATCAACCAATTCTCTCCATTCCCAACTATCACAGGATATGTCAGCTGACGCAAAAGCTGACTTAACCTTTCAGAAGACAAGAGATGTAATCGAAGTTGAATTTGCAGAAGTCGGTCGCAGGAAACATAGTCGCATAGAAGGATTGAAATCTAAGTTCCATGGTCCCCCAACAGGGTTGCTCCTAGGGTTGCCAGCAGTGAAATTTCCAGAAGAACCAGCTCCAGATGCAAGATCTGAGCTAAGGTCGGTTGAAGAATTTGAAATGCTCAAATTAGAAGGATTCGTCAAGGGAATGAATCTCGCAAAGGCATGAAATTTGTATTGGGAAAGAGGTTTGGATGTTGTTAAGTTAGCCAAGAAACAGCAGACTCAGTCGAGTAGTCAGTAGACTCCAAAGGTTCCACTTATTCAGTACACTCTTAGAGGATGAGCAGACTCAGGAAAAGGAAGGGGAAGATCTGGTGGATGAGGCAGAGGCACTCCACCAAGTAGACCTAAGGATATTCAGTATGTGAATCCCTAGAAGAAAGACTTGTTATACTGGGTTAGGCTAAGGAACTGGAAAATAGAGACGTTGCCAAGCGAAATGAAGAGGCAGCTAAGCGCCAAGAGGAAGATAACATAAGGCAACAACAAGAATGGTAAAAGAGAAGGAGAAGAGACCAAGCTTAGAAGAGAGCTTATGAGAAGAAGAAAAGGGAAGAATATTATAAGAAGAATACACAGAAAAATTTGTAAGTTCTTGTGGTATTTTTACTTAATTGCAAATACACAGAAAAATTTGTAAGTACTTTGTAATTTTTTTCATTGTACAATGTAACACATTGTAAAGTGCAGAATGATATGTTCAATAAAATGACATATTCATACTATCATTCTTTTTCAAAGCATTATTTACTTTGTTATTTTATTTAAGTTTTTCCATCATCAAAAAGGGGGAAATTGTTGGGAAATTTATGTAATAGATTTTGATGTTATGTAAAACTTAGATTAGGAAGTTGGCACCCCAATTCTGCTGTAAAATCAACTATGTAATAGATAGGATTCTATTAGCTGAGTCGAAGCAGCCAAGTTAAAGATTGCAGAAGTTGACCGAAGAACAAAGTGAAGACTCTATTATGTGTTAGCTGAGTATTGCAGTGAAGGATCAGTCAAGTACCAAGAAAGTTGTCTCAGTCAGCCGACTGATAGCTAAGTCACTCCCAGTTAAGTAGAGAAGATTATCAAAGGGGTTAAGCAGCAAAAAGGACTCAAGAAAACTGAAGATGCCCATTGATAAGCAAAGTCAAATCTTTGCTGAAAGAGGAAATATGTCAGACTGCAAGCATAAAGTTGTTTTGCTGAAAGAGTGCAAATAGCTGGGAAACAATGGGATGCTCCTGCAAACCTACAGCGATTCAGGCATGTTGCAAGGCATTAATTCGAGGATCAGTTTACATCAAATGTTGCAAGAAAAAACAAGCCAACGACCATGAAGTGAAGTTTGAAAATGCATCTATCTCTTCAATGGATACATTTTCAAACTGCCACTATAAAAGGCTGAGGAATTCATTTGGAGAGTCCTTATGCAACTTACGACACACAAGAGTATTCAATCAATCTGAGCAAAGTGAAAAATACTCTCAAACATACATTCAATCCTCAAGCCTAAAATTCGAAGGTTATCAAACCAACGCACTCAGTGAAGGAAAGACAACTTCAAACGGTTGAAGAGGAAATATTTTTGAAAGACAAGGGGTCTGCACATCCAAGGTTGAAAGAAGTGTAGTGAGGTTCTTGTTCGGACCAAAGCTTTGGACTTGTTGGAGGACTACGTGATCAAATCCAAAAGTGTGAAGGAGCTGAAGTAGTAGGACAGTCGTATTGTGAAGAGCTGAGTCCCAGAAGCAAAGCCAGCCGTGTGATCAAGGCCAAGCTTGGACTGTCATCCTTTTGTAACGAAGTCATGTTACTTAGTGGATTACCTCCAAGGGTTGGAGAAGTGTGGATTAGAGGAATTACCCCATCCTCGAACTACTATAAAAATTGCTCTGTGTCTTTTACATTCAGCACATCTACTTCTTGCATATTACATCTGTTGTTTGTTAAATTTGCTAAGTATATTGATAATAACTTAACCTAAGACAAGTGTTGAAAACATATTTTAACAAAGGGTGTAAGACTTCTGCTGAAAACCAAGTCTGCTGATTTCTAAAAAGGTCACCTCACTCAGCTGAGTTATCTTATCAATAGCTCTCTTGAGTCTGTTGAGTGGCTAACTCTACTGTGAAGGTTGAACTAAGTTGTCCATCAATGATTAAGCTGACTTGTGATAAAACTCTGATTTAAGGATAAAATCGAAAATTTGGTAAAGTCTATTCAAACCCCCCTTCTAGGCTTTACTTTAACACCCATTGGGACCTACAAAGTTCATCTCGACTCAACTTCTATTTGATAAGATTAGTCAGATTCTACTTTTGTTGTAATTTTCTGTTTTGTTTGTAAAAGCCATTGTTGAAGGCTTCCCATTGTAACACATTGTAAATTCAAAAATCGCAAGACAAATAAGGTACCTTCATGATGGCGAGGAGAATCAGAACCTTATCTTGGAGATGAACCTGACAGAAGACCTTCCAGTGGTTGTTGGAGTTGTATTTGTTGCTGAAAACGCATTGTGTTTGAAGCATGGGGCTTGGATGATGATCTCCTATGCCGTGGTTATGTCCTTAACGGGCTTAGTGAAGTATTTTACTATATGTATTGTGTGGTTTGATATGAACTGAGGATGTTTTTCCAAAAGGTTCACGGTTTTGAAAAGAAATACAAAATGAGGATGTCTTTTCCAAAAAGTTCGTTATTTCTAAGTTTTGGATTGTAAAATGGATTATTCCAAAAATCCAAAAATATGTTGACACTAGTTTAAAAGTTTCAATTGATCCTGCATGATATTCATGCTGAAAGAATGTCATTTAAATGAAAAATATTCCAAATGGTTTATATCGTTTAGATGTTGTTACCAGGTAGAAAAATTTTCATAAATTCCTAAATGCATAACTGGAAGGAAATTGGATTAGTGGCCTGATTGTTTGATTGATAATCGAAGAAAACAATAGAAGGTATGAATCTAAATCCAAGAAAATCTCAGTAGAGACTCAAGAAAATTGTGTTGGGATGTTTTTTAAGAATTATAACGGATCCAACGATTGTGGGGGTATGACCACACTTTCTATCTCACTTATGAATTTTGAGATTCAGCTGCAAATTTAAGTGTTACCTAAGGTGTTGCCTGAGGTGTTGTAACACCAAAGACAGACACTGAACCACAGTTGCAGAAGGTGTTGCCTAAGTTGTTGTAACACCAAAGGCAGACATTTAAAGACATTTGCAGGAGGTGTTGCCAAAAGTGTTGTAACACTATAGGCAAACACAGTACCAAGTGAGGTCTGAAAAAAGGTTCGAACAGAATTGTTGGAACAAGGTCCTTAAATTTGTTTGAATGAGGTTCTAATGGTATTGTTGGAACAATGTTCTAACAGTAATAGAACAACGAAAAGCATTCTAATGCTAGTGAAACGACCAGCTTGTGTAAGTTATGGGGTAATCCGGTATTGAACAAAGATACTCAGAATATGTGGGGAGAAGTTGTTTTAACATCCAACCACATATTGAATAAAATACTGCTTAAAGGGAAAGATAAGACTCCTTATGAGTTGTGGAAAAATCGTAAGCCTTCTTATAGATATCTTAAAGTGTGGGGGTGTTTGGCTAAGGTTGTAATACCTGAACCAAAGAAATTTAAAATCAGTCCTAAAATGGTCGATTACGTGTTTATAGGCTATGCACTTAACAGTAGTGCATATCGTTTTATGGTACATAAGTCAAAAAATCCAGAAATGACAATTGGTACCATAATTGAATCGAGCAATGTTGTATTCTTTGAGGATATTTATCTTTGTAAAGAAAGGATAGATGTAAGTTTCAAGAAACGAATGTATTCATATGTTACTGAAGGTGTTACTGAAGGTGTTACTTTGGGTGTTATAACATCTAGAACAACACTTGATACAACACTGTTGTCACACTTGACAGAACAATTAGTTCAACACCGAATGGTGAAGAACTAATACGAAGTAAGAGGCCTAAGGTGGATAAATCCTTTGGACCTAACTTCATAACATTTATATTAGATAGTGATCCGATCTTTATTATATTAGATAGTGATCCGAACTCGATTAAAGAGGCTCTAAGTAGTCCAGATGCTCCACTTTGGCAGGAAGCTATCAATAGTGAAATCGAGTCCATTCTGTAAAATGATACATTGGAATTGGTTGATCTCCCTGTTGGTCATAAACCTTTAGGATGTAAGTGGATCCTAAAGAAGAAGTATAAAACAGATGGGACGATTGATAAGTATAAAGCTCGGCTTATGGCCAAAGGCTTTAAACAAAAAGAAGGGTATGATTTCTTTGACACCTATTCTCTAGTAACGAGGATTGCATCTATTCGGGTGCTTCTCACAATTGCTGCTTTTCACAATCTTGAGATTCATCATAAGACATCATTTCTTAATGGAGAAATAAATGCGGAAATATAAATGGACCAACCTGAAGAGTTTGTTGCACCCGGTCAAGAAAAGAAAGTGTGCAAGTTAATAAGATCCTTGTACGGGCTGAAACAAGCTCCAAAACAATGGCATCTTAAGTTTGACAATACAATGTTGTCAAATGGACTTAAAATTAACGAGTGTGATAAATGCGTATATGTCAAAAGGACATCGGAAGCATTTGTCATTGTTTGTCTATATGTAGATGATTTGGTAATCATGGGCAGTAGTCATGATACTATCATGGACACTAAAAGAATGTTAAAGAGAAACTTTGACATGAAGGATATGGGAACTGCTGATGTCATCCGAGGGATAAAAACCAGCAGGACACCTGATGGAATTATCTTGTCACAATTCCACTATGTGAAGAAAGTGCTCAAGAAATTTAATGTTTTTGATAGTTCACCGCCCATTGATTTAAGTATAGATCCGGTTACTAATAAAGCAGAACCAATGGCTCAGATGGAATACTCACGCATAATAGGTAGTCTGATGTACATCACAGACTGTACACGTCCAGACTTAGCATATCCTGTAAATATGTTGAGTCAGTTCACGAGCAATCCAAGCCATGAGCATTGGAAAGTGTTAACCAGGGTGTTAAAACTCTTGAAGTATACCCTGGATTATGGGCTATACTACTCGATATATCCAGCTGTACTTGAAGGGTATATTGATGCTAGTTGGATTTCATATTCGAAAGATTCTTATTCAACTAGTGGATACATATTCAACATTGGAGGTGGTGTTGTATCGTGGAAGTCCACGAAAAAAAACGTGTATAGTTCAGTCCACCGTGGAATCTGAGTTTATAGCTTTTGATAAAGCTGGTGAAGAAACAGAGTGGCTTCGAAACTTTTTGGAAGATATTCCATGTTGGAGAAAGCTTGTGCCTTCTGTGATGATTCATTGTGATAGTCAAGCAGCTATAAGAAGGGAACAAATCAACATGTATAACGGTAAGTCTCGACATATTCGTCAGAGACACAATACCGTAAGACAATTGATTTCAAATGGTGTAATGTCAATTGACTATGTCAAGTCAAAAGAAAATTTGGCAGATCCTTTGATGAAAGGGCTGAATCGAGATCAATTGAGTAAATTACTAAAGGAAATGGGCTTAAAGTCCACGAAGTAAAATAATCATCATAGTGGTAACCCAACCATGATGACTGGAGATCCCCATAACTTAGTTCAATGGGAAAACTAAACTATAATATGTTGTAACACTTGGAACAATGTTTCAACCCATTCCTAGAGAGCAATACCAAGTGTTAAAACACCTGCAAAATTGTGGTGAGGCTAAGTCATTTTGACTTTTAATGATTCATATACCTCGTTGAGGTTGAGTATGGCAGGATGCTCGTATAGGAGATCACCTATGTAAGTGAGAAGTGTCGGCCACTTCAAAGTAGCACTTATGAATCCAAAGAGGTGTCCATAGCCAAAACGGACACAAAACGTGAGAACATAAGGTGTTGAGACATTATTGTGTTAATATTGTTGACTCGGTATACCGTGAAGCAATAGTTCAAGGCATTGCATCCACTAAGCCGCCAGTGTACCCCATGGTATTGACTACGAAAGGTTCAAAGCCACAAGCTACCTTTTTGGATGCAATATTATCTCTTGAGGACTGCTTTCCGTGACTGCATTCAATGTGCATTAATTTCCACTCATGTGAGGGATTGTTGGATTTTTGGTTTTAATAAAGTGGGCATCGACCCAATTTTGACCAAATATTTGGTGGCAAAGTTTTTAATTCTGGAGGAATTAAATTATAAATTATTAATCTACTTTCCGAGTAGATATTCGTAGTATTTTTTATTCCTCAAAACCGAATTTCAGTGAGTGAGAAATTAATACACAAAATTGGCTACACGAATGGGCATTATATAAAGGGAGTTGAAAGGTTTTTTCTTCATCCCACATAGAATATAAAGCATAGTTTATCCTAGTATATATACTAGAAAGTGTTATTAGTTGGATATACTATAACACAAGTGGGTGAACATAAGTGAACCACACGCGCGCGCGTGCGCCCACCCGGCCCGGACTAGGCCTAGGCCTGGGCCTAGGTCCAGGTCCACTACACTTTTAATACTCGAAAATGGGCTTGGCCCAGATTCAATTGACTATTGGGCCGCCTGATAAACCTGGACATTGCAGATGTCCAGACTCGTATGTGTATGTTGGAGTCTGTAACTCCTCAGATAGTACCATTGATGTGGTTGTAACTCCCCAAAAAGTGGTCATCAATGGAGGTTGTAACACCTGGTTGTTACATGGAAAATAATGCCCACTCACTTACCAGATTTAATTCCCTGCACGTTGGATTTTCTTGCCTATAAATAGTCTGGTTTCCATTGCAGAATTCACACTGAAAATTCATATATTTCTTTGCATATATCGAAAGTGTTGTTAAAAGTTTTAGTAACATCTCAAAGATCACTTCTTTATACATTCGTGTCCAACAACCAGTTCTCGCTCCTTCAAGTTCGAAAGGTGTTTTTGTGTCAGTGATGCTACTGCACAAAAGAGGTTAAGTTGTTTTATATTTGGGGACATCACATCGTACCATGAGCACTAGCCGGGACGTATTTATCTTGCGGAAAGAGTTCATCTCGACTCGGTTTCTGTTTGACAAGATTAGTCAGATTCTACTTTTGTTGTAATGTTTTACTATGTTTGTAAAAGCCATTGTTGAAGGCTTCTCATTGTAACACATTGTAAATTCAAAAAAAACGAGTGTGTGATTTGAGTTAGACTTGATGGGCATTAACTTCTGACCCGAAGTAATGGTGATCTGACTTTCCCTACGATCCCACTGAATAAGGGCTTCTTAGATTTGACCATATGACTCAGACGCGCGTTTTGATCGGGTACATGGAATCTACCATTTTTGGATTTGTTAGGTGGGACGTTCAGGTTGGGAACACACCGTGGCTCTCAGGTCGGCCGTCCAGGTCTTGTTGTCATTTACTCTCTCAACTTGGTATGTATGACATTTCTTAAATAATAATGTGATTAATATTAATGACCATACATGTGTAAGTCCAAGCGGCTACGATAATCTAGAGGGGGTGAATAGATTATCTCCATCTTTTCGATTTAGCCCTCTTTTTACAACCGAATGCTCAAACACAATAATAAAGGTGCGGAAAGTAAACAACACACGTCGATTTAAAGAGGTTCAACCCACCTAGGGCCTAATCCTCTACCACCCCAGTATATCCGGGATGGATTTCAAAAGAAAAAAAAGAATTTTATTAATTACCAAAATTAATACAAATTCAACTTACAACACCTTGAAGAGCACCACACTCTTCTTCAACACCACCTTTGAGATTACCACACCTCTTCTTGAAGATTACCACAATCTCCAACGGCACCTTGTGAAGATTACCACAATCTTCAACCTTGAAGAATACCAAATTCTTCAACACCTCAATAAGAAGATCACCACAATCTTCTTCACCTATCACCTAGATCATCCAAGTGTGTTCTTACCACAAGAGCACTCACAAGGATATCTTGTGTTTGAATGATAACCAAAAATCAAGATTACAACTCAATAATGAATAATACAATTTGAGTGCAAAGTGTAATCAAGAATAGCCTAGACCTCAAAGATGTGAAAGTGATAAGCTAGGCAAATTTACAACAAGAATAATAACAATGAAAGACCAAGTATTTGCTTGAAGTGTATCTTGTTGTGTTGTATCTCAATTGTTGTATTGGTTGCTCCAAAACTTCCTCTATTTATAGGAGATGATTGATCAAGCATAGGCTCCTCTTGGGGATTGAAAATCTACAGAAAAATACAATTAAAATCAAGAATATAGCTATTAGAAATCAATCCCACATTTTAAGGAAATGTGTCTGTACATCAAACGGTCATATTTTTGTCATCAATACACAGACCGGTCGCATTTAAATAAGAGAAATAAGAACACTTTGAAAATTTCAACAGGGCGACCGGCGACATAGGCTTCGACCGGTCGACCCCTGTCTCAACCGGTCCCCTAACTCAAAAAAAAAAAACGAAGAGGTTTTGTTACTTTCAAAACGAAACATGCAGTACCGGCCGACCGGACGGCCGACGCCCGAAGCGGCACCCCGCCGACCGCCTATTTTTACTCCCGCCTCATTTTTCTGCTTCTAAAACATCTTCAGGTATGGGTTGCCCTATAGATGCCGGCCGATCACGAGACGCAAATGTTGTCCAATTTTTGTCGAAAATAAAACTCAAGAAATACTCCGAAAATTTAGTAAAAACATTTTAAACCGATCGAGAGTATTTAGACAACATTTAGGAACCTTGTTTTAGGAGAAAAAAGCCATTGACATAAAATCATTAAAAGTGTTGTCCATTTTTATCAAGAATAAACTTGAGGAAATACTCCGGAAAATATTAAAACCATTTTAAATCATTTAGGAGTATTTGGACAACCTTTAAAAACATTGTTTTGGTGATAAAGTAAAATCATCAAAATTAAGATAAAAACATGTATCAAACAATCTCCCCCTTTTTGATGATTACAAACCAAAACAATTTATACACAAACTAAGAGAGCAATGATTTTCCGGTAAAAACATTTGACCATTTGGAAGCAACCAAAATATTAAAGCAACCAAGTAGGGAGTAAATATTTTCAATAATAAGCACAAGCTCCCCCTATCAACAAGCATATCAAGAATAATGTAAAAGCAAATTTTTCATAAGCTAAAAGCTTTAGCTTTTACAAATTGTTCAAGAGCTTATAAGCTCCCCCTGTCACAAAACATCATTAAACAATTTTATAAGTCCATCAAGCAACAATTGGACTAAAAACAAATCACAACTTATGGCTTTTATGAGCCATAGCTTATAGCTTTTATGACAAGCTTTTATTAGCTACTTTGAGCTAATGAGTCAATATCATGTTTCTCCCCCTTTGGAATCATCAAAAAGAATGTTAGGATGATAAAAACATCATACAAATATATCAAAGTGCGCAAACGAGATGGTTTATCAACCATCGAGCAATTTATCCATAAAGTCCAAGGAAAATGGGAGAATTGTAACATAAGAGATCCATAAGCTCATTAGTTAGCTAAAAACATGATTTCAAAAGGATTTTAAGACATTTGGAAGCAAGAGAATCATGTAGAAGTTGAAAGTTTCATTGCGACATTTCATCAAACACCTTGGGTGCGTAAAAAATAAAAGAGGTTGTATATAGTCCTTGTAAAAGTTTCAAGCCAAAAATTTTCATATCATCAATCAACCTCATTCCAAAGCTCAATAAGATCATATGCAACATACGCAATATTTGTTCATCAAATAAGAAGCTCAAAGTAGATTCTCAAGGGTTCAACCCAATTGAGATAAGCTAAGAAGGATCAAGGCATTACAAATGCCAAAAATTAGAGCATCCATCAAGTAATATAAGTCATGCCTTAAACAATACATGTATCAAATGTCCCAACATATCCAACTAAGCATAAAGATCAAAGCATTAAGAGAAGCACTTTTACCATCAAGTACTTCATACCAATTTTCAAACCATGCCATATAAGAGTATTTTTACCATCAAATACTCCATCAAAATCATGATCATCCACAGGTCATTATCAACTTGCAATTTTAACCCTTTTAAGAAAAACAAGCAAATATCATTAGTACAAATGAGTTTTACAAAAGTTCATCAAAATACAAAGCAACATTAATGAAAATGCTAGAAAGTAAAGGGGGTGAGGACATCATTCCTCATCCGAGGAGAAACAAGTTCCGGGAATAAGATCCTTGATGAATTTCTTCAATTTGCCGATAGACTTTTGCATTTTGGAGGTCTTTTGCTCCAAAGCCTCATATCTCGTCTCATGAAAAGCCCTCATCTCATCAAATTCGGCTTGAGTATACCTCCCTAGGCGGTTGAGCACCTAGTATTACCCTCCCGGATTGCTCGGTTCGCCCTCTTCCGCCAATCTTGCGGCCTCGGCGTCATCAAAGTAGTCATTAGGATCGGGGGACTCTTGACCTCTTCCTCTAGCCATTTTGGTTGGTCGGATGTCCATATTCTTGCGCATCGTGACCATTTGGGAGATGTTATCAATGTCGAAGTCATTTTGAAATACTTCTCGAGTTACACTCCGACGAAGGTAGTCCCGATTGAATAAGAAGTTTACAAATCCAATTTCCCATAACCAACTTCTTATTACCTCGAGTGATGGACTCGATTAGACATTGAATAAGTATGGCACCAAAGTTAAGTGGTTCCCTCCTAGCAATCTTATAAGTCAAAAAGTAATCCATGTTGCTAGGCATGTTTCCCGACTTACCACAAATGCAATATGAGACAATGACCGACAAAATACGATGCTCAAGTGTCATTGCCAACAAAGAATACTTTGGCCATACTCCCAACACGTCTTCACTTCTTTCATTGACACCCCCAACATTTCATCATTCCAAGTCCCACAAGAGAAATAATCCCAACCACCCTCTCTAACATGTAAAAGCCGGCAAATATCATTGGGAGTCCATCTAAAATGGCGACCCTTTACAAGCTTAATTAACGGCAATCGGCTTCCTTTCATTATCATATTGCACCCACATATTAGCATAAAAGTGTTGGATAATATCATCATCATACAAAACATAAGCATGCTCCCATAGATACATCCAACCTTGCTCCTCAAAAAAATCCTCTAATAGTAGGGATACTCATTTGTAAATGAACTAAAACGACACATTTTAGTCCGAGCAATAGATTTTCCTCCCATTCCCGAATCCTCATAATACCATTCTGCATACTTATTGATGAAATTAAGAACATTGTGGGAATTAGGAGCTTGAGTAACAAAGGATTTTTACCTTTCGCTTCAACGGCAATTTTGGAGCAAAATTGTTCCGCGTAGCTCTGCAATTTGGGCCCGAGAGAGAATGGGATTTTGAACATCATCACCTTCTTGAGCCACGTTTCTTTGAGCGGCTCGAATATCCCTTTGTTCGGCTTCCTCTTGCCGATTTCTCGAAGAACCCTCTCCGCCCCTTCTACGCTTGGAGATGGGATTTCGACCGGTGAAATTCTTTGGGGGAGCCATATATGTAAGATTCTTGTGAAAATGAGAAGATTAGCAACAAGAATCGTGAAAAATGATGAAAAATTGAGGAATATAAGAAAAGGGAAAGACGTTCATTGTTAAGGGTTTGAGAAATATATCCTGCGTGCTTTTGCGAAGAAAAAATGTATGTTTTTAAGTTGTAAAAATGGCCAGCATGCACGGCCGACGCGTGCGCGGCGACGGCCGCCCCTGGCTTTGACCGTCCCAGGTAATTTCTCTTTCCCCAGAATTTTCAAAAATTCGATTTTTCACCCCCAAAAGTTTTTAAAACTTTGCACAAAGATAATTTTGGGCTATCTCCAACAAATATGGGTTTAGGGAAAACATATATTCGAGAAAATCGAGACTTAACAAGTAGTGCCCTTTTAAGAGAATATTTGCAAAAACATTTAGGGGCACTTAAGGGGTTAAAATGAGATATCTTGAAAGATATGTGCATAAGCATAATATCGAGTCCTAAGAAAAAATATGAGTGAACGTACCTCGATAGTTTAAGGAACTTGATGACGTAAAAGCCAATGAGTATGAGATATGTATCCTACACAATTCTTAGACAAAATTTGCACAAAAACACAAGTGTAGGCAAGTAATAGGAGATATAAAAAAAGAGCTTATGCTATAATATTTCATAAGAGATAATAAGACACATAAGTTAAATGCTCAAGAGTTTTAGAAAATCATGCAAGGTCTTCTTTTAAAAAAATTTTGAAACTCACAAATATATAAAAGACCTACATTAAAAATAAATACTTGAAGACTCATTATGCAATTAAGACACAATTTAAAAACATGCATAGAATTAAAATAAAATGCATATATAAATGGGGAGATACGGTTTACCAATTTCGCCGTTTCCATGGGTTGTGTCTTTCCCATTGTTGATGATATCTATCCATTGAGAAGTCACTTTGTTGATGATGACCTCTTTGATTACTCCATTTCCAAGGTTTGTTACCTTCCCGTTGTTGATGGTCTCTTCTTCTTTGAGAATCATCTTGTTGATGATGTCTTTGCCATTTCCAAGGATTATGTTCTTCCCAATTTTGATTATATCCTCTTCTTGAAAATTGGCTTTGTCGAAAATAGTTTCTCCTTCTTTGATCAAATGAAACGGTCATTTGATGTCTTCTTGGTGGTATGAATTTTCTTGATCATTGTTTTGCGGGTACCTAATATGACATTATTTTGTGGTACCCTCATGTGTTTGGGTCCTTTGGGATTAGTCTTGAGACTTTTAGGTCTCCAACAATAATTAGAGCTATATCTAGCTCGACAAAAATTAGCCGTATGACCCTTTTTACCACAATAGAAGCATGTAATAATTCTAGGAGCATAATGACCAACATGCTTAGAGACTTGATTCTTATTCATGTGATTGACACCATTAAGCTTATGATCAAGTTCTAGTTTCGAATTATCACAACAATCAACAATTTCATCGGTACTCAAGTCGGATTTAGATAAATCCTTTTTCAAGCAATTAATATCCTCAACGAGAGTACTATTTTCTTTTTCAAGGTTTCTAACCTTGTCAAGTGTGGTGGTGTGAGCACATGATAGTGATTCATAGGAAGTAAATAAACTATCCTTATCATTTTTCAAAATATTGAATTCCTTTTTCAAATTTTTGTATTTAACAAGTAAGCTTTGGAATTCATTTTTAAGTTCATCATAATCAATTTGCAAATCACTATAATCATTTTGAATGACAATATCATAGGAAGTAGAGGGTTTAAGACATACCTCATTTTCTTCTTCGATGCCCATAAAACAATATTCAACTTCTTCATAGTTGGAAGTTGTAGGAGGCTTGTTCCTTAGATATGAGCTTGTATGACCTTGAGAAGTAGATGCTTTTGTTTGACTCCTTTCATTTGTAAATACTCCATAGATGGCTTCTAATTTTTGCCATACTTCACGTGCCGATTTTATTCCTATAATATGTTCATATTCTATATTAGTAAGTGAACAATACAAAATATTTAAAGCCTTACCGTTTAAGGAGATGATTTTTTTTTCTTCATGATTGAGCTTTTTGAAGCCTTTTGAGGTGTGTGGTGTATCTTTCATCGTAATGGATTCTCCGTTTATGACGGTGTTCCAAATGTCGAACCCGCAACCTTGTAAGTAGCATTCCATTCTTTCTTTCCAAAAAATAAAATTTTTGGAATCAAATAGTGGTGGCTTGGTGGTGGAAGTGTCGGATAGATGAGCTTCGTTCGTAGCCGACGATCGTTTCTCTTCACTCGTGATGTGAAACGAGCTTGCCAAAGAGTTTGGCTCTGATACCACTTGTAAGTCCAAGCGGCTATGATAATCTAGAGGGGGGTGAATAGATTATCTCCATCTTTTCGATTTAGCCCTCTTTTTACAACCGAATGCTCAAACACAATAATAAAGGTGCGGAAAGTAAACAACACACGCGATTTAAAGAGGTTCAACCCACCTAGGGGCCTAATCCTCTACCACCCCAAAGATATCCGGATGGATTTCAAAAAGAAAAAAAAGAATTTTATTAATTACCAAAATTAATACAAATTCAACTTACAACACCTTGAAGAGCACCACACTCTTCTTCAACACCACCTTTGAGATTACCACAATCTCTTCTTGAAGATTACCACAATCTCCAACGGCACCTTGTGAAGATTACCACAATCTTCAACCTTGAAGAATACCAAATTCTTCAACACCTCAATAAGAAGATCACCACAATCTTCTTCACCTATCACCTAGATCATCCAAGTGTGTTCTTACCACAAGAGCACTCACAAGGATATCTTGTGTTTGAATGATAACCAAAATTCAAGATTACAACTCAATAATGAATAATACAATTTGAGTGCAAAGTGTAATCAAGAATAGCCTAGACCTCAAAGATGTGAAAGTGATAAGCTAGGCAAATTTACAACAAGAATAATAACAATGAAAGACCAAGTATTTGCTTGAAGTGTATCTTGTTGTGTTGTATCTCAATTATTGTATTGGTTGCTCCAAAACTTCCTCTATTTATAGGAGATGATTGATCAAGCATAGGCTCCTCTTGGGGATTGAAAATCTACAGAAAAATACAATTAAAATCAAGAATATAGTCATTAGAAATCAATCCCACATTTTAAGGAAATGTGTCCACAAACGGTCATATTTTTTTTGTCAATACATACAGGGCGACGGTCGCACGAAATAAGAGAAATAAGAACACTTTGAAAATTTCAACAGGCGACCGGCCGACATAGGCTTCGGCCAGGTCGACCCTGCCTCAACCGGCCCCCTAACTCAAAAAAAAAAAGAGGTTTTGTTCGTTTCAATACGAAACATGCAGTCACGGCCGACCATCGGCGACGGCCGACCGGACCGGCCGACGCCCGAGGATGCACTGGCCGACTGCGCTTTTACTCCCCGTCTCATTTTCTGTTTCTAAAAACATCTTCGTGTACGGTTGCCCTATAGGGCGACCGGTCGACCACGAGACAAAATGTTGTCCAATTTTTGTCGAAAATAAAACTCAAGAAATACTTCGAAAATTTAGTAAAAACATTTTAAACCGATCGAGAGTATTTAGATAACATTTAGGAACCTTGTTTTAGGAGAAAAAATCCATTGACATAAAATCATTAAAAGTGTTGTCCATTTTTATCAAGAATAAACTTGAGGAAATACTCCGAAAAATATTAAAACCATTTTAAATCATTTAGGAGTATTTGGACAACCTTTAAAAACATTGTTTTGGTGATAAAGTAAAATCATCAAAATTAAGATAAAAACATGTATCAAACAACATGTCCTTCAAGTTTATGTTGTTTAACGTTCAATTGACATTTGTGTATATTAATTAGGTTTATTTAGCACTTTACATTATATAATTTAAAATTAGCAAATATACCTCAAATCAATGTTTTCTTGGCACGTTAGAATCTATAACGATATTTAGTCATAATTAGGTGAAATAATCAATAACTAACCCTCACCCTACTATTCTTGCAAAAAGATATATCTCTAAACAAAACCCACCATGGGAGAATGGAGGAGAGTTTTCATTTTATTTAGTTTGGTTTTTTTTTTTTTTCATCCGCCCTTTGTGGGAGTATATCAAGTCTCCTTTTGTGGGAGTTGTGGGTCTCCCTTGGTGGAGTTTTTTTGGATACAAGTCTTGGATAGTGTTGGTTTCAAGTTTGTTTCTACATATGATGTGGATTTACAGTAGAGTGATTTCTCCTTTTGCGTTCAAAGTCTAAAGGTGTCTTGGGCGGGTTTTAGCATAAGTTGATGAAGGAAAAATTGAGTTTTCTTTAGGGATTTTACCATATCCAGTAGAGGTTTTTCAAGAGCTTTCGCTCAAATTTTAGTTCTGAAGTCTACATGGAATTAACACGTTGGCGAGGATTTCATTTTCTTGAGACCCTTCCTTTTGCGTTTTATTAGTTTTGTGTTTTGAATCTTTATTTTTCTTTTGTTTTGTATTTTATTAGTTTTGTGTTTTGTGTAGTTTGTACATTTGTTGCGTTGATTTAAGCTCATACGTTCATGGTATGGTGCTACCGCTCATCTCTTGAATTTCTCCGATTTCCAAGAGGGTTTTTTTAGCTAGTGGACTATAATTGTACTCTTTTTTTTTAGCTGAATAAAATCAACTATTGAATATGAGAAAAAAAATAAACTTTCTCTTATTTTGCTTTTCTTTTTTCCTCTCTTTGTCCTTTTACGGCCTATGGCTTCTTCCTCCTCTAAGCATCGGAGTTGCCGTTGTTTTATCTCCAGCAGCTACTACTCCTCTTCCTGATTTCCCACTTCTCCACAACAGTTTCATTAATCGCGACCACTTTTAATTTTCTTTTTGGTTATCTCTTTTTTCTTCTCCGATTCATTCATTTCCTCAGCGCCATTGGAGCTTATTTGCCAACATGGTCGCCATATCTTCTTTTCACCCATTTTTTCATTTGCCAATTGTTTTTTTGTTACTCTTGCGACTTCACCAGCAACGACAATGGTGATGGAAGCCAAGTTGATCTTGGTAGCAACAACGGTACAATGGGTAGTAAGAGAAGGTTCTAGGGTTTCAAGTCAGTATAAACTAAGGGCTCTTGAAATGTTCATTTGAGGTCATAAAGGCACCCACAATGGTGGGGTAGATATTAAGTGGGTCCAACATGTCAATTCATAATTTTGTATCCCTCTTTTCCGATCATAGGCAAAATTGCTTTTTTGGTCCGTTAAGTTGGCTCATTTTTGTATTTAGTCCGTTAACTTTATAGGTAGCGTTTGGCAACCACTAACTTTTATAAACTTGCACATTTGGTCCGATTTCAAAATTTTGAGGATATCATATTTCTAAAATGCTGAGTTGACAACCCAATTGTTGAGATGGATGAGATTTAATGATTATGTGCTTACATGTCAACATATTGATTGCCATAGTGGACAACTTTGTCCATGTAAATGAAAATGGAGGGTGTTCGCCAAAAATATTTGGATCTTACAACTGCAAGTGTACAGTGTGGTTTACAGAATAATGGCAAGCAAGGTCGTATTCCTTAGGGATTAACTACGAAACACTTAGGCTATAATAACATCGCATTCCAATTTTATTGAAGCGACCGAATATCAAGTTGTTATAAAAATTGAAAATAACATAAAAATAAATAAATTTGGAACCCCACAAATATTTTCAACAACTACGGAAGCGACCTTAGTCACATAATCTCAATATGTTTCTTCAATATTAAATCTAATTAAAGTTTTAATAACCAATTCATGCAATTCTATGAGTTCAATTCCTAAAGTAGTTTATTCCCTCTCCCGGGCGGCGCATAAACAGTATATTAATAACAATTGTAGGTCTCCCCACTCGATATAACTAATATTAACTCCCAAAAGATCTATGAATTGAATGACTCCCCACAAACAGTTGTAGGTCTCCCGACTTGATACACCCGTTTATGTCTGAATTCGATTTCCGTCTTTGTCAGAACTCCTCTTCCAAATTTTGCACTAAAAAATATGACATGCTAATTATTGATCAGATAAAAAACAATTAAGAATAAGCACTCGAATTCATAAAATATAACACATGAATTAATTAAGATTTAACATGAATCCACAATTTTGATTATACCCCTAAGATCTGAAAGATTAGTCAAACATTGATAACAAATTCATAGACAAATTCGAAATCAACATTATGACATCGTTTAAGAACAGTCAAGAGATCTAGACATAGAAAGAAAATCCCTTCTTGTCAGGATGGATTCCCCTCCTAAGCCTTCGAAGCTCTTGTGCTCCTATAGATGCGAAAGGCCTTGTGGTGTTCTTGGCGACCTAGCCCTCCTCTCTTTGAAGACCTTAAATCTTGTGTTCCTGCGTAATTTTATGTGTTGTATGTGGTATGAATGGATTATGTTTCATGCAAATCTTGGGTCCCTTTTATAGATGCATGGAGAGATCACTTGTAGAGTTGGAGTGGGAAAAGGACACTAAAAAATGCGTGACAGTGTACCACACGGCCCGGCCGTGTAGCCTCACATGGTCGTGTGGGTTTTGTTCAGCCCAACCTCACACGCTCGTGTGGGTCCCACACGGTCCGGCCGTGCGGCTTGTTTCCGTCCCCTGTTTTTTCCCTTTTCACACGAACATGTCATTTTTTACACGGGTATGTCACACGGTCGGGTGGTCCCGTACGGTCCGGTGTGACGTGTTTTTGTCCAGTTTCTTCGTCTTTTCGATCTTCTCTTCGCATACGCCAATCCTATTCGGGCCTTCTAACTGATATTTCTTCGATTAAGCTTCGTTTCCTGTAAAAAGTTACAAGAATATGCAGTATCATGCCCTTCTAAGGAAATCGAGTAAAAACATACGAAATATGCGTTCAAATGCATCAAATATATATATCATTTAAGCCCCTAAATGCACGTATATTTTATACGCATCAAAATCCCCCAAACTTAAAGCATTGCTTGTCCTCGAGCAAATTAAGAAAAATAGTATCAAGGGGTAAAAAGAACACACAAGAACACTTTAAATATTTAATCTCATATGACTCCATACTCAAGTAAACCATGCAATTCATTATCAAGAAGTCATCTTTCATAAACTCGGCATAATTAATACTCTCTTGGGTACTTGATATTGCGACTCATAAATAGATAGTGTATCACTCGACTCTCAAAAATGTATGGAAAGTGTTTACGCTCAAATTCAATTCAATGAATGTAGAACTACCATAGGCTTGCAAATCGTCTAACATCTCTACCACTTTTGTGTGCACAATCTAAGAATCAATAAGGACTTTTCATTTGGTTGTAATGTGGCTCTTTGCACTACAACATAAATGATATTAGGTAACACCCAAAAAATATTACCTAATGTCCATGAAATGTTACTATAGACAATAGGTAGCACGTTTATGGCGCTGCACTTGCCCGTGCTACCTATAGTCTAAGGTATCACTTTTATTAGCTTTTTGTGACACTTTTTCTAAGTGCTACATTAAATTCTCTATTGATAACACTTTGAAGCAATATTTCTAAAGTGTTATATATTAATCTTATGTAACACTTTTTGTAATACTTTTTAAAAAAATACTTCTACAATGTTAGATACGAATCTTATTTAACACTTTTTTTGTAGCACTTCGTAGATATATTGTTTTTTGCCACCAAGTAGATTCGAACCCACGACCTGTTATGTGTGGAAGTGACAATTTTCCACTAAGCTAAGTTGATTCTTATTACAACTTTTGATTTATTTTATATATACACATACACACACACATATATATATATATATATATTAAAATTGTATAAAAAATATATTATATGTATATATAATATATTATATATAATAAATATTATATTATATAATATATGTATTAAATTATATTATACAATGTATATATCAAATTTTATATTATATAGTATATAGTTTGAAAATCATATTATGTTATATATTAAAGGACACAAAAAATTAAAAATATCAAAAATATATAAAATGAATTTATCGACGATCAATATTCAATCGAAAATAAAAATATACAAAAATATAAAATAAATTACCGATGATAAAAAAGTTCTAACAGAAAAAATTTAAATAATAAAAAAATAATTTACCGGCGAAAAAAATTTCTAAGTAATTACCGACAACATCGATTTTCATTGGTGTTTTTTTTAAAAAAAGGAAAAAAATAAAAAAAAGGTTAATGATGAAATTGGTCTCCGTTAGTAAAAATTAAAAAAAATAAATAATAATAAATAAAATATATACATGCGCATTTTCCGTCGATATTATGACGGAATTAGTTACCTCCGTAACAGATAGAAAAATAAAAGCAAAACTAAAATACTTTATGTCACGCCCCAAACGGGACGCGACGACGATCCACAACTTAAATACAAATAACCAAACAGTCTAGACGAATATCATCAAAACCCAATGAAACAGAGTCTAAATAGCAGCAGAATAAAGAACAAGTACAAATTACAACTTACAGTCTCACAATTATCCGAAATTACATCCCCGAAAATCAACCAAAGATAACCTAAAAGTCAAAGGGTCCTACGCCCTTCAATTACAAACCGGAATGAAAAGGAATACAAGAGTCCAATAACAACAAGAAGAAGTAGTAAGTCCAACAACAAATAATAGTAACAAGTCCGACGACATCAACAATAAGAGATAGTAAATCCAACAAGCGGAGTACAAGGGCTCAATCCATAGTCGGTTCAGCATCTTCACGAAGTCCTCATCTAAGGTTAGAAAATAGGTGGGGATGAGACAGAAATCTCAGTGGATGGGGTGATCGTGTGCAAATGTGGCGATATATAGTTAATGCGAAAAACAGCTTATATGAAAACACGTGAGTATGATGCATGAATTCACACACACCACAAGTGTCGTGATAAATATATTTAAGTAATATACTTATACGATTCAAGAAAATTCATGGTCACACAGCACTATGTGATTCAAGCAAGACAGGTAGGATTGCGTGCGAAAATGTAACGCCAATCCCATGCAAGGCGATAATGGTTGCGTCACGGTTTGTAGCGCCAACCAATGCAAAACAAGTAGCGGTTGCGTGCGTACGGATTTGTAGCGCCAACCAAACGGGTCCGATAACTCGAATCGTGTGGATCGGGACAAATGATTCCTTCGTTCTTCCTTGTAACTCCCTGGGTAGGATGGTCCAAGACCGGTCACCTTATCGCTCCATAAGCAAAGACAAAATCCACAAAGGAGCTTGCAAGGCTCGGATCTGTCATAATCATGATTATACCTCAAATACTACGACCGCTTCCCTTGACACTCCGTCCCTCGCCTGCGGGATTAGGGCGATGGGGCCGAAGAGTGGAATAGCGACGAAAGCCGCCTTCTATCCCCGACGTATCCATTCCGACTATGAGCTCAACACACCAAGTTGACTCAGCAGAAAGTAAATACAAGTACAGTCCAACCAGGCAATGAGTATTATTGATTCAGGGAAGCAGTTCAGGAAAATTTTTGAAAAGCGCGAGTGGAAATTATGGCGTTGGTGGAGTATTTGGATGAATATGATCATTGGAAGGATAAGCAATCTTTGATATCTTGAAAGATTAGGTGGAACATAAGTCCCGTTATAGATTCAAAACCGCAAGACGAGAAAGTCGCCCCACGATTGGGTATTAATCGGTCGAATTGGTCCGATAAGTCAAGGGTTTTTGAGAAAATAAAAATACTTTAATTAAATCTCCAAGTCAGAGGGTCCAGGGCTATTTTAGTAAAAGGGAAAATAATTTGAGTTAGGTCCTTTATAAAAGAAAATTTACAATTTAGCCCCGTTTTGTAAAAATCAAAATTTTTGGGGTTAAAAATTGAATAAATAAATATCCCGACCTTGAAAAATTATTAGGTCAGTTCCTAAATTCTCCAAATTGTCCAGAGATTCAGGTTTTTAAAGTTTTGAGGTCGAGGTTTTATAAAATTCTCACATTGGCCCCAAATTTGTAAAAATTGCCAATTCGGACCTTAAGTTTAAAATAATCGGAACTCACAAACCGGAAGGGCTTTTAATGTGATTCCAGTTGTAAAATATCACTAAGGTTAGTAGGATATTGGGACAAAAGCAGTTTTTAAAAGAATAAGTGTAGGTCATTTAACTTTTGAAAATATCTTTTTTGTCCCATTTTGAAATAATTGCCTTTAAGGCTTTTAGGGGTCCAATTGTTATGAAATTTGAACCTTGGGTCCAAAATATAATTAGGTTATAGTTAAGTTAGTATTTCCAGATGCATGGGCTGCATAATTCCTGGAAATTTTATTTGAGTCCTCAAGTTTAGTCTTTTACACTTTAGTCCCTCAATTTTAGAAAAATTACTTTCCAAGCCCTAAACACTTGGATTTTTGGAATACATTTAAAATATGTCATTTCCAGTACCTTAAGAGTAAAAATTTCAAATTTTAAAGTTAAGGTCTGGTAAAGTTTCAAAATTTGCAAAGTAGCCCTTAAACTTTCAAAATTTTACAATCTAGTCCTTGGGCTTTTAAAGGTTGATTTTATTTATCTTAAAACTCTTAAAACTTTATTAAAATGTCCAAAAGTCATTTTTGAACCTGAGAACAGTCCCAAAAATCGAAATTTGCAGAGAGGTCCTTTAACTTTTATTTTCTTGCAATTTAGTCCACCAACTTTCCATTTTTATATTTTTAAGTCCAAAATTGAAATTTAATCAATTATGCTCGACTTGTTCAGGTTATAAGTCATCCAAAACATAGATTTTAATGATCATACACATGCATGTCCAATACATACAAGAATTCATCAAATAAAACATTAAATTGCACATGCATGCACCTAAAATTCAATAAATAGTAATTTTGAGCAACTCTTGAGAATTTTCATGACTTGATACATAAAATTGACATGCAATACATAGATTATATATATCTCAAGGCTCATGATCAAATTTTCTACATGCATTTTAATAAAAACACCTAATAGTTGGAAAATATTTTTCTACCCACCTTAAAATTGGAAATTGTGAAATAAAAGGATAATTTCACAATTTTTGGATGAGGCCTCTTAGGTCAGCCCCTAAGTCAAGAAATATCAAAATTTTGAAGTTAGAAAAATGAGAGAAAAATTAAGGAGAAAAAGAAGGAGATAAGAAAATGAGAAGGACTACACTTTACCTTGTGTAGTAGGTGATTGGAGACTAGTTGAAGCTTAAAAATTGGAGATTTTGGTTCAACTCCAAAATCACCTAAGGTCAGCCCCTATTTCTCAAAAATGAAAAAGGGGTGTCAAAATTTGAAAAAAAAATAGGGAGAAGAAGAAAAATATACTAGAGTCCATTATCTTACCTTATAGTCTAAACCTTCAAAATTTCCTTCAAGTCTTGAAATCTTCTTCAAGGTGATGTCAAGCTCTAGTCTTCTAAATGTACCTCCAAAATCCAAATTTAAACTTAAGCTAAGAGGTGAAATAGATGCACTAGGTGATATCAAATATGGATTGAAGATGAAATTTCTTACCTTGTGGTATAGGTGTGTTCGAAATTTTTGAAGAATAAGGAGGAAAAATCTTGAAAATTTTCTAAGTGTTGAAGAAGGAAGTGAGAAGAAGAGTAGAGAGAAGTTGTGAGTTTAGAGAGAAGGAGGAGGATTTTGTGTAGGAGATGAATGTGTTAGTGAAAATTTTTAACAAAACTTTTGAAACAAAAGGCCTCATGGCCGTCCATTGATGAGAGAGGTGGAGGAATTTTGTTCAAATTGTGTCTTGCATTTTGCCTCTTGCATGGGGAACATTTTGAAGGTCAAAGGTATGGGCAAGAGAATGTTTGAATGGAATGTTGGAAGACTTCCAACATGTTGGCAAAAATAATATTAAAGAAGTAATGTAAGAGATGATGTGTATAATGTTTGAATTAATGGTATAATTATACACAAGATGACTAATATAAGGTGTAGATGTATAAGAGTTGGATGATATTTTTACTCCAAAATTTCCATGTTGGCCGTCCACTATGAGGGCATTATGGTAATTCCATATATTTTTTTTTTGTCCCAAATTTGATGATAATAGATGAAATATATCAATCTCCAAAATAATTAGTGATTTCCTTGATCACTTATAAGTCTCATGATCACTTAATCTAAATCAAAATCTTAATTCTATAAGGTAAAAGTCTCTAAAATAAGTAGTCTCTTAAAATTCTAAGGTGACTAATAAATACAAAAATAGTAATAATGATCAATCAAGTGATCATAAATGCAAAATAGAATTAATGATGATCATGATCACAAGTAATTAAATAAAATAAAATAAAATACAAAATATATATAGTATTAAAAATTACCCGTCAAAATGACGCGGTAAAATAGTCGATCAAATGTATAAACGACAATGAGGATCAATTATAATCTCGGAAAAATTGGGGCTTCACACTTTATAAAAAGAAAACAAAAATTCAGTAAAAAAAACAGAGTATATAATGTCTACAATCATTAGGTTTGGTGATATTTTTTGTCTTCATCTATTTTGTGACATCAATTAATTAAATAAATTGTTCACATGATTTAATGATAATTATATAATTTTGTGTTACTAAAATATAGCATAAAAGTGTTACAATTAATAAAATATAGTGATGCCAAGAGTGCTTCTTAAATAAAGTGATACCTATTTGTGTTACAAAAGAAATAACAAAAAAAAGTGATACTTAAAAAGTGTTACTTATTTAAAAGTGTTACATATAAACGTTACATATTGATAAAGTGCTATAAAAGTGTTACATAAATATTGTAATGTAAAAAATATTACAAACATGTGTTACATATATACCTTATGTAAAAAGTGCTACAATATTTGTGTTACCTAATGTCATTTATGTTGTAGTGTTGGTAAGGGTAGGGAAAATTTGGATTAAGTGACTTGACTTGAGCAAATAGAATTTAAGCGCATAGATTTGCAATTCACCAACCCAATTTCATCTAAAAATCATTCTCAAGATATTTTCTTTTTCAACTCGACTCCACCCTTATTTCTCCTTTTTCATTCTTAGGTCTTTGTGCCTTCTTTTCTTTTTCTTTAGCTCAAGCTCTCTTTTTTTTTCAAAATTCTCAGAATTTTTTGTCTTTTTTAACTTGATTTTCTCGATTTTCAGAGATATTTCTTTCTTTTCCGAGCTTCATTCTTTTTTATTTACCCAGATACTGCCCATTCCTCTTTCTCTTGCCAACTTTCTCTCTTTTTTCATATATTTTCCATCACATCTCCCCCAAACTTGTTCATTTTCTATAAGCTCAAGAAATTTCAGGGAGAAAATCATGTTTTCAATTTTAAAGATCAAAATATGGCCAACAATAAAAAGTTTTGGCTCAAAATTGGCTTACTAGGGAATCATGAGTTCATAGGTAGGATTTTTAGGCAAAGTAGGCTAAACAAAGATGGCCTTAAATCATTTTCAAAAATTGTACACACACATGGCTTCAATGAAGATACCAAAGCAAGTTCTAGAGTTCTAGCAATCATGAATGACACAATCAAGAAAAAATAAGTTGCATAATATACAGCAGTTTAAGGCACAAAAGCTCACAGGCTATTTTTCGCAACATGCTCAAATACCCAATTTTCTCAACTAATGCAAAGCAATAATGACATCTTCTCAACAATTCATCACATTATTACCAAAAGTATGTTATCTCATTCAATTAAATGCTCATAGTAAAATCATACGAAAGCTGTTGGGTATCTATCTGCCTCCAAATAGATTGATACACGGAGTACCAAATAGCAAATGTTACAGACTCAATAAAACCTATTAATACAAGTAATACTCTAGACTCAAAGTAAACAAAAATACAACAAAAGAATAAAAACAACTGTAAAGGGATAAAACCCTAAGATCCAAATATTAAAATGATTCGGCTCAGGGACTGGAATCCCTACACAAGAGTCACCACGAATCACCCAGAGAACCAAGGCAAATCACCCAAGAACAGCCTTGCCACACAAAGAACCTCCGAACAAGCCCTCGAAAGTGTTTCACTCAGGAAAAACCCTAGAAATACCCCGGATACCCAAAGAAACCCTAACACTCACTCGAGTAGGATTGTACACCGAGGAAATGGTGGACACACACTCGAATCACACAGATCTGTATCCCAGCCCACGGAAACTCACAAAGATCCAGTGAGAATCTGGATATTTCTAGAGAGAGAAAGGAACGAGAGCACAGATCACAGCGGGAGAGATTTCAGAGATGAGAGAGAAAGAAAACATCCAGAATGAATTAGGGTTCCGGGTATCTGACCTTTTATAGGGCAATCGAACGACTCAGATTAATCCAAACATAATGAACGTCTGAGATCGAATGAGAAGGATCCGCGGATGATAAGTCCGGATCCCGCGATCCGAGTAGGCGACCCGGAGGAACAATCTAGAAATGGGCTCGGGCTTGGGCGGCTCAATTGGGCTGCTGGACTTGGGCTTAAGTGTTAAGTAATAGGCCAACTCAACCAATGGGCCAATTTCCATAACAATCTCCACCTTTGGCTCATTGTAATTCAATTAGACAATTTAAAAGGGAATTCCAGTCATCATCATTGCCGATTGCCTTCCCAAGATTTTAAGCTAAGAAGGACTTATGTTACAAAGAAAGACTAAAGCTAATCAGAATCGGAAAGGATCTCAACAAGCACACAAAGAAGTCAAGTTCCCCATTGAATTAATATAAGCACACAAAGATACATTAACTCAACAGTTTTGGATTCAACAGAACACATAGTAATCACAAACCCAACATAAGGGCAAAATAACCGGGTAATCAATCACCAAAGATGTCAAAATTCGTAATTTTCAAACAAGTTTTGAACTTTGATAATGGTAGACACTTAGTACCCATATCGGCAGGTTGTATTCGGATGCCACTTTTTCAAGACAGACAAGTCCTTTAGAAACAATATCCCTTATAAAATGAAATCTAACATCAATATGTTTTGTTCTCACATGAAAAATCGGATTCTTACAAAGTCAATACCGTTGGGAGTCGAAAATACAACAACATTTTGTTTTAGAAAACCAATTTAAAAACAAGTCCTTTAAGCCACAAAGCTTCTTTTAAAGCCTCGATAATAAAGAACATATTCTCACTCAGAGTAGAAAGTGCCACAATATGTTGCAGTTGGGATTTCCAACTTATACAAGAGCCACAAAGTGTAAAAACATAAGAAGTTGTTGATTTTCTCGTTATCTTTATCATTTGCATAGTTGGAATCCACATATCCTTTTAAAACAACACCATTTTCACACTTAGAAAATTTAAGGCAATAATCGCTTGAATGTCTAAGATATCTCAATAACCACTTCAAAGCATTCCAATGCACTAAACCAGGATTAGACATAAATCTACTAAGGCATGAAACAGCATAGGCAATATCTGGTCTAGTACTGACCATTAAATACATAATAGATCCAATGGCATTAGCATAGGGAATGTTTTGCATAGAAGAGATTTCAAGATCGCTTTAGGGGATCGATCCCTACTTAACACAAAGTGAGCAAAGAAGAGGTACATTCACATTTTTGCATTACTCATAGAGAATTTTTGTAAAATTTTCTCAACATATGAAGATTGATGAAGATAGAGCACGAGTTATTTCTATCCCTATCAATATTCATTCCAAGTATTTTCTTAGCATCACCTAAGAATTTCATGTCAAATTTAGCACTTAAGCAGTTTTTAACATGATCAATAGCCTTAATGCATGGTCCAAATAAAAGCATATCATCCACATAGATCGAAGAAAACAGGAGACATAGCATCAAGTTTGAAATACAGTGCAATGGTCAAATTTGCTTCTGCTGCATTTCAAATCAAGCATGCACTCGATCAAAATTTTTATTCCACTTTGTCTAGGTGATTGCTTTAAACCATACTACAAAGACTTTTTCAACAAACATACATGGTTAGGTTTGGATTTGTCTTCAAAACCCTCGTGTTGTTTCATAAAAATTTGCTCTTCCAAATCACCATGTAAAAAGCGCTTTTAACATCAAGTTGCTTTAGTTCCCAACAACCGAGCCACTAAAGCTAACATAATTCTCACGCTTACAAACTTCACAACAGTGCAAAAATCTCGGTGTAATCAATGCCTTCTTTCTCGAGTAAAACCTTTTGCAACTAATCTAGCTTTGTATCTAACACCTTCATTTTCTTGTTTGATTTTAAACAACCATTTACAATCAACAATGGAACAATTAATGTGTTTTGGAACAAGTTCCCGTGTGTTATTCACATACAAAGAAGTCATTTCATCTTGCATAGCACTCGGCCATTTTACGAATTCACAGATTCACAAAGATCAATATATGTTTTAGGCTCGAATTTTCAATTGATTCAAACACAGAGAACACATAAGAAGTTAAGTGAAAATCAAAGAAACTTATTAGGGATTCTTATGTTCCTTCTTGTTCTATCTCTTGTTAACACATAATCATTCAAGTTATCATTTTCAAAGATGCTCATGATTCAATTCAATGTCAACAAGAGGAAATTCATCATGCTCATTATCATTCAATTCAAAGATTATCATTCTCAATATCATTGTGCACATCATTAGCATTCACAGGATCATGCTCAACATCAATCATATCGAGTTATCATTCACAGAGATAGAAGGCACATTGGAAAGCTCCACCTTATTAGGAGTAGTGGTGTTTTGAGTGTCGAAAACATTTTTAGAAACATCAAGGCAAATGAACTCATTTTCATTAAAAACCACATCCCCGCTAATCAATACTTTAAAACCATTTTCATATTTAGACCACAATCTGTACCCCTTAACCCCATCAGGGTATCCCAAAAAAACACATTTTAAAGATCTTGGATCAAGTTTGTCAACCTTTTGGTGGACAAAGGCCAATGTACCAAAAATTTTAAATTTGAAAAGTCCACAGTTTACGGACAAACTTGTTCAGGGTATTTACCTTTCAAAGGTACAGGATGGTGATCTATTAATCACATAAGCAAACAGTATGAACAATACTTTTCACCCTTAACTTTTTGGAAAGTCCAGATGTACTTAACATACTTCTCACCCTTTCCAAAAGAGTTCTATTCATCCTCTCAGCAACACCATTTTGCTGAGGGGTGTAAGGCACAGACTTGTGTCTTACAATGCCTGAATCAACACAAAGTTGATCAATGAGTTGGTTACAAAATTCCAACCCATTATCAGTTCTCAAATACTTGATTTTCTTTCCAGTCTGATTTTCTATCAAGTTTTTCCAATTTTGAAGTTTTTCAAAAACATCAGACTTGTTTTTCATAAGAAATACAAATACTTTTCTTGAAAAGTCATCAATCACAGATAGAAAATACCTATTCCCACCATGTGTAGGAACACTAGCAGGCCCCAAACATCGAAGATGTAAGTATTCAAGAATGTCAGTGCATGAAGATTGTTTAGGATAAGATGAAGTAGGGAAACTAACTCTTTGTTGTTTACCATAAATGCATGAGTCACAGAAGGGAACACAAGTAAGTTTATCATTTCCAAAACATCCTTCTTTATGCAACAATTCAAGACCTTTAGAACTTATATGACCAAGCCTTTTATGCCGTAGTTCGTTTTATCAATCACGAGTTCACATTGGTCATAGAGTTCACATTGTTCACAGAATTTAGCATGCAAGAGACAGACTCAAAGATTACAAACATACAGTTCCTTTTCTTTTCACTTTAGCAATAATAAGGAACCTTTCATGATTTTCATCAAACCCTTACCCCATCTTCCCTCATAACCATCATGCTCAAGCATAGCACAGGAGATCAAGTTGTTAGACAGATCAGGAACATGCCTTACATCATTTAGAGTCAAAACAAAACCAGAATCAAGTTTCAAACACACAAGACAACACCAATCACTTGACATTTCTTATCATTTGCCATGAAAATGCATCCATTTTGCATGTAGCATATGAGGCAAATAAGTGTTTAAAAGGTGTCATGTGAAATGTGCAAGCGAATCAATAAGCCAATCATTTTCACCGAAAGAATTTGAAGGCACAAAGATTCACGTAATCATGCACTTCATGCACCATAAACACATCACCCATGTGATCATTACCATTGTCAAGTTCACGTAATCATTGGTTTGGTTCTTGTTGTTCGATTATTGTTTTGGTTATTGTTCGTTATTCCCCGGCTTTGTACATTCTTTTATGTAATGGCCATGTTCTCCACAAATTATAGCATTTCCTATTGTTCTTAAAGCTTAGAATCGATCTCCTCTCGCTTACTCCTCTTCCTACTAGGGTTTCGTTATTGTTATTCCCATTCCTCCTATTCTCGAGGTCTACCCCGACATGCATAACCTTCCCCGACCCCTGTTCATTCCCTGGATATTTTCGATCTAATTCCTTACTCTTAAGGCCATTAATCACAAGATCGAGGTAATAGAGTCTCTACCATACTTAATGGCATTTCACATCAAAGATAAGAATCGGGGATGGCATTTAGCAACACAATAGGAGTATAATCATCAATGTTTTTATCACCAAGAAGTTTGATATCTTGTATCAATTTTGTAAAAACATCCAAGTTCTCATCCATATCCTTAGTCAAATCCAGTTTAAATCTAAAAAACTTTTCAAGTAGAAATAGTTTTGAGGGTAGGGAAGTTTCAGTGTAAAGTTCTTGCAATTTTTCCCAGAGGGCTTTGGCGGTTAACTTGCCAACTTTTCTCAAAACAAAGATCGTATTAAAGGATAATGGATGAGTATGCAAATTCATCAAGTTCGATTTTATTTCAAGATCTTTTATCGAGTACTTTTGATCAATAGCTTTAAAACATTTCTCACAATTAAAATCCCCTTCATTTTTTGTTGCCAAATAGAAAAATCACTTTTCCCATTAAAGGGTTCCAAATGATAACCAGATGCACCACCATATTCACGATAAAGCCACAGAGGATATCACAAGAATATAGCACAAAGCGAGGTATCACACTGCTCGAATAACACAAATAGAAACAATGATAAGTGGACCACACAGAGTCCAATGACAAATAAAATAAGGGGAAAATAGTGGACCACACAGAGTCCAAAGATCGATCAAGATAAGCAAGAAAAGGCACACAGACCACACAGTCCAATAGAACCAAGATCAACAGAAAGTAAAGCTAGGTGGATTCCCTTCGCACCTCAGATTCCACCGCACTCAAGGCACAGGGTCAAGAGGCTAATGCTTGGGTTTCCCTAAACTAAGTACTAAACCGAAAGTAAATGAGAGAGAAGAGGGTAAAGGAATCTTACAACCAGGAGCCCGTCCCGGGTTCTCACCACAACCAAATTCACCAGGAGCCAACAAATCACCAAGAAGCTCAAGAACCGTAAGCACCAACCCACCACGAGGCGGATAGGTGCTCGATACCACCGTTGGGTATCTATCTCGCTCCAAATAGATTGATACACGAGTACCAAATAGCAAATGTTACGTACTCAATAAAACCTATTAATACAAGTAATACTCTAGACTCAAAGTAAACAAAAATACAACAAAAGAATAAAAACAACTCGAAAGGGATAAAACCCTAAGATCCGAATATTAAAATGATTCGGCTCGGGGACTGAATCCCTACACAAGAGTCACCACGAATCACCCGAGAACCAAGGCAAATCACCCAAGAACAGCCTTGCCACACAAAAGAACCTCCGAACAAGCCCTCGAAAGTGTTTCACTCAGAAAAACCCTAGAAAATACCCCAGATACCCAGCAAACCCTAACACTCACTCTGGAGTAGGATTGTACACCGAGGAAATGGTGGACACACACTCGAATCACACAGATTTGTATCCCAGCCCACGGAAACTCACAAAGATCCAGTGAGAATCTGGATATTTCTAGAGAGAGAAAGGAACGAGAGCACATATCACAAATGGGAGAGATTTCAGAGATGAGAGAGAAAGAAAACATCCAGAATGAATTAGGGTTCCGGGTATCTGACCTTTTATAGGGCAATCGAACGACTCAGATTAATCCAAACATAATGAACGTTTGAGATCGAATGAGAAGGATCCGCGGATGATAAGTCCGGATCCCGCGATCCGAGTAGCGACCTTAGAACAATCTAGAAATGGGCTCGGGCTTGGGCGCTCAATTGGGTCAGCCGGACTTGGGCTTAAGTGTTAAGTAATAGGCCAACTCAACCAATGGGCCAATTTCCATAACAAAAGCTTTGGGTATTTTCGGAATATTTATTAAAAAATACACACACAAAAGCAATTAAATGTGCTAAAGCAATAAACGTGCTATAAAAAAAATACGATTTTTTTTTATATTTTTAATGCAATTTTATGCTCTACATGCAATCCTAAATGCAATTCAAAATGCAAAAAGTACTAAATTACTCATTCTTGTAAACCCCCTCAAACTTAAAATATGCTTCGTCCCGAACATATGAGGAAATTATCAAAAGAAAAGAGGTATGTATAAAGAGTACTTACCTGGATGGTTGACACGGCCCATGTGCATTCCACACGGCCGGGCCGTGTAGCCCTAGGCGATCTCTGTTTCGCTCTGTCTCCAGCCACACGGCTGTGTGCAACTCACACGGCCTGCCCGTGTGGCTATCTCTATGGGTCGCACGGCCCGTGTAGAATTCCACACGATCGTGTGAAGTTATTTTTTTTTATTGTTTTTATTTTTTTTAACCCTGGGGTTTGTCGTGACGCTTCTTGGGTTGCCTCCCACAAAGTACTAAGTTTTACGTCTTCAGCCAGACTTAAGATTTCTAACATCACTATCGTTGAATCGTGTCGGTTGAAATCCTTGAGCCCATATATTTTGTACCATCCATCCGACGAATGGCATTGCACTATTTTCTCGGATTAAGTATCACCTGGAAATTTGCCCTTTTAATGTTGGCCTCTCAGTGCAGTAGCGATTTTGGGCTGCTTGTGTCTCCAAAGACTTAGTCTTGCATTCAACAAAAACGATGTTAGAAACAAGGCAATAAGAAAAAAATAATAATTACAAAAATAAAAAAATATTTACAATTTACAAAAGGAAAAAATCGAAAAAAATAAAAAAAACTATTTAAAAAAATCGAGAATAATAAATAATAAATAAAAAATATTTACAAAAGCTTCAATTATTATTGAACTACTTATTACTATATCAAATTTGAATATGTCAATCCCCGGCAACGGCGCCAAAAACTTGTTCGCCAAAAATATTTGGATCTTTCAACTGCAAGTGTACAGTGTAGTTTATAGAATAATAGCAAGCAAGATCGTATTCCTCATTGATTGACTACAAAACACTTAGGCTATAATAACATCACATTCCATTTTTATTGAAGCGGCCGAATATCAAGTTGTTATAAAATTCGAAAATTACATAAAAATAAATAATTTTGCGAACCACACAAGTATTTTCAACAACCACGGAAGCAACCTTAGGCACATAATCTCAACATGTATCTTCAATATTAAATCCAATTAAAGTTTCAATAACCAATTCATGCAATTCTATGGGTTCAATTCCTAAAATAGTTTATCCCCCTTCCCAGACGGCGCATAAACAGTAGATTAATAACAATTGTAGGTTTCTCGACTCGATACAACTATTATTAACTCCCAAAATATCTATGAATTGGATGACTCCCCACAAATAGTTGTAGGTCTCCCGACTCGATACACCTGTTTATGTCTGAATTCGATTTCCGTCTTTGTTAGAAGTCCTCTTCCGAATTTCGCACTAACAAATATGACATGTTAATTATTGATCAAATAAAAAGCAATTAAGAATAAGCACTCGAATTCATAAAATAGAACACATGAATTAATTAAAAATAATAATTAATCAAGATTTAACATGAATCCACAATTTCAATTATGCCCCTAAGATCCGAAAGATTAGCTAAATATTGATAATAAATTCATAGACAAATTCGAAATCAATATTATGACATCGTTTAGGCATAGACAAGAGATCTAGACATAGAAAGAAAACCCCTTCTTGTCAGGATGGATTCCCCTCCTAAGCCTTCGAAGCTCTTGTTCTCCCGTAGATGCGACAGTGTACCACACGGCCCGGCCGTGTAGCCTCACACGGTCGTGTGAGTTTTGTCCAGCCCAACCTCACACGCCCGTGTGGGTCCCACATGGTCCAGCCGTGCGGCTTATTTTCGTTCCCTGTTTCTTCCCTTTTTCACACGGACATGCCATTTTTCACACGTGTATGTCACACGGCCGTGTGGTCCCACATGGTCCGGCCATTTGACGTGTTTTTGTCCGATTTCCTCGTCTTTTCGATCTTCTCTTCGCATATGTCAATCCTATTCGGGCCTTCTAACTGATATTTCTTCGATTAAGCTCTATTTCCTGTAAAAAGTTACAAGAATACGCGGTATCATGCCCTTCTAATGAAACCAAGTAAAAACATACTAAATATGCATGCAAATGCATCAAATATATATCATTTTAACCTCATAAATGCACGTATATTTTTACACGCATCAGAGGGATCTTGCAACCATGGCAATAATAAATAAACAAAAATAGTTAAAAAATTAAAAAATATATATTATTGGAAACTAAAATTATATATATAATTTTAGAAATAAAAATTATGTTGAAAATTTATATTTAAAAAGAAAAAATATATTTAAAATTTATAAAGATGAAATAAATAATGGTTATACATAATATGTTATTAGTATCAATCAAATTAAATAATAACAATAAATAGAAAACTAAATTAAATTAAAGAAAATAATTTATTTACATTTATCAACTTTAAATAAAGATTAAAAAAAATAGAAAACAGAAAAAAAACAGAAAAACCAAAGAAAGAAAATAAAAGGGAAATCGACATCTTCTTCCCAGAACCCCCAACCCGCATACACCCTCTCCCACCCCTCTCGGCGACAGCTTTTCAACGACCTCCCCCCTCTCCCCTCCCCCCCGGGTGGGGAGGGGATACGCCGGCTTGGGGGTTCAGGGAAGATGAAGTTCATTTCCCTTTTTCTTTTTTGGGGTTTTTTTTTTCCCTCTATTTTTCTTTAATTTTGAGATAGATTTAAAAAATGTAAATATATATTCCGATTATGTTTTTTTAATTTAATATAACTTAATTTTCTAATTTATTTTTACTATTTTAATTTTGTTGAGATACTAATAACATATATTATGTGTAACCATTTTCTATTTCATCATTATTTATTTAAAATATAGGTTTTTTAAATAAAAATTTCAACATAATTTTTTAATTTAAAAATTATATATATAATTTTACTTTCTAGTAATCTAATTTTTTAATTTTTTTTTAACTATTTTTATTTATTTTTTCTTCACATGGTTGATGGATGACTAATTTTTTGAACAAATAGGTAAAATAGTCATTTCAAGTAAAAATTGTCCAAACAAAGTATAATTTCCGCCAACTTAGCAGTCTTTCCGCCAACTCAGCATTTTAGGAATAAGATACCCTAAAAATTTTGAAATCGGACCAAATATGCAAGTTTAAAAAAAATTAGTGGTTGTCAAACGCCACCCATAAAATTAACGGACTATTACGAAAATGAGCCAACTTAACGGAACAAAAAAATAATTGGGTAAAATTCACTTTACCCCCTTCTACTATTGGTTTTGTATCAAACACCCCCTTCTACTATTAAAACCTTCAAATACCCCCCTAAACTAGTAAAGATATATTTGATAGACAAAAATACCCTTGAAATATATATTGTATTTAATTGCACATTTTATCTCCCCTACAATTAAATTGCAATTAATTTAATTCAAGATATAATTAATTCAATTTCATTAAGTAATTAAACCTAAAGTTAAATAAAAAATAAATAAAATAACAAAAGATATTATTATCATTATATATGTATATATTATTTTAAA
This sequence comes from Rehmannia glutinosa, assembly GCA_016081115.2. Taxonomy (NCBI): domain Eukaryota; kingdom Viridiplantae; phylum Streptophyta; class Magnoliopsida; order Lamiales; family Orobanchaceae; genus Rehmannia; species Rehmannia glutinosa. The sequence continues at coordinate 64,906,295 of CM071924.1, read as the reverse complement.
AAATAATTATTAAAGTTCATATATTAATTGGTATTCTTAAATATTTATATTAAATAAGACATGTGATATATGTACAACATATTAACTAGAAAAAATTTATTTATGAACAAAAATATATATATATTTTAAAATATTAAACAAAAAAATTCCTATAATACTTTCTGACAACTAAATTAATAATTGGATATGATTTTTATCTAACACTAATATTAATTAAATCCTAAATAAATAGATATAATAGTAATAATTAAATATAAAACACAATATTTTCTTTAGAAAATATTATCTCACTTATAATTATATTATGTTGTTTTTGAAAACTTCTTTTAAATTCTTATTTTTTAGCACTTCTTCACTCATTCTTAATTGTATTGATATTTTAGAATATATTTTATTTATTATTAATATTAATTTCTCTTTCACACATAATAAATAATTATTAAATTGTAATTTTATCCATTAACATATTTCAGTTACATACGTGCACCATACATAATAGAAAATATGTACTGTTAAATAATTTATATTATTTTGATTCAAAATTTATTAAAGTTATATTTGTTAATGAGTTTTCTCTATAATGTTAAAAATGTGACTTCTCTATAATATTAAATTTAAATTTTTAATTTATTTTTTTAGGTTAAATTTAAGATTATTTTTATTTATAAAATTAGTTTTGAACAAGAATTAGAATCAAACTAATTGATATTTAATTATAGAGGGAAAATATATTTATAGTTTATAATAGTATGCAAATAAAATTTATTATTTTATTTTAAATTAGGGGTATTTTTGTCTATCAATATAACTATTATAGATTTAAGGGGGTCTTTGAAGGTTTTCATAGTAGAGGAGGGTAATTGATACAAAACCAATAGTACAAGGGGTAAAGTGAATTTTACCCACAATAATTTTGCCTCCATTCATGTATCCATCTAACCACTTTTGGTGGGATCCACTACAACTTTAAATAACTCGTTTGATATGCATAGACGTTTGGCTTTGTTTATTTATTTTTTTTTTTTTTCTTTTTAAAGAAAGTCATGGCGATACTATTTTGTATTTGGGACTCCCTCTCCCCTGCAGTATCTCCCTCTCCCCTGCAGTATCTCTACAAATTGGGGGATATTGAAGATAATATCCCCTCCAATGTCCCCTAATGTGGATGTCTTAAAGTAAATTGGACAACTAAAGGAGTGGTTTTACAAACTTTAATGTTGCGTTTCAGAAGAAAATATAAAAATAATTGATTAGTAAACATTAAGAATATCTGAAGTTATCGTAAAATAAGTTAAAAAAGGAGTATTAAATGAATAAAATTGTAAAAAATTGGTCAACCCAGATTTTTAAATATTTATTTATTTTGTGACGTTTATTATAATAATAATAATAATAATAATATAATAATTAATCTATCTATCTATATACGAGTATATGCATATAAGGACGCACAAGTTGAATTTATATATATTATATATTTTTTTATACATTGCATTTTTACATTTTAAATATTTATATTTATACATAACTTGTAAATATAAACTTATATATGTATATATAAGTATAAATATCTATTTGTTCTTAGAAAGTGGCGTGATTTGGGTTACAAAAAAATTCTGAAGATCAAAAATATTTATAATAACTTTGGTGATTTATAAAAATGCGAAAAAGCACCTTCATGCTTGCTTTAATCTTTCAGCTAAATTTTAAAAATGTTTTAAGTAGAAGTTGGCATTTTTAAATACTGCAAATTATTTTTTCAACCAAAAATTAAGAAGTACTTAAAAAAACCCTTTTAAAAACACTCAGCCCACGTCAAGGATCAAACATGTAGATATAGAATTGTGAGACCCACTTGGGTTATTTTGTCTGTTTTGTTGTTAGCAAATGTTGTGCTTGGATATAAGAATTTTTACGAAATTTTTGGCTAGTGCAAATTTTTTATAAAGAAATGTGAATGTAGAGGTGTCAATCCGGGCAAGTACCGACTTATCGGCCAAGGGGTAAAACCTGGTCGGGCCAAAAATCCATCGGGTCAATTCCCGTGTAGTGCATTTTATGCCGGATCGACCGAACTTTTTGGGTCTGGAAATTTTGGCCCAGTCTGGCCTTATATTCGGGCCGACTGGGTCAGGCTTGGATTGACACTCTAGGTGAATTGAAGTAATTGTTTTTAAAAACCAATACTATTTACCCGCTTTCACTTTTTCTTACAACAATCACATCTATTTATTTTTTTAAAATAAAATCATCAAATCACCAATCATTATTACACAATTTCCCAAAATTCTATTATTATCACATATTTTTAACTACCAATCACATAAAATCATTATTCATCTATTTTTATATCAAATCTTTTTTTTTCATACAAATCATTCTCCTTCACCTTACATCACAATTTCCAGCCTATTTCTAGTACATGCCGACTCACTTTTTTTTTTTTCCGACTGTTTTGTGAGTATCCTCATTTTTCTCCTTTTCTTCTTTTATTCCCAATCACCAATCATACAAACTATTTTCTAATTTCTTGATATCCCTTCATTCAATCATTTATTCTATCCTTTACTCAATGCTATACGCTCAAGTTTAGGATAACATGATATATCAATTTAAGTTCTAAGGCTTGAAATGTGGCTATCAAAAAATCAGCAATAGGCTCAAGTTGGCTAACTAGGAAAATCAAATATCATAAGGTAGGCAAAAGGCTTGAAAGGCTTAACAAAATGGCCTAAAATCATTTTCATGAATGCATACAACCCGTGACCTTGACGGAGATACCGTGAGCAAGTTCTAGAATTCAAATCAACATGAATGACACACTCAATCGCAAACAAGACCGCATATGATGAAAGCAAAGAAAAGGCTCAAAAGCTCACAGGCTTGTAAGTGCATAATTCAAAGCATTTTAACCATGATCCCAATAAGCACATGCTCCATATTAATTATTCTCAACCCGATCAACTCACACTCAACATCCAATTCAAAACAACACGAACTAATCCGCAAATGCTCCCAAGATCAACACAAACAAACACACAATAGCGGTCCAACTCACTCCCTAACTACTAGAAAGCAATAAACGTGCTAAAGCGATAAACATGCTAAAACCAAAAAAATCAAACATCTAATGCACTTTGCACCCTATATGATATGCTCTACATGCAACTAAATGAATGCAAACGCCACACCCATCAATAAAATTACTACCTCTCCCCCAAACTTGAATGAAATTATAGCGCATAAAAGAGAAGGTAGAATTTCAAAGAAAAGTGTGGATAGGACCTGGATTATGTGGGGTGGCGGCGGGTAGTGGCCCCGGGAGATATGTCAATTCTCGATTCGTAGTATCGCCCGCAATATCTCCGACTCCCGCTCGTGTGCTTAGTTCCACAAGCTCGCATATGGTACCTTTGATCTTGGACTTCTTGGTAAGCACGAAATCACTCCTATGTTTGCCGCAAGCTTTCCTCAAATGCACGAACCTGTCGTGATCATATCGCCCCCACGTTCGCCTTGGCGAGAGCTCGAATATCAGCCGTCCTTGTGGGCCGCTCGATCGCTTCCCGTTGGAAGTCTTGCTCAAACCCCTCTCCTCGTCTATCGTATTCCCGCCTCCATGACCAAGTCTTCTTCATCGGGCAACCCGGCTATCCTTCGCCTCTTTTTCGCCCAAACCCCGCATGACTCGATATGCTCCTCGAGTACGAAAGCTTGATTGATTTGGTTATCAATTACCGCCGTGAGTCATGGGTTAGGAAGGGGAAACGAAGACCCGACCTTTTGTTGAAAAAGGAGGATATTCTCCTCATTACGGATGATCTTCATGGTGAGAAGGGCGCTCATGTTAATGCTTCTGGCTGCCCGCTAATGGTTCCATGCGCTTATGTCAACCCCAAAATGTTGTGCGATTGGGGTTATCATTCCCCCAATTAGTATTTTCCCGCTTCATGTCAAGTACGTAGACGGCGTGTTCCACAAAGTATGCCGCCATGTTATAAGGGGTGCGATTGAGAATACACCAAAGTAGGTATATCTCTCTCGCTTGCATACCCCCATTGTTGTACCGGCGAACACAAATGGGCCGTTACTTTTTGAATGTAACGGAATATGGGGTTGCGGAGTGAGGAGGCCTTGAGGTGCGCGCTGCATATTGCATGAGCCCCGTGTCGGGAGTTTCAACCAACAATCGCCGAAAGCACGCGAGTCGTAATTTGCAGCCGTTCGGTATGGGGCGTCCGATGGTACCCCAAAAATTTGATTAAGTTCAAGAATAGTGACGGTTCTCCATTCGTTGCCCAACTTGAACTCGGATTTCCCGAGGCTCACTCCGTGGTCGTGTTGCCGTGACTCGAACAAAGGCTTAAGAACTCTAGTGTGAGTGTCTTGTAGGTTGGCCACCGCCCTTGCATAAATGCGGTCCATCCAACTCGATCAAACATTTTCCACACCTCCTCGTGTATCCCGAGAGCTCGGCACATTCATCGCTTCAGATAGCGTGTAGGTGCGAATGAACGATGGATGAGCCGGTTCCATTTATCCAAAGATTTCATTTTCATCAATAGTGAGCCCGTAAGCCTCGGCCGTCCGGTGTGGTGGCGCTCGAGCGGCCGCGCTCCCCAACCTCGTCTTCCTCGGTTTGGTCGTGGTTCACCATGTTTCAATTTAGTACCTGCAAAACAATCGTGAGAATCCATACTTGCCAAGTAAAAACAAACAATGAATTAATACAACAATTTCACTAGAAGTATAGTAGCTCATCATCAACAATTCGATTCATAATCAAACGTTCAATTCACATACCAATATAATTGCCGAGAATCCTAGCCCCTAACCTCCTAAACAATCTAACACAAGTATAATCCATCAAGCAATCAACTAAATTCATCACAATTCAACAACCCACCAAGTGTTCGATAAAAAGCCCCATAGAAAATTCCAATTAAAAATATGGCTAAAGTATCACACAAGCATTATATATCAACCCTAGTTCATAATCCTCAAGAAATTTGACATAAAATTTTCAATTCATACCTTAATTTTCGAGAATTAGAAGAGAGTTGGATTGTTGAAACCCTAGGTGCTATCTACCCCAAATCCTTGCTTCCAAGCAAATTCAAACGTGTAAATCGTGTTTAGAGTAGTGTGGGAGGTGAGTAGTGATGATATCTAGAATGAATTTTCGAAAAAATTTGGAGGGGGATGGTTTTCTTGTTTATCCGTGCGTGAAGGGGGGAAGATTCTGTGAAGAAAATAAGGCCTGCCCGTCGGTTTTAAGCCTCAGCAGGCATGAGCACGGGCGTGCTCATTCGGCACGGGTCGCCCGTGCTAGGGGCTGAAAGATTGCTCCCAAAAATCCTTAAGGCGCACGGGCCGTGCCAAACGGCACGGGTGGCCCGTGCTAGGGCCCAAACTTTGGAGTCTTGAATTCTGGAAAGGGCACGGGCGTGCCCATATGGCACGGGTTGCCCGTGCTGGGGTCCGAACCTTGTGTTCGAGTTTTTTTTTTTTATGTTTTTTTTTTTACCTATGAAAGCAATAAAATCCTAACTTAGAAAAGGGAAAGGAACAAATTAAGAAACATGGGAAGAAATAAAACAACAAAACCATTGGGTTGCCTCCCAACAAGCGCTAAATTTAACGTCTATAGCTTGACGCCTGTTTAGTTGATCATGGCTCTAGCAATGTGAGGCGTCTCACTTCCTCATTTTGCTCCCCCGGCTCAAGTAATGCTTGATTCTCCTCGCCATTCACCATGAATGTCTCCCCATCTCGGCTCAATAGCTCCACTATTCCCGGAGGATTTAACACTTTCTTTATCACAAACGGCCCCGACCATCTAGACTTAAGCTTTCCTAAAGAGTTTAAGACGTGAGTTAAACAAAAGGACTTGTTCACCCTAAAAACTCCTCTTCTTTATCATTCGATCGTGCCATCGTTTGGTTCGCTCCTTGTAAATCCGGGAATTTTCATAGGCTTCATCCCTAATTCCTCCATCTCATTCAGTGCAAGAGCCTTTTTTCACCCGCCGCTTGGAAGTCAAAATTCAACTTCTTTACTGCCCAAAAACGCCTTATGCTCTAATTCGACGGGCAAGTGACACGATTTTCCTAAGACTAACGACACGGTGATGTGCCCAAGGGTGTCTTGTATGCGTCCGATATGCCCATAGTGCATCATCTAGCTTCATGGCCCAATCCTTGCGATTTATGTTCACCGTTTTCTCTAAAATCGCTTAATCTCACGATTGGCTACCTCCGCTTGTCCGCTTTGCTTGCGGATGGTATGCTAATGCCACCTTGTGCTTAACCCCGCACTTTGCAAGTAGAGTGCTCATTAATTTATTCACAAAGTGTGACCCCCGTCCGCTAATCAAAGCTCTCGGGTTCCAAACCGAGTGAATATATTTTTCTTCAGGAATTTGAGCACTACTCGCGCATCATTGGTCTGAGCCGGAATAGCTTCAACCCATCGAGATACGTATTCCACTGCAAGTAGAATGTATTGATAGCCCGACGAAGATGGGAAGGGGCCCATGAAGTCGATCCCCACACATCGAAGAGTTCAACTTCCATCACATTGGTCATTGGCATCTCATGTCGCCTCGAGATGTTTCCCATCCGCCGCACCTATCACAACTTTGTACGAATAGATAGCAATCGTTAGATAATGTAGGCCAAGATAATCCACTTTGTAATACCTTAGCCGCCGTCCGCCGGATCAAAATGTCCTCCGGAAGGTGAGGAATGGCATTGCTGTAGAACTCCCTCCCACTCTTCTTGAGGTACACATCGTCGAATGATGGTGTCGGCGCACCTCTTAAAGAGCAGGGGATCGTCCCACATGTAAAACTTGACATCATGGAGGAACTTCTTCTTTTGATAAGATGATAAATCCGGAGGCAAAACCCCGCAACCAAATAATTAACAAAATCGGCATACCATGGGAATTTAGCTTGTAGCATCGAAGTTGCTCATCGGGAATTCCTCCTTAATTGCCTCCGTGATTTCTTTCTCCTCCTTCTTGTATTCTAGTTTGGACAAGTGATCGGCTACTACATTCTCGCAAAGACGCTTTCTAAGGTTCTCTCGCGTAGTAGATGGCTCAACATCTTGTCTCGTTTCGACCTAAAACAGCCCCAACCGCAAAGTCGTTGGCATCACACATTAGTTCAAGGGCGACTCAATCCGAACTACTAGAATGGGTCTTTGTCACTACTAAAGCCTTCTTCGAATTTCAAAAGCCCGCAAATAATCATTGGAAAAATTGAAAGCAAGATATTTTTCTAATAATCGACTTAAAGGTTTAGTGATTTTAGAAAAGTCACGGATAAACCTTCTCGTAGAATCCGGCGTGTCCTAAGAAACTTCGAATGGCTTTCGTTTGTTGGAGATGGGAGTTTCTCGATTGCCACAACTTTCGCTCTATCAACTTCCAAACCTGCGTAAGAGACTCGGTGGCCTAAAACAATGCCATCTTGTACCATGAAGTGGCACTTTTCCCAATATAAAACAAGGTTAGTCTCCTCGCATCTCTCGCAAAACTAGAGAAAGGTTATTCAAGCAATGGTCATATGAATCTCCAAACACGAAAAAATCATACATGAAAACCTCCATTATTTTCTCAATGAAATCATGGAATATAGCCATCATGCATCTTTGAAAAGTAGCGGGTGCGTTACAAAGTCCAAATGGCATCCTGCGCGAAATGCAAAGGTACCATAGGGGCATGTAAAGGTCGTCTTCTCTTGGTCTTCCCGGCAATCATGATCTGATTATACCCAATAACCATCGAAAACAATAATAATCATATCCCGCCAAACGATCAAGCATCATATCAATAAAGGGAAGGGGAAAGTGATCTTTGCGAGTAGCGTCATTCAACTTCCTATAATCAATACAAATTCTCCATCCAATTACTACTAGTTGCTATAAGCTCATCACTCTCGCTTACTACCGTCATCCCCCTTTCTTCTAAGACCACTTGTACCGGACTTACCCAAGAGCTATCGAAATAGCATAAATAATTCCAAAGATCTAACCATTTTAAAACTTCTTTTCTTACGACTTCTTGCATTATAGGGTTTAATCTTCTTTGATTTTGCACCGAAGGTTTGTAGACATCTTCCATTCTAATTTTATGCATCACAATAGATGGACTAATGCCTTTCAAATCAGAAATTGACCAACCTATCGCCGACTTATGTTTTCGTAACACCCTAAGCAATTTATCGAGTTGAACTGAAGTTAAAAGTGATGATACGATTACCGAACTCGTGTTATTCGCTCCAAGGAATGCATATTTGAGATGCTTGGGCAGGGGTTTGAGTTCTGGGTTCGATTTGGCCTCTTCGGAAGAGAGCACGGGCCGTGCCATTTGCAGCTCCTTCAGCGTTCCCTTCGACCTTAGGCACGGGCTGTGCCGTCGTCATTTTCGGCAATTTTTTCATCGCCATACGCACGGCTGGGCGTGCTCGGGCACGGGTCGTGCGTCCCCTCGTAGAACCGATTCCCCGTGACGTTTTTCAGCGTGTGTGTCCTCTTGCGCTCCTCGGTAGTTCCCGCATATTATCCAAAGCACAAACACAATCATACAAGTCTTGGTTATCAATATCAATAGTCAAGTTCGATGTTGAACACGAATGTGTCAAACCAAACTCCAAAGTATCCTTAAACAATGTATGATCCGCATACTCATCAATGCGAGATTCAACTACGCCTATGAATTTACAAGTCTCCACACCATCATGAAATTGAAGTGCCTTTATATATCGTAAATAGAACATGCTCATCATTAACCCGTAACGTGAGCTCTCCCTTTTACACATCTATTAAGGCCTTCCCCGTCGCTAGGAATGGACGCCCAAGTATCAAAGGAACGTCTTTATCTTCCTCCATGTCCAGCACTAAGAAATCCACAGGGAATATGAATTTATCAACTTTGACAAGTACATCCTCGATGATTCCCTTTGGATATGTGAGTGATCGGTCTGCGAGTTGTAAGGTGACCGTAGATGGCTTCACCTCTCCCAATCCAAGTTGCCTGAAAATAGACAAGGGCATTAAGTTAATACTCGCTCCTAAGTCACAAAGTGCTTTCTTAAAGAAGACATCACCAATAGCACAAGGATAGTGAAACTCCCTGATCTTTCAACTTCTCGTGGTAGTTTCCTTTGGATTATTGCACTACACTCCTCTATCGATTGACGTCTCGAAACTAGTCATCTTTCTTTTCTTTGACATAACATCCTTCAAGAACTTAGCGTAATTGGGCATCCGCTCCAATGCATCTCGCAAAGGAATGTTAATATGCGCTTTTTTAAAAATATCTAAAAACTTAGCAAATTGTGCGTCTAACTTTTTCTTTTGAAAACGTTGGGGAAAAGGAAGGGGAACATTAAGTTTAGAAATATCAGGGTTAGAGGAAGATTTAAGCTTCTCAGCCCCTTTTTGTTCAGCACGATGTTCCTCAGCTTGTTCCTTGGCCTCAACCTCGCCATTTGCCTCAGTTTCCGCATCACCCGGCGCATCGATTGTCGTGTCAGCAAGACGCACGGGCTGGCCGTGCGGTGACGTACGGGCCGTGCCGTCCTGCGATTCTTCGGAATTTTCTGGTATTTTCGCCCTCGTATTCCGCTTCCACTCCTCGAACGAATGGCTTTACACGTTTCTTTTCGGTTTACCTCGGTGTTGCTTGAAATCGCCTTTTGATGCTGCCCACCAATTATTGTAGCTATTTGACCAATTTGGGTCTCAAGATTCTTCATCTGGGACCCCATTTGGGTGACATGGTTTTCGATTTTATCCATCTTTGCCTCATCCTTGTTGAACTCGTTCCTTGTCTCGTTCATAAACGAGGTGAACATGTCTTCCATGGTTGGTTTAGGATCTCAATAATAACTCCATTAGTCACATTAAACCCCTGGTGGTTGCATCATGTTCTTTGTGTTCGCATAGGAGAAATTTTCGTGGTTCCTTAGGCCCTGATGATAATGAGTGGGATTTTGATTGTTCCGAAATTGTTGAAATTCTCGGTTATTCACGTAATTTGCTTCCTCTATCGGATCTAGAGAAACTCCCCCAAAGACTGCACCCGTTTACCTCATTTGCCTTTGTCAATGTACTCAATTGATTGGTCAAGACGGCCATTTGTCTTTGTCAACTCTTTAATCGGATCTCAATCGAAACTTCAACTACCCTTTTCACGTTAGTCCTCTCGGAGGGCCACCGATAGCTATTCATGGCCATTTCCTCTAACAAGTTAAATGCATCTTCCGGAAATCTCGCGAGTAGAGCGCCCACCGCGGCATCTACAAATGATCTCGTCCTGTCCCATCAACCCATTATAGAAAAAGCAAAGTCAACGATCTTCAGAAATCCATGTTGCGGGCACCTCCTCAACAAATCCCGGAATCTCTCCCGTGCCTCGTACAAAGGCTCGTGAGTCAAACCGCTCAACCGAGTGATCTCGCTTTTAAGTTGTAGTGTTTTACTTGGTGGGAAGTATTTAAACAAAACCTCGACTTAGCTCATCCCGATTGTTCACACTCCCTAAGTTAGGGTGCCTAGCAGTTCCTAGCCTTATCCCTTAAAGAGAAAGGGAATAGGCGAAGACGTATAGCATCATCGGTCACCCCATTCATCTTGATAGTATTGCAAATTTGTATGAAATTCGCAAGATGAGAGTTGGGATCTTCGGACGGAAGCCCCCAAACGGGTTCTCACTTGCACCATCGAGATCGATCGCTTTAGCTCAAAATTATTCGCATTGATCGGGACATTGGCAATGCCACCATAATTGCGATTGATTGGGCGAAAGTAATCGCAGACGCTATCAGCTGGGCTGTTGAGCCACCGAACCTCGAACCTCGTATTGGTAACTCAACATTGACCCCGTTAGCCTGGTTGTTACCCCCTGCACGTTATTGCCTCTCTGTTGTTGTCTTCAACTTCTCGCCATGGTTTGGTCATGTTGTCTTTCTCGCCCGTTTAGTAGCCGCACTATTTCGCCTATCAAAAGCTTCAACCTCCGGTATGAACGGTGCTAAGTCTCCTTGCTTTGAGCGAGTGATCATGCACTACCCCGAACCAACTAAAGAAAACAAGTTAACCACAATAAGTAAAATCGAACAAATAAAAAAAAATGTCCAGATTAAGAATAGTTCTATTTATCGCAATATTAGTACTAAAAATTTGATTAATCCGAACGGCGCCAAAAACTTGTTCGCCTATTTTTATAGCTTCACCGCAAGTGTACGGATCAGTTTATAGAATAGGGTTTGCAAGGTCGAATCCACAGGGATTAATAAATTAATGTACCAAGTATTGGATTATAATAGTCCTATTTTTATCTAAACTATCGAAATTTGAAAGTTTGGTTTTATTACTACTAAAGCAGAAATTAATCCTAAAATAACAAAGTAAAGAGCAATTGAAAGATCAAGTATGAATGGATGGATTCCTGGGTTATGGTTTCAATTAATATCCCACTTTTATGCTCGTGTTAAGCAAACCAAGTTAAACATATTCTTCTCTATAGACCAATCACCAAAGTAATTTACCCTCTCTCTCGAGATGTTTGTAAAAGCGTTGATTGGAATATCTATGTTAGCATCTCTACTCAACATGAGATATCCAACTCCCAAAAGTTCAAAAGATTAAAAGATCTCACAAATATTCACAGACTTCTCAATCATGCAATCTATTTGTGTCAAGTACTCAAGATCTAGTATTGAAACTCATCGGTTAGAATTATGAATCAATACATCAAACAAGTTTAGATCAAAGGCCTTTTGATAAAACAAGAATTAAAGCAAAGTACTTGAATAGAGAAAGAAAACATTAACTTCAATTATCCTTAATCATCACATAAAAGTGTTTATTAATCTACTCCCAAACCCGGGAATCACAAGTGTTTTAGCCAGACATTGAAGATAAACAATTCATAGATAAATTATCCATAATCAAAATCTAACTAATTGAAATACGATACGATGGAATGAGTGACTCGGGGATGATGACGATCTCTCGATCTATCTTCAATCCTCGAAGGTGTGGTTGCGGTCTTGATCGATCTCTCCAAGTTTCCCGTGGAAAACTGCTCTTTTCTCTCGTTTCTAGGGTAAAAATCAGCGTGTCCTTTGTTTGTGGCCGCCCCGGGTCTATTTGTACTTCGTTCGGGTCGAAACCTAGTTGAAATTTGACAAACTCTGTTTTTCCCGCAGCACGGCACGGCCGTGCCCCTTTGGCACGCCCAGCCCGTGCTGGGTGCCGAACCATTTGTAATCTTTCTTCAGTGGGGCACGGGCGTGCCAATATGGCACGGGCTGCCCGTGCCCTAGGCCGCACCTTGAGTCATTTTGTTTGGGTTGAGCACGGGTTGTGCTAGAGGAGCACGCCCTGCCCGTGCTTACCTGGAACAATATGCCCATAGACTATTTTTTCCGTTTCTCGCTCGGTTCGTCCAACTTCTTCTCGACTCGACTCCACACTTCGTCACTTGAGTCAAGTATTGGCGGTTGCAATGCTCGAATTGTTGCCACTATGCCACAAATATAGATAAATTCCTACAAAACGAGCAAAGCGTAATCCAATTCCACAAAACAAGAATACTACCCAATTTACTTGTATAACGCATGCATATGCCCACATTCTAGCCAATATTAAGCCCAAAATACATGCAAAATACCAGTCAATCAGGCATTCATCAAAATCTGTAAAATAAATTTCCTAACAATTTCCCCCTTTTTGATGATGCCAAAACTTAAATTCATACAAACAAAAATGCAGACAGCAAAGATACATACAGACAATGCAGTAACAAGGAAAGTATGCGTAGAATCAATCTTTTTATTGATCATAACATTCTTGTCCTTTACACAGCTAGTTTACATTGTGTATCAGAGCAATCAGAGCATACATATATCTACGCAAATTACAGATTTTTCATTGAACGTACAGAAGACTTACATGCATGTGTATTTACAAAAGTAAAATACATGAAGGGGTTAGCAGCAACACTTCATCGCCTTCGCTGCCTCCTTCTTTCTCTTCAGCTCTGTCTTCATCAGCTCTCTTTCTTTTCTTTTCTTTTTCAGTTGCTTTCTTCTTTTCATATGCCTTCCTTGCAGCTTCATCTTTCCTTTTTTTTTTCTTGTCTCTCTTGCCACAGCTGAGTTTGCCTCTTATTTTCTTCTTCGATTCTTTTGACATATTCAGCATTTTTCCTCTCCACTTCCAGATTGGCCACTTCATCGTATCAACCCAAAAGAGATCCTTCCCTTCTTGCCTGGATCTATATATTCAATATTTTTGGGTAGAGGTCTAGGTTTAAAGCCTCCACCTCCACCAATTTTTCCTCCTCCTCTGGGCGTATATTGTACCGGAGTCTTCTTCTTACCAGCTGAGTGATTGCTAGTAGTCTTCGCTGTCGCCTTCTTCGCACGACTTGGACCTTTCTCCCAAAGATAAGTCCCGTGCTTGGGCTATGGACATGTTTTTGAAGTATCCTTCGGATTCGAGCGTTTTGAACTCTTCAACTGATCTTGGCTCTTGTCCGTCATCTGGAATGGCATCTGTATCTTTTCCTGCCGAAATGCCTCCGAATTGTTTCAATATTTCTCCAACAAGGCCATCCGTTCTCTTGTCGAACTCCTCCATCTCTGCTTCTACAATTTTTCTCTTTTGAGACATAGGCACATCCGAGTGTTGGAGCGGCAGAGTCACCGGAAGTTTGCTGATTATGCTAGTTGTGACATGACCTTGTTGAGGGGTTTCAGCAAGCATTAAGGTCACATCCTTTGACCTTTCCCCCTCAACAACTTTTCCCTTCTCCTTCCTCTTCTCATCAGCTGTCTCTTTCTTCTTCTCAACAATTGTCTCCTTCAACATCTTCAGGTATTCCTCTTTCCCCTTTTTGGCACCATCAAAGGAGAGAGGAACCCCTTGAAACATCCCAACAAGCATGAAGTCCAGTCGGCTGATAGCGGAATTTTGCTTGGAGTCTGCTGTGGAGTATGTTGTTCGAAATTCTGAGCGGGTGGATTTGGACTCGGCTGCCACCAGTTTCATTTCAGCCATGAAAAGGTTGAATTTGGCATTCATATTCTCCTCAACGCGCAGAAGTTCTTTTCTATGAAATTCACGCAGCAGCTCCATTTCTGTTGTATGATAGGCATGCATTCTGTCAATATTTTCCTGCATCTTCCACTTCATGTCAGCATTATCATCGCTCCAGACAAATATTTTGTTGTACAATGCTTTAAAGTATCTGACTTGCTCGAATCGCATTGTACTCTGCTGCTGACACCATTCCCTGATTCTGACCACTATCCCTCGCAAGTCTGCCGTGAGGTTGGCATCCCTGTTGTCGAGCCGCATATCCAGTGAGGCCTGGTGCCGTTCAATCTTCTCAATCTCACCAAGGATTGTCTTGAAGACTTCACGTACCTTAGCTGTCACCTCGGTTTCAGCTGGCGGCCAAGCAGCATCAAAATCAAAATCCGCTAGAACAATTGAATCGGAGGGAATAACTGGATCAGCTCTTATGTTGAAGCGTCTCTACTCACGAGTTGTTTCTTCATCAAGATCGAGCAACTCAATCGAGAAAGGGAAAGTTTCTTCGAAAGCATCATCATGTACATATGGAATTGATTCTACAGTTGGTCGTGCCTGTGATGTGCCTGGTTGAGTCGAGCCTGCTGCAGCTTTGGGAGCCTGCGCAGATGACTCTGTCTCAGCTGGGCCTTGTTGAGTAGATTGGACAGCTGACTGAGCCTCATCTGTCTTAACAACTTCGTCGGCCTCAGTAGATTCTGCTAAATGAATTTGCATGTCCTCAACTGCTTTTTCAGCGTCATCGGAGAATGATTGAACCTGGGGGTTAGGTTCATCATCGAAGTTAAAAGTTTGACGAGCAGCTTTGAATTCTGGCTTGCTCGAACTTGGAAGAACATCCTCAGCTGAGTCCTTTGCAGCAGAGGTTGACTCAGCTTCGTCTTCAGATCCCAAGAATGTTGTATCAGGATTATCCTGGGAATCATGAAGAGCACTGATTTCCTCTTCTGAGTCAGCAATGATGACTTGAGGAATAGTCTTTTCTCCTTGATTTTTACCCAGGGAAGTCTCAACCTCCCTTGGGCCTTCATTACCTCCTGCAGTCTAAACTGCAGCAAGCCCTTGTACATTTCCTTCGACAGATGCAACTGTCTTAGGGTCTTCTGCAGTGGCATCCACAGGAGTCTCAACTCCTTGGATTGCACTTTCATTGCCCAGAGTGTTAACTCCCAGGGCAGATCTATATTGTGCCTCGACTGCAACAGCAGCGTCCTCAGCCTGCAAAGTTGTTGGCACTTCAGCTGGGACAGACTCAACTGTCCGAGCTTCGTTAGTGACAACTTGTTGTTGTTCCTTTTCTTTTTCTTTCTCTACTTCGGCTCTTTCCTTCATTGTGGAGTCATCTGCAGCATCCTCCAACCTAGCTGCAGTGGAGTGAGTTTCCCCTCACCGGGTGGCACCACCGGTGAGTGATCGATGGTGGGGTCACTCTTCTCCATACTCCCGGCTGCTTCCATTGAGTGCTCAGCCATGGGGGCAGGTGGTAAGACACCTTCAACAGGGGTTGGCTCAACTTGGGTGCCCAAGTTCCCAGTGTCATTGCCAAGTCCCTTGATCCGTCCTCCGAGTGAATCGGAAGTGGTTGCAGGCAATAATCGTGGGCAATCTGCACCACTCCCAACGGATCAATTTCAGAGAGATTTGGAGGACTCTCCTGGTCCTTCCATCATCTCGTTGCTCATGCATCAATTTGGATTCCCGCATGGCTTGCTTTGCATGTCCAACTTCTCCTTTGCAAAGAATCGGATCCATGTCCTCATCACTTCCCGAGCATATCAATGTGAGGATGAGTATGGTCGCCGGCTCCGGTGAGAGGGCATATATTCGCCTTTTCACGAGCTTCGGCTTCTTCTGCTAACCTTTCCTTTTCTTTCTCCTTGAAGATATGCAGGATATCTAGGCAGTTATCTTCATTAAGTGCCTGAAGCACGGTGTTCAATTCGAGGAATTTCATCAATTCTTCCTCTTCCTCAATGAATTCAGAGCTTTCAAACTGTACCCTCGAGTGACTCAGCTTCCATGCTCGCCATTCACGCAGACGACGCTGAATGTCTGGGTACACAGGAGAAACAACAATCACATCATCATCTTCATCCTCTTCATGTCTTTCTATTTCAGGGATGGATGGTAGCAAACTCTGCTGCTCTTCTCCTTCAAAGAAAGATCTGTGGCGGTGGAGACACGATCCTTTCGATGAGGGGATTCTGCACAGTATCCGCCACTTCTTCATCATCAGCTATTCTGTCCACAGCTGGGTCTTCGACTTGCCTCTGCTGACTATCCTCGGCAGACTTGGTCATTTCTTCAATGACTCGAGACTGCGCACTTCTTCAGTGCCTCGAGAGATTTTCTCCAGCTGAGTGGCAGACTCAGCTGTTTTCTCAAGCTCTGAGAGCCTGGTGAGTCTTCTCCTTCTCTTGGTCCTCACCAGAGGAATTTCTGGTTCGCAGACTTCTTCTTCAGATGCGGTGGGGGCCGGAGCATCTTTCTTTGACTGAGGAGCTGCCTTTCTGGGCTTGGCAGTCCTCTTCTTTCTAATGGCCAGAGAAGGTATTTGGGCTTCCTTCTCCGCCTCACAGAGTGTAGCGACGACTACTGGCAAGGGCGGTGCGTCTTGCTTCTTTCTTTGTCATAGGGGCAACTTTCTTCTTTGCAGCTACAGGGACAGCTCTCTTCTTTGGAGGGGAGGATGCAGCTGTATCAACAGGGTCAGCTGATTCCCCCTCACTAGTATCTGTCCTCTTGGCAAAGGCTCTCTTCTGGGTGCTGGATAAGTTGGCTCTGAACATCTTCTTGTTTACATGGAAGGACTTTCCATGTCTAATGGGAATGCCCTTAACCTCTATCAGATGACCATTAACTAGGCCATAGCCGAGTGATCCTCCAAAGGATCCGTCCTCCTTGATGGATTTGTTGCCAACGTTCTGGCAGAGTCTGCTGTATACAAATTCTGCCCAATTGATCTTCTTTTCTTCCATGATCGCAACCATGACGATCAGCTTGGTCTTGGACAGCTGATTGAAGCTGCCAAAATTCATGTCTACACTTTTGGCGATGATATCCATCAGTTTATGATAATCGTCCTTCAACAGCTTCTTCTCAGCTGTGTAGATCACTTTTGCAGCACACTCGGGTTTGGCCACTTCCTTCCATGCAGCAGCCAAGTTGACATCGGCTTCATATATCTCTGGCATGCCTTCCGACGGCAGTAAATAGTGCTCTGTAAGGTCCTTAACAGTCAATATGTCCTTGCGGTGGATGGAGGACTTAATCCCGTCGTCCTGCAACTCGGCATTAACATAAAACTGGGCAACTTCTTCAACGTATGTCATTTGATATTCCATCGTGAGAAAAGGTTTGAGTCCTGATTTCTCGATTTTGTCCACTATTTTCTTCATAAGGGTCTCATCGGAACCCTGCTTTATCATCCCCTCAAAATCCACAGTTGATCCTGTGTGGATTTGCTTGCCAAGCTTAGCCAAATCATGTGCTGGTGCCATTTTTAGAGAGTTTTACCGAACGAAACTTGGTAAACCGACTGGAGAACTTGTAGGGTTTTCGAGAGAGAAAAGTTTGCTTTCTTTTGCTTGGGAAGATGAACAGTTTTGGAAAAAGTGAGACAGAGAGGATTGAAAACCGTATATAAGGGTTATGAAAGGACGGGTTTTTGGATTTTAAAATTTGATCAAGATCAACGGCTCAGATATAGCACGTCACATTGCATTTAATTTCTCGCATTTAATGCGACAGCATTTATATCCAATCGTATGCTTACTGTGTAGCTTTTGACTGTACCCATCATTATTACGCTGACGTTATCCTTAAAAACATTCTCGCTCATTAAGAACGACTGCGTTTTTGTCACTTAGCTCATAAATGACTCAACTTACTCAACAAATGACTCAACTCTTCTTCTCTCTTTTCGTATAGTGACTCAGCTGTCAGCTAACTTGATACAGCTGACTTTTCGATACGGCTGATTCACTTGGCTGATTCATGCTATTTGTTCTATTTTCATCTTTTCACGTTCCATCTTTTCTCATTGAGTCTTCTGAGTGTCAACTCAGCTCAATTAACCCTAGATCATGCTTAAGCTCTTCAAATCTTGATTCACATAAGGGTTTGGTGAATATGTCAGCTAATTGTTTATCAGTTGAGATATATTCCAAAATGATGTCTTTCTTTTCAACATGATCTCTTATAAAATAATATCTGACATCAATGTGCTTTGTTCTTGAATGCAACACAGGATTTTGAGTAATTGCAATAGCACTTGTGTTATCACACATAATTGGAATCTCTTTTTCTTCAATTTCATAATCTCTCAGCTGTTGTCTCATCCATAAGACTTGGGCACAACAAAATCGCCACTATGTATGTACTGCCTTTTGGATGTGGCTATTGAGTTTTGTTTCTTGCTAAATCAGGAAACCAATTTGTTTCCAAGCATTTGACAAGTTCCTGAAGTACTCTTCCTGTCAACTCTACATCCAGCATAGTCAGAGTCTGAGTAACCAATAAGCTTGAATCCACCTTCCTTTGGATACCATAAACCAACTTCTTGGCATCCCTTCAAATATCTTAGGATTCTCTTAGCTGCAGTCATATGGCTTTCTTTTGGAGCAGATTGGAATCTTGCACATACACCTACTGCAAAGGTGATGTCTGGCCTTTTTGCTGTTAAATAGAGCAGTGATCCAATAAGTGCTCTGTATCTTGTTTGATCTACAGCTATACCATCTGCATCCATGTCCATCTTGACTAATGTATTCATTGGTATTTTCACAGAAGACTTCTCTTCCATACCAAATTTCTTCATTAAATCTCTGGTGTACTTTGTTTGACTTATGAAAGTTCCATCCTTCAGCTGTTTTACTTGAAGTCCTAAGAAGAATGTCAGCTCTCCCATCATGCTCATTTCAAATTTGCCTTGCATGAGGTTTGAGAACTTATCACACAGCTCTTTGTTTGTGGATCTAAAAATGATATCATCCACATATATTTGAACAAGCAGTATACTCTCCCCATCTTGAATTCTGAAGAGTGTTCTCGTCAACCTTGCCTTTGGTGAATCCATTGTCAGTTAGAAATTGAGACAATGTGTCATACCATGCTCTAGGTGCTTGTTTCAATCCATATAGAGCTTTCTTGAGCTTGTACATCTTATCTCCAATGGTCTTCTGCTCAAAGCCTGGAGATTGCTCAACATAGACTTCTTCTTCCAACAATCCATTTAAAAATGCACTTTTCACATCCATTTGATATACAATGAAGTTCTTGTGTGCAACATAGGCAAGAAACATCCTTATTGCTCCTAATCTTGCAACAAGAGCAAATGTTTCATCAAAATCTATTCCCTCTTCTTGGCAATACCCTTTGGCTACCAATCTTGCTTTGTTTCTTACCACATATCCTTCCTCATTCATCTTGTTTCTAAAGACCCATTTTGTGCCAATAACATTTTGATGGGTTTGTCGTTGCACCAATTCCCATACCTTGTTTCTTTCAAATTGATTCAGCTCTTCTTGCATGGCTTGAATCCAATGTGTGTCTTCCAATGCTTGGGACACATCTTTTGGCTCTATTTGGGAAATAAAACAAGTGAACATTGCTTTTTGTTGAGCTCTCTGGATCTGGTTCTTACACCATCTCTCACATCTCCAATGACTAGCTCTGGTGGATGGTCTCTCAGCCATCTCACACCAGGTTGAAGTAAATCAGCTGGGTTCAGTCGTCTTGCAGCTGTGTTGTCTTGAGCAGCTCGTTCATTATCATTCAGCTGCAGGTTTTCCAGCTGTCTTTGAGACTCAGCAGTCTCATCTTCATCTTGATTGATTGCTCCAGCTTCAGCTTCAACATAGGGACTCTTCTGCATAGTTGGTTGATTCAACTTATCAACTAACTCTTCAATATCTTCTCCATTCACATTAGGTTCATCAAAAACCACATGAATAGATTCTTCTGTGACCATAGTCCTCTTGTTCAGCACTCTATAGGCTTTACTTTCAGCTGAGTATCCCAAAAAGATACCTTCATCAGCTTTAGCATCAAAAGCCTTTAGATTATCCTTGCCATTGTTGTGGATAAAGCATTTACATCCAAATATTTTAAAATACCCAACATTTGGCTTTCTTGTTGTCCATATTTCATAGGAGTCTTTGTCAGTTGTCTATTAATCATGCATCTATTTTGAGTATAGCATGCAGTGTTTATGGCTTCAGCCCAAAATCTTTTAGGCAGTCCGGCTTCAGCTAACATGGTCCTTGCAGCTTCCTTGAGAGTTATGTTTCTTCTTTATACGACTCCATTCTGCTGTGGAGTCATTGCTGCAGATCTTTCATGAGCAATACCATTTTCAACACAATACTGAGTTATTATCCCATTGACAAACTCAGTTCCTCTATCAGACCTTATCTTTATAATGGTTTTACTCTTTTCATTTTGAACTCTTCTCATCAGCTGAGGTAATTTCTGCAAGGTTTCCTTCTTTTTGCACATAAAAATTGTCCATGTATATCTTGAATAATCATCCACCACCACTAAAGTGTATTTCTTTCCACTTATACTGGCTGGTTCAATAGGGCCAAATAAATCCATATGTAACAGATGCAGTATCTTTGTTGAAGATGGACTAGACTTCTCTTTGAATGATGATTTGATCTGTTTTCCCATCTGGCATGCCTCACAAACACTTTCCTTCTTGTACACTGAGTCTGGTAGTCCTTCTACAAGATGACTCCTTGCAAGCTTGTTAATTGTCTTGAAGTTCAGCTGACTCAGCTTCTTGTGCCACAACCAACTTGATTCAGCTGTACTCTTTGCTAACAGACAAGTGCTTGGTGTGGCAGTCGACCAGTCTACCACTTACATGTTCTTCTGTCTGGATCCTTGCAGCACTATTTCATTTGATTCAGTATCTTTAATTTGACACACTCCCATATTGAATCCAACATTGTAGCCCTTGTCACAGAGTTGGCTGATGCGTAACAGGTTGAAGTCGAGGCCTTCAACATATGCAATATATGTGATTTCTAATCCATTGTTTTTGATGGATCCAGTGCCTCTTATTTCCCTTGGAGCTTCATTTCCTCCAAATATGACTTTTGCGCCTATAATCTCCTTGAATTTTGATACATTTTTCTTGTTTCCCATCATGTGTCTGGAACAGCCACTATCCATGTACCAGGTTCCTTGGCACTCAGCTGTTCCTTGAACCTGCAATCAAGGAAATTAGTTTTTAGGTATACATACTTGCCTGGGTCCTGAGGGGTTAGTGCTGTAAGATGATCCAACCAACCTATAGCCAGATGACTTGACTCTAAGAGATTGCCATCTATATGTGTCATAATCATAACTCACTTTGGAAAATTGCTTAGGGGCTTTAGGTGCATACAACTGTCTCTTTTGTTTGTATGCTTGTGTGTGTGTTTTAGCAATTTCCTTCTTTGTGTGATTGTGATATTTCTGAGTGTAGTGCCTGGGTGCATATGTGTGCTGATGATAGCTCTGTTGCCTTTGGAATGACCTTTGCTGAGTTCCAGGTCTTTGTCATTTAGGCCTGTATTCCATAGGTCTTTGCTGATATTTCACATTATTCCAATCAGCTTGGCTTGGGTAGTTTCTACCATTACCATCATATGTGTTTCTTTGATAAAACTTCTGAGGTTTTTGGTAGCTCTGTTTATTCCTCACAGAGTACTTCCTATTTGGAGTTTGCTGAGGAACTTTGCCTTTGGATTTCTTCTCACCGTCCTTTCAAAGATACTCAATCGGCTGTTTTCCTTTTCATTTATATCCAAGGCCAGTTTGTTTGTGACTGTGCTTTAGATTGAATGTGGGTGTAACATTTGGTGTCTTGGTTTTTTGAGATGCTTCATTACTTGAAGATCCTTTTTCCAAAATCACTCTGGGAGTTTGACTGTGCACAAAGGAATTGAATCCTATGTCTGTCTTATCTCCACACTCTTTTTGGCTCATAATAAGGTCATCCAATGATTTAGATGCCTTTGTAAATTATGCAATCACATTTTTGAGATCATTTTCCCTCTTTTATATAGCAGTTATCTCTGCTATTAGTTTAGCATTCTCAGCCTTCAGCTCATTGTTCTCACCAGCTATGTGACTTAGAGTACTCAGCTCCTTAGTCAGCTGTGAGTTTTGGCTTTTGAGCTGGCTGTTTTCCTCGTTTAATAGTGTGTGTGAGGATTTAATGTGCTCAAAGTCTTTCATCATTTTGCCTAATGAATCATAAAGATCAGTGGGTGATGAAGTGTGTGTGTCACAATCACTATCACTAGAATCTGAGTGAGATGAGTTAGAGTGTACGTCATCTTCTTGGTCAGGTTGATCTTGTTCTTTAGCCATTAGACAGATCATTCCTTCTTCTTCAGAGTCACTTGAGTAGTCAGCTTCACTACTCTCCAAGTCTGTTGCTTCTTTGGACTTAGTTGTCTCAGCAGTCTCTGCAGCCAACATAGCCCTTTTCTTTTCCTGTCTTCTTTCTCTGAAAACTCTTCTTTCTTCTTCATTCATGTATTTATTGACTACTGGATATGGACAGTCAATAGCAAAGCGTCCTGGTTGTCTACAATTCCAACACAGGTTCTCAGCTCTTTGATCAGCTCTTTCCGTTCTTGGGTTATCAGCTTTCTGATATTCAACCTTTTGATGCTCAGCTCTCTTGGGTAGCCTATCCTCCCTTGACTTAGAGGGAGCTGAATGTCTCCTGGAGGATTCGCCTTTGTTTCTTTTGTAGTTCTTGTTGAAGAACTTGTTGAATCTTTTAACCATTAGGGCAATTTCCTACTGGTCAATGGCTTCCTTGATCTCAGCTCTCTTCCCATCCTTGACTATAAGTGCAGCTATTTTGGGTATAGTTGTCTCCTCTTGATCTTTTCTTCTTAGCTCAAATGCATAAGCTTTGAGGTCTGAGAATAGCTCATTTATAATTTCAGTGAATCTAGCATCCAGCTGATCCATTGTCTCACCTGCAAGCATTTTAAAGTTTTCAAACTTTTGAACAACAACAGATAATTTGTTTTCTTTAATTTGCTCTGATCCTTCACAAATTAAAGTTAGTTTATCCCAGATTTCTTTTGTTGTTTTGCATGACTTGACTTTATTGAACATTGCTTTGTCCAGAGTCTTGTAGAGAATATCCTAGGCCATATTGTCCAAATTGTATCTATTTCTGCCATCATTGGTCCATTCAGTCCTTGGTTTTTCAACTAAGGTTGGTCTTGCCTCAGCCACAACTTCTTCCCCTTCAGTTGCAGCTGCTCTCCTTGCGGTTGTGTTCACTTTCAATATTTGCAGTGGCCCATCCTCTATCACCAGCCACATTTCGTCAGGTAAAGCAGATAGATGAGCCTGCATACGAATTTTCCAGTCATCAAACTCCTCAATAGTGAACATAGGAATGTGTGTCAAATTTGCTTCCATGATAATAACTTTGCTAAATAAAAGAGATGATTTTTGAAAGAGCATGTGTTAAAAACTTCTTTGATAGATTGGAGATCTAGTTCAGTAACCAGTGCAGAAGGCTCAATGAACCAACCGCTCTGATACCACTTGTAGGTCCTAAGGGGTGTGAGTAAGGTTTAGAAGAGGGGGTTGAATAAACCTTACCAACTTGTTGATTTTAATCCTTTTAAAATATTACAGAGTTAATTATACAGCTAAGTCCTTGAGTGACAGCTAAGTTAGTTAATCAGCAGAGTTGGCCACTCAACAGACTCGAAAGAGCTGTTGATAGAATAACTCAGTTGTTTATACTAAACCTTAACTTGGTTGTGATGAGTTTTTCAGCGGAAGACTTAACACCCTTGAATTTGATTTAACTTTATTTTAAACACTTGGTTTTAGCACTTTGTTATTTATCAGTTGGATAGCAAATTATCAGCAAAAATAAAGTATGTGTGCATGAATGTAAATATGTTGAAATGTAAATGAGACAAGTAAATTTTATAGAGGTTCGAAGATGGAGTAATTCTTCTACTCCTCTCTTCTCCAACTCCTGGAGGACTCCACTAAGTAATGATCAGAGTACAAAGTGGTTATCAGTCTAGAGACAAGTCTTGATCACGCAAATGACTTGCTCCTTGACTCGATCCGAGATGCCTTGGTCACACAAATGGCTTCTCGTCCGACTCGGCTTTCTTCACTCAAGGCCGCTTGCTTGCTTTCAAATACTTTCTCAAGCTTCTTAGATTTGATCACGAAGCCCTCCAATAACTTGAGATTGGTTTGACCTTGAACCTTCCTACAATCCTTCTTGGAAAGTAGACCCCTTTTGATTCTTCAAAAGTTTTCTCTTCAACAGTTTGAAGTTGTCTTTCCTTCACAGCTTAGTGTTGGATCGATTTCCTTCGAGATTTAGGCTTGAGGATTTTTCTTGAATAACTTGAGAATATTTTGCAGGTTACAGTATGAATGTTGCTTGATCGTTCGTGGTTCAGGTATGCAAGGTAACCTTTTCTCAATGTGATTCCTCAGCTTTTTATAGTGAACTTTTAAAAATCTGCCCGTTGAAGAGATATGCTGATTTTCAAAAGTCATTTATGTTCGTTGGCTTGTCTTATCTTGGTCTTCAATCTTGAGATGTAGACCTTTCCTCGTATTAAATGAATGTTTAGCTTTTCAAAATCTGACATGAGGTGCAGTGCTTCCCATTGGTTTATTCCTTTTGCACGCTTCTGGGACTGAGCACTTTAAGACATGGCAGAATGGAAGTATTACTTATTTAAGTAATATTCTTGACTTTTGTGCAACGGATCCTTTTCAGTTAATTCCTCTTGCAAATGCTTTTCCCAGGTGACTTGATCTTCTCCAATGATTGAGAGACTCATCTCATTACTTCAACTTGTGATATGGCTTCTAGGGTTGACTTAACTGACTCGTCACACAGTTGTCCCTCAGTTGTTACGTCTTCAGTCGAGTCTTTGATCTTCTTCCTTGGCCATACTCAGATGTTCCTCAGCAGAGTCTTCACTTCACTTCTTCAGTTGACTTCTTGTATTCCCAGCCATAGCTGACTTGACTTAGCTCATTCAGCCTTAACTATTACAATGAGAATTACAAGGAGAATGGGGTGCCAACATTCTAATCTAAGTTTTACATGGCATTCATCAAAATCTATAAAATAAATTTCCTAACACAAGTTCCCAGTCAAAGGATTTTCCAACTCTCGGAGAAGAAGACTTGAAGACTTCCCCCTCACGAAGAAGGATTTCGTCAACTCCGTTGACTCAAGAGAGATCTGCCTAAAAAGAAACATCATTTGGTGTCGTATGTGAGAATAACCAAAGTACACAAAATGCGAACTCGATCGAAAGCACGTGAAGTTGAATCTCAAGCTGCAGACCGTGGGGCTAGAGACCAGCAAGAAGAAGTACTGCCCAAAAGGCAGGGAGCCAACCCTACTCCTTCTAGAGGAGTGTCGTCCCTTCCGCCATTCGCAAGAGGGGTGTCACCCCCTCCTCCTCGGGGGCTCCACTTGCTAAAGAAATTCGCCTAACTCGAGAAGCCTTACAAGCTTTGTTGAAAGAGACTGCCCAAGAGCAGCTCGACACGCACTAAGGGAATAAGCAGCCACAACTGGAATACCTCCACACCATGCTCCATCGGCGAAAAACAATCAACACTCTACGGGAGGAGTAGGCGAGAATGATAACCATGGACTAGTGGAAGATCCAATAGATGAAGGAGGGGCTATATCGAGGAATGACCCGAGGCATCAGTCAAAACCCCAGGGGCGCTGACCACCCTCAAGCAGGGGAGTCGAGAGCTCCCTGCGTTAGCCAAGCCAACTCTCGGGCAACAGTTGTGATAAGGAGAAGCCACTTCAGCCCAAACGTGCTGGAGGAACCTCTACCGTCGGGGATAAATATCTCCAATCACACAGAGTATGATGAAACTGGAGATCTCCAGGAGCACTTAGACAAATTATACTCCAAGGCATATCTCTACGACATGACAGACACCTCTTATTGCAAGGTATTTTGCACTACATTGACTAAGCGGGCTTTGACTTGGTTCAATCAGCTCCATGTAGGATCCATCTCCAGATGGAAAATCTTACTGAAGCCTTCATGCAATAGTTCTCTATCAACAGGAAGTGCCCCAAGACTATCGCTCACCTCTTTCAGGTGAAGCAGGAGGAAGGAGAGACGTTCCAGGAATTTATGAAGCGGTTCATGGAAGCTATCAATAAAGTTTCCAACATTCAGCATGAGACGTTAGCTGGGATATTGTAGCAGAATCTCCACCAGGGACGTCTAAGAGAGTCCCTAGCCGGGAAGCCTCCCTCCACCTTGGATGAGTTATTAAGCCAGGCATAAAAATACATCTGAGTAGAGGAATCCACCATGTCTAAGACCAGTACCAAACGCAAGTCCAGAGAGAATGACAAGGATCAATCTCAGAAGGGTCCAAGGAAGGAACACGCTGATAGGCCAAAAACAAGTAATAGAAGTGAAGATGGGAGAAAAAATCACGAGTCACAGCTCACTCCCTTAAATACTTCCTTAATCGAAATATTAACCACCGCATGGAAGGAAGGGATCATAGAGCCTCCCCCTCCACTGACAGACGACATGAACAGAGCAAATTCTGACAAATACTATCGCTACCACTGCGACAAAGGACATACCACCGAAACTTGCTTCTAATTGAAGAAAGAAATTGAAAGGTTAGTTCAGGAAGGCTATCTGAAGGCTTATGTGGACCAACGAAAGTTATGGAAGGAGCCTAGGAAAAAAGAGACTGATCACGCTGAGCAACCATAGGAGACGTGAACTTTGCTAACTCCCTGGAACACCGGTGCGCATCCTCTTCTCGGGGGATCTTCATATTTTTATTTGTTTTCAATTTATTTCCGCCCATGAGGCATAAAAAATTATTATTTCTTTAAGTTTTAATGGTCTACATGCCGACTTTGTATATTGTTTATTCCTAAATAATTAATGTAACTCATGAATTGTTTCTCAGTAGTTTTCGTGATTCCAAGGTGCTACTATCCACCAAAGAATTTGTTTCTTATCGCTTATCTTACATTCAATCCTCTTCGGGCAAACCCCCGAGAGGGGATCTTCTGCCCACAATCAAGGAGATGGTGCACATGAATTCTCCTCCGACGCTCCTGGAGGAGAGGGGCTCCCTCACAGGGAGTCCCCATAAATAAATCTCTCCGGTGATGCTACGCGCTCCAGGAGAAGAAGGGCCCCCACATGAGGGAGTCCCCATTAATAAATCTCTAAGTAATGATATGCGCTTTCGGAGAGGAGGGGCTCCCTCACGGGGGAGTCCCCATAAATAAATCTCTCCAGTGATGCTACGCGCTCTCGGAGATGAGGGGCTCCCACAAAGGGAAGTCCCCATTAATAAATCTCTCCAGTGATACTACGCGCTCGAGGAGAGGAGGGGCTCCCTCATGGGGGATTCTCCATCAACAAATCTCTCCAGTGATACTTTGCGCTCCCAGAGAGGAGGGGCTCCCTCATGAAGGAGTGCCCATAAATAAACATCTCCAGTAATATTACGCGCTCCTGGAGAAGAGGGGTTCTCCCATGGGGAAGTCCCTGCAAATTAAACCTGATTCGGCTAAGACCCCGGATGGAAGGGATCTCCTCACTAAAAGGTCCTAATAAATTATCCCTCCTCCGGCTAAGACCCCAGATGGGAGAATGGGCCTCCTTGCAAGATCCCCCGTGAATTCTTCTCCATGATGAAAGTGTGCAAGAAAAAGCCAAAAAGCCAACACATGTGGGGAAAAGATCAAAATACTAAAGCAAAGACTATGAAGGAAGCTCCAAAAGGGTGCCTCCTCTGGACTTCGAAAATACGCCCTATGAACCTCCATGAGGGCGCCCACTCCAAGCTTCAGAAGGGCACACCGCGAAATGTTATCTCCCGGCAAAAAAAGAAGGCAAAAGTTCTAACACAGGGAAGAAAGAGATCGAAACGATAAAGCAACAACTGAAGAAGAGCTCCAGAGGGATGCCCCCCCTCTGGTCTCCAAAAGGGGACCCTCTCCGAACTGCGAAAGAGCGCCTCTTGAGCTCGGGAAAGGCACCCTCAAATAGCTCCAGAAAGATAAACGCAAGTAATTCTGGCTATTCTGAATAAATTAAGGCTTCCCTTAGAAGGGAAAAATCTACCTCAAAGTAGAAAATGAGCAAGTCTTCCACGGAAAGAAGCTACATCCAAACACTACAAGTGAAGCATGATAAGAGAAAGCGAAATGCCTAAAGAAAATCATCCACAAAGCGTAAATACAACGGAATATCTTCCAGCCCTATGGGGCGAAGAAACATCTCAAGACGAAAAGAGAAAACAAGAAATATCTGAGTACATAAAGCAAGCCCTAAACAGGTGAATAGAATCAAAAAGCCATCTGGGCCAAGATACAATCAACAATCAGGCGTGGGGGGCTCTGTCTCCCTCAGCAACATCGCCCACTCCGGCATGAAGACCTTGCAAAGCCTCAACCTCCTCATCCTCCTCCTTATCAGAAGCATTACAATCAAGAATGCTTATCACCTTACTAGAAGCTTTTCCACTCTGAACTGCCTTATCAGAAGCATTACAATCAAGACCTTGCACTGCCTTATCAAAGTAGGAGGAGGACTCATTCCTTAGATCCGAATGATAGGACAATGAACCCTTGTAGGCCTCAACTGAACTGGACCTTTCCTTAGCCAACAACTCAACACCAGCGGGAGACTAGAAGAACAACTCACCCGTTTCCGCCTCATGGGCAAGCTGACTCTTCACTCGGGCATACTGTTTGGAGAAATCCAACATCTCACACTTATGATAGCTAGCTTCTGCCTCAAGAGCCTTCACCTCACCCCGAAGCTGACAGTTCTCCGCCTCTGTCACCTCGCCTCGATGGTTCGAAGTCGCTGCGAGGTTCAGAGTCTAAAATAAAATTTGTACAAGTCTTAGCCAAGTGGAAAAACAAAGCATGAATAATGAAAACGCAAAGGAACCACGTGAGCTTACCCGAGCAACATCTCCGCAAAGGTGAGTCTCAATGCCCTTGAAGGAAAGAGACCCAAGACGGGACTGATCATCTACCGATAAATCTTCTCTCATAATGGCATAGCCCAAGCAAGAATTTGTGCAGTCCTAATGGGACTGGATCCCATCACGATGGTTCACTCCACTA
Organism: Rehmannia glutinosa; assembly: GCA_016081115.2. Classification (NCBI taxonomy): domain Eukaryota; kingdom Viridiplantae; phylum Streptophyta; class Magnoliopsida; order Lamiales; family Orobanchaceae; genus Rehmannia; species Rehmannia glutinosa. The sequence goes on along the minus strand of CM071924.1, from coordinate 64,877,012 downwards.
AAAAAAATAGCTCGGGGGCCAACAGTCTCAGAAGCAGTAACCCCAAGCTCCATCATCGGCCATTTTCCTCCAGAAGGTCCTGAAGAAGGGCGAGCAGTCGGAACAACATCAGCACGGTCACTAGAGCAAGAGCCCGGGCATCGATCACTCTCTTGATGATGAGGGTGCGGTCTTCGCTCCTTGTCACTTTGGGGCAGGGCGCTCGAGCTCCCACCAGCAGCGGACATTCCCTTGGCCTTCTTCTTTTCCCTCTTCTTAAAGGACATCAGCTCCGCGATGCTATAACTCTCCTTACCTGGAAGCTGGCAAGAAGCAATATCAGAAAATGGAGACAATCAAAATGTACAAGTAAAATGGGAAGCAATATAAAGAAGTAAAGAAATGTGGGATACCCAAGAACTCCCTAAAATTCAGAAGATCCTTAAACAATCCCCTGGATCTATAGACTTCCGCCATCTCCTTTCGGGAGGCGGGAGTACCTCGAGTCGTCATAACTTCTGAAACCCATTCTTGAGGGAGCATTCAACCATTGTGCCTCAAGTAGAAGAAGTCCTCCTTCCACAAACCACCAGGAGAAGGAAGTCCTTCGAGAAACTTGCACTGGGGGTGAGGGAAGAAGTGGAAAAACTGTCACCAGGAGACTTCTTGGCATAGAACAGAGAATGAAATTCATCTAAATTTGGAGTCAAACCTAACTATCACATTACATGCTCATAACCTCATCTACATGCATAAGCCTGAGGAATCAACTGACCAACACATGCTCTAATAGATCTAAGGATATCAATGAGAAAATTATTCGGGGGAAGAACAAAACCAACAGAGAAGTTGTAAAGGTATGATGTGATGAAGCCCTCGGGTGGATGAGTAAGTATATTGCCTGGACCCAGGGCCAACATCACAAACATTGAAGGAAGCTCTAGTTGCTCCCATAGCTTACAAAGACAGACAGATGATACTCGACTAGCCAACCTTCCCAGGACCACTGCCTGACTCCCGGGAGGAGGCTTATGTTGATACTTGGGGTGGTGGACTTCTTCACGACTATATTCATCGGACTCTGCCTCGGAAGACTCATCACTTGAGCTCGAATCCTGCTCTAGCTCTACTTCTCATTCGCCATCAAAGCACAACACTGGAGCGAGAATCCTGCTCTGACTCTACTTCTTCAGGACCACTGCCCAACTCCCGGGAGAATGCTTATGTTGATACTTGGGGCGGTGGACTTCTTCAGGACTATCTTCCTTGGACTCTGCCTCAAAAGACTCATCACTTGAGCTCAAATCCTGCTCTAGTTCTACTTCTCATTCGCCATCAAATCACGACACTTGAGTGAGAGGAGAAATATCAAAATCTGTGGAGAAAGGTGTAAATGGAATGATGGAACCAGAAACTGAGCGCCCAGTAACACCTCGACCTCCAAACGTAATGGAAGAAAGACTAGTATTCGAAACCCCACTTGAGATATACGAAATCTCTAGAAAGACGGGGAAAAATGCAAAGGAAAATGGACTGAGGGGCTTGGTATTCCCCCTAGGGACGCGCCCCACTTCATCTGGGAGAGCACCCGAGCGGGCCCTTGTGATCGCCCGGGGAGGGCACCAAGAGGGCACCTTGCCCACTCCAGGGAGGCGCCCGGGGCGCCCTCTTTCGCCCACAAAGCTCTCATGTCTCTCTCCACTCGACACACTCCACTCATCACGCCAAATCTCCATGGACTCTCACCTCAACTTTCAAGAAATTTTCTGAGTCTTCTACAAAGCAAAAAATTTCAAAGTTAAAGAGTAGAAAAAGAAATATTACCTTTGGAAGACATGGCCACAAGCTCCCCTTCCAAGTGTCCTTATGCAAAAGTGGTCAAAGATTCTCCAAAGGCAAAGACAATAAATACAACAAGACAAGCCAGATATTTCTACATCGGATTAGCACCCGCACTGCTTCATCCCTCCGCAGCACCGGAGCGAGGGGCTTATGTTGGGGGCAAAACCAACATTTAATTAATTAATATATAATTCAGTTTATATATTTATTTAATACTAATTGCCCAATGGGCTCTTCATAAAATAACTTAGCCCAAAAGTGTCCCGGTCTGGCCCATAGGCCAATTTCTCCTACGCGGACTGGCCCATAGGCCGAGTTCTCCTACACGGCCCACGGGGCCCTCTAACATTCCCACGTGTGTGCAGGGAAGTTCCCAATCAAAGGATTTTCCAACTCTTGGAGAAAAAGACTTGAAGACTTCCCCTTCGGGAAGAAGGATTTCGTCAATCCCGTTGACTTAATAGTGATCTGCCCTAAAAAATAACATCATATTGTGTATATATGTGATGTGCATATGTGATGATGGGTAGCATAGATGCTAAACTCATTGATGTATACTAGGTGTGCATCTCTGATCTCACCATAAATTCACACATAACACACACTCATGTGTATGTGTGAATATGTGGTAAAATGCACATTGTGTGAGCTTGGGCTGAGATTTCTAGCAGAGTGCATGTGTACTACAAAAATCATTTCCACTTTCTAACCCCGGCCCACGTTCCAATTAGGTCGGGCAAAAAAGGCACGAGTTGTTTTGGGCCTAAAAAACCATATCCAGCCCGGTTTAGCCCAAACCTCGGGCCGGACTGCATTTTGCCAGCTCTAGGTGGCGCCTAAGCTCTGGCTACATATGGTGTTTGGATATAGTATCGGTGGTTGGCGCCTAGGAACTGCGTCGCGAATCAAAAAAAATGAAGACACATTTTTCCGATCTTTTTTTAAAGAATTATAGCACGGATAAATGGAAAACGTTTCGCAGAGTAAGGATGTGATTGCAGATGTGGTCACATTCACAATCACATGCAGTGGAATTTTAAAAACAGTAACAAGACACACGAAATAAAAATTGTCTATAAGCCAACAATCTTGTAGACGTGCCAATATGTCGAAACTTTCCACTAGTAAAATTTGTTTGATTCTGTATACAAAAATACTAAAACCAACTAGTAGAAACTCAACAAAAAACTCATATCTAGAGTATATCTGATCTATGTAATTCAACTCATCCAACAATATACATGTGTGGAATTCGTTAATCTCAATACTAAAAACAATGGACGAAAATCTAACAAAAACAATCTGCAGAACTGAATGTAATATAGTCACATTCGAGATTGCATCCAGGGCAGTGAGACTCCTTGTGCTTGAATGACTCTTCATTCTCTCAAGACTCTTGTAACTGTGGTATCTTTCTTGTTTACTGATTATGCACGTCCTCTTCCCTTTATATAGCCGTCCAAACCCTTCAAGAGACCTAATACACAAGGAAAGAAGATATATACAAATATATGACAAGTAAATCACTAATGTTAGGAAACAAGATAACTATCCAAGAGTCCTAATATATCAATACCATATCAATATGATTTCTTTCCTAATCTAAATAAGTCATAATCATACCATAAGTCTAGAAAGGCAAAACAAATCAAAAACCAATCTTTATAATTTTGGAAAAAATATTTTTGGCGATAAAAAAATCGCCCTAAAAAACTCCTTCTTTTTGCCTTTCTAGACAAAACACTTATCAAGCACAAAACAAACAAACTCCCCCTAAATATTATGCTGAGCAAAAAATACCAAAGCAGATGTAATCATATTTTAGGTCACATTCATGACTGTAGCAAAAAAATCATAAAAGAGTTTTAGCAAGTTATCAACAACCAAAAGCAAATAAAATCTATCTAGAGAATATTGTTTAGTACATCCCAAAATTAAAGATTATAAAGTTCATCAGTGGACACATTTGCATCCATCTGTCCTTCAAAGTCAAATTGAAGACCTTCATCGCCTTCACCCTGTCCAGCCAATGGTGCAGCAGTAGCAACATCTTGGGCTGCAGCATTTTCAGGAATTGGAGCATCAGTCCTGGGCGTCTCAGCCGCCATAACTCCCCCTTGAGCAGTGCTTGGTCCAGCTACATACTCTCCCCTTTTTTGGCCAGAAATCGAGCCAAGGGTAGTCTGCAATTGGGAACGGATAGTAGTGAAGTGAGTAATCTGGTGCTCAGCAAAAGCCAGTTGTACCTGTAAGAAAGCCACAGAGATAGGAATACAGGGAATGTTAGAGGAAATGGGATCCGGGATGTTGCCAACATCCGGACCCACATCCGAGGCCACATTCGGAACCGACCCAGGGTTCCACAAGATCCTATATCAGCTATACATCCTCCTTGCATTTATGCCGGAGACGTCGCCAAGGGCATCAACATTTGGAGATACAGCAGAGATAGGAGTTATAGGAGCGGGTGGAGCATCTCCTGGATAGACAAGGGACAGATCAACAATGCGATTGTGAGGACTGAGCAGGGGTCGAGAAACATGAAAGACCCCAGGCTAGTTTGTGAAGTGATCATCCTCCCTTGGTTCAAATTCTTGAGAAACCAGGATTTTATAGATGAGACTGGGGAATGGCAGGGACCATGATTTGGATTCACTTGTAGCAAATAATGTTACCTCCTCGAAAGCCAATTTACCAAAATTAAAGGGTAGCCCTTTCCCAATCTTGGTATAAAACTCGTGCATGCGTCCTTGTGACAATGGAATTATTCTTAGAAGGAGACCCGTTTGCACAACAGATCTTGTGTAAAAACCCATAGAAGGACGTAAGGTGGGAAGAGATGAGTTTCTAGGGATGGGCAGGTCAATCTTGTACACGGCCACAGTGAGAAATCGAGCCATTTCATTGTAATCAGAGGGCACCTCATTCTCTTCAAAATCAGGCATGTCAAAGTAACGTCTGATGACTGAGGGACTGAATTCATAAATCCTATTGCGAACAAAAACATTGCCAAACTTAGGTGAACGTCGAACAACAATTTTGGTACACATGTTGGCATAAAACTCACAGACCACGGAGTCAATATAAGGGAGAGCAGTATCAATCGTGGTCAACAAATTTCGTTCCTCAAAAAATCAATTCAGATTATACTTTGCAAATTGCTCATAATCTCTGCATTTTTCATCAATAAAAGACCGGGAAAATAAAGCATGAAACCTGGAAGCTGCAGCAGCTATGTAAAATATCTCAGAGTGAGCTCTCCCAACATCGAACTCAGAGTCAGATGTGTCGTCGGATGACATCACATCCTCATCTGCATCTGTAGCAGCAGCCTCCTTCCGTTCTTCAGCCATCAATTCATCACCCAACTTCATCAACCATAGCCTCGTAATCAATCTCAGTGTCCAGTTCCTTGGAAGCATCAATAGCCTCATCACTCACATCATCGAACTCAGAACTCGACTCAGCTGCAGTTGGTGTAGGCTGGGATGTGGTCACATCATTGGCCACACCATTGCCCTTTTTAGCTTTCTGAACCATCTGTGCCAAAGAAACATCATCATCACTATCTTTGTGCTCAGGCTGCACATGTTCTCTGGGCTGAACAACAAATTGTTTCACATTATCGTCGGAATCACTGAAAGACACGTGAGGAATAGGCAAAGCTTCTCTCCTTTCTTTGAAGTACCCTCTAAAGTGGTCTTTTGCTTCTTGGGAGAAATTTCAGGGGTACAATCGGAATATTCGAAATCCTCAGGTGTGTAGCCTCTAAGCCGTTTCGACGGTCGAACAGTGGGAGTACCAAGTGGTCCATGAACAGTGCGAATTACCTCAAAATTCAGAGGGTTGTCGATGTTTATCTCATTATTCTTTTCCCCGAGGAGAACAAAGGCAAAGGCCTCGTCTTGAAATGGAACAGGGATAATAGCAGTAGGAGTGGAACTTGGAGAAGATGGGTGCTGTAGAGGAGTGGATTCCATACCTGGTTCCTGGGTGTGATCAGTCGGAGATGCAGTCCCAGATGCAAGGACATTTACAAACCCAGAAGTAGGTTTTCTTGGATGGACTTTGGTGCAGAGATCGGAGACGGAGGTGTAGTGGTGTTCGTGGTGACCTTTGTAGGAGTGGAGGAAGGAGTCATTATGGTTTCTGGTGGTGTCGGACTCTCCTTAATTGGAGAAAAAGACGGATTCTGGGCAGACGGAGATACAGTGTCAGATGGGGTTCTACCTGACAACATTCGGAACATTACTTTCTTCCATGGATTTGTCAGAATTTGGGCTATCGGAATTGTGCGAGGAGGATGATGACTTGCTAGGGCTTCCAAAGAGGTTTTTGATGGAGGAAACAAATCTGGCCATGGTGAGAGAAATCCTGCAGATAAATTCAAGCAACAAAAAAAACACTTCGAAATTTGTGAGAGAGAGTGAGATAAGATGTAATCAAGTGCCTGCAAATATATAGGGATTAAAAGAAATCAGAATCAGGCACAAAAACCGATGTACAAAAGGAAGAGTTTTATTTGGGAAAGAATTCTTCATGGGAAAAATCGAAAGATAAGGAAAGAATCATGAGTCCAATTAATCCCAAACTCTAGTTCACAAAGTGTCCATATTATGTCAAATTGTGATAAGAAAAGTAAGATCAAAAAATAAGATTTACCATTCTCCTCCAAATCGGTTCAACCCACAAAATATATCCATCAAGATTTCTAGATTTTGGGAAGAGAAAAATATCACTCTTAGATTATAAATGGAAACCAAATCTAGCAAAGAATCCAAAATCACCAGGATATGCAAAACCTAATATGTCTAATGCAATACCAAAAAGGAAAACACGCGCAAGAGGAGAAATGTGTTGCAGTAATAGATATAGGTTCAAATGTCGTCACACTTTGAGTCACACCTGTACTAACTGATTCAATGAATCGCAATCCGAAATCCCAGCTTTTCATGAATTTTCGAGTTTTCTTCAATTTTTCCAAGTCTCATGAGGGAGTTAACCAACATGATCATGCCTTTTTAAACAGCAATACGCTTGAGGAAATTGGTCACAATGAATAGCTTCACACAATGGGTTGGTAGCTTTTTCCTAGAAGGTCTCCAAGCATGATCAAAACTTTATTCACAACTCAGCTGATGGGAAAAATAACATCATTTTTTTGAATTGGAGAGATAAACTCACACCGGTTTTCCAAGGGAGACAATATATGTGACTAGTTCGAACCATCAACCCACTTTTTTGCAGAAATGCATGATAAGCTTACAATGCAGGGGTGCCTACAAAAAAAAAATCAAAGAGAGATAGAGGAGAGGAAAAGAGATGCAGCGTATGGATGTCACAATGGATGTGATATGCAATGCTATGACATCTCGTGTAATATTTCAGAGAACACACAAACCAAGAGACTTCCTTAAATTGGAAAATGTAGGTCCCAAGGGGTGTGAGTAAGGTTTAGAAGGGGGAGTTGAATAAATCCTACCAACTTTTCAATTTTATTCCTTTTAAAATAACAGAGTTAATTTCACAGCTATGTCCTTGAGGGACAGCTAAGTTAGTTAACCAGCAGAGTTAGCCACTCAATAGACTCGATTGAGCTGTTGATAGAATAACTCAGCTGCTTAGTCTAAACTTTAACTTGGTTGTGATGAGATTTTCAGCGGAAGACTTAACACCCTTAAATTTGGTTTGAGTTTGTTTTAACACTTGGTTTTAGCACTTTGTTAATTATCAGTTGGATAGCAAATTATCAGCATATATAAAATAATGTGCAGAAATCAAAATGCTGAAATGTAAATGACACAATAATTTTTATAGAGGTTCAAGATGGGGTAATTCTTCTACTCCTCTCTTCTCCAACTCCTGAGGAATCCACTAAGTATTGATCGCAGTACAAAGTGGTTATCGGTCTAGAGACAAGTCTTGATCACGCAGCTGACTTGCTCCTTGGACTCAGTCTGGAGATGCCTTGGTCACACAGCTGGCTTCTCGTCCGACTCAGCTTCTTCACTGGGCGGCTGCCTTGCTACTTCAGCTCACTTTCTCAAGCTTCTTAGATTTGATCACGAAGCCCTCCAATAACTTGAGATTGGTTTGACCTTGAACCTTCCTACAATCCTCCTTGGAAAGTAGACCCCTTTTGATTCTTCAAAAGTTTTCTCTTCAACAGTTTGAAGTTGTCTTTCCTTCACAGCTTAGTGTTGGATCGATTTCCTTCGAGATTTAGGCTTGAGGATTTTTCTTGAATAACTTGAGAATATTTTGCAGGTTACAGTATGAATAATTGCTTGAATTCTCATGCATGCAAGGTAACCTTTTCTCAAAGTGATTCCTCAGCCTTTTATAGTGAACTTTCAAAAATCTGCCCGTTGAAGAGATAGGCTGATTTTCAAAAGTCACTTATGTTCGTTGGCTTGTCCTGTTGCAGTCCCTGATGTAGACATTTCCTCGTATTAAGTGAATGTTCAGCTTTTCAGAGTCTGACACACGGTGCAGTGCTTCCCATTGGTTTATTCCTTTTGCACACTTCTGGGATTGAACACTTTCAGATATGGCAGCATGGAAGTATTACTTATTTAAGTAAGCTTCTTGACTTCTGTGCAACGGATTCTTTTCAGTTGTCTTGACTTGACTGCAGTTCTCTAACTTCCCCAGGTGACTTCGAGTTAGCTTCCAATCAATGGATGACTCATCTGTCACTTCAACTTGAGACTTGGCTTCTTGAGTTGACTTGACTGACACTTCACACAGTTGTATCTCAACTGATACTCCTTTAGTCGAGTTCTTGACTTCTCCTCCTTGCCATACTCGGTGTTTCACAAATGTGAGTCTTCATTCGATCTCGATTGACTTCTTGTATGTCCAGACATAGCTGACTTGACTCAGCTCATACAGCCCTATCTATTACAATACAAATTACAAGGAAAATGGGGTGCCAACTTTCTAATCTAAGTTTTACATGGCATTCATCAAAATCTAAACAATAAATTTCCCAACAATTTCCCCCTTTTTGATGATGCCAAAACTTAAAACATAGATACAAAATGTAAGCATCAAAGATACATACAGACAATGTAGTAATAGAGAATGTATGCATAGAATCAATCTTTTTATTGATCATAACATTCTTGTCCTTTACAAAGCTGTTTACAATGTGCATCATAGCAAGCATAGCGGACTATATCTACGCAAATATAGGAATTACACAATTTTTATTCATCGTACAGAAGACTTACATACATATGTATTTACAATTAGTAAAATATATGAAGGGGCGGACAGCAACACTTCATCGCCTTCGCTGCCTCCTTCTTTCTTCTTCAGCTCTGTCGTCCTCTGCTCTTTTTCTCTTCTTTTCATCTTCAACCCTTCTTTTTCTCGTAGGCTCTTCCCAGGCGACTTTCGTCTTTTCTCCTTCTTTCTTGCCTTTCTTCCCACAGCTGAGTTTGTCTTCTATTTTCTTCTTCGATTCTCTTCACATACTCAACATTTTTCCTTTCCACTTCCAGATTTGCTATGGCATCATATCCAGCCCAAAAGATCCCTCCTTTCTTCCCTGAATCTATGTATTCAATGTTTTTGGGTAGAGGTCTAGGTCTGAAACCTCTTCCTCCACTGTTTCTTCCTCTTCCTCTGGGCGTGTATTGTACTGGAGCCTTCTTCTTTCCAGCAGAGTGACTGCTAGTACTCTGCTGCCTGTCAGCTTCTTCGCACAGCTTGAGGCCTTTTTCCCAATACAAGTCCCAGGCTTGGGCCATGGACATGTTCTCAAAATATCCTTCGGATTCGAGCGTTTTGGATTCATCAACTGATCTCGGCTCATTTCTGACGTCTGAAATAGCATCTGTATCTTTTCCTGCCGGAATGCCTCCGAATTGTTTTAACATCTCTTCAACACGGGCATCCGTTCTTTTGTCGAAATCTTTCATCTCTGCTTCTACTAGTTTCTTCTTATAAGACATGGGCACAGAAGAGTGTTGGAGCGGCAGAGTTACTGGAAGTTTGCTGATTATGTCAGCTATGACAAGGCCTTGTTGAGGGGTTTCAGCAAACATTAGAGTCATATCTTTTGAACCTTCCCCCTCAACTGCTTTTCCCTTTTCTTCAACTGTTTTCTTCTTCTTCTCAACAGTTGTATCCTTCTCTTTTTCAACCGCTGACCCTTTCAACATCTTCAGGTATTCCTCTTCCCCCTTTTTGGCATCATCAAATGAGAGAGGAACTCCTGGGAACATGCCAGCAAGCATGAAATCTAGGCGACTGATAGCTGAGTTTTGCTTGGAGTCTGCTGCGGAGTATGCTGTACGAAATTCTGAGCGAGTGGCTTTAGATTCGGCTGCCACCAGCTTCATTTCAGCCATAAGAAGGTTGAACTTTTCATTCATATTTTCCTCTACGAGCAGAAGTTCTTTTCGATGAAATTCTCGCAGCAGTTCCATTTCAGTGGTGTGGGAGGCATGCATTCTATCAATATTTTCTTGCATCCTCCTCTTCATGTCAGCATTATCAGCGCTCCAGATCAACATTTTGTTGTATAATGCCTTCAAATATCTGACTTGTTTGAGTCGCATTGTACGTTGCTGTTGACACCATTCCCTGATTCTAATCACTATTCCATGCAGATCGGCTGTAAGATTTGCATCCCTGTTGTCCAGCCGCATATCCAATATGGCCTGGTGCCGTTCTATCTTCTCAATCTCTGCAAGGATTGTCTTGAAGACCTCCCGTACTTCAGCTGGGACGATAGTATCTGTGGGAATAACTGGGTTAGGTCTGACGTTGAAACATCGCTGCTCTCGAGCTGTTTCTTCATTAAGATCAAGCAGCTCAATAGAGAAAGGGAAAGTTTCTTCAAATGCATCATCATGGACATATGGTATAGATTCCTCCGTAACTCGTGCTTGTGATGTGCCTGGTTGAGTAGAGTCTGTTGCAGCCTGGGGAGCCTGCACAGACGACTCGGTTTCAGCTGGGCCTTGGTGAGAGGTTTGGCCACCGGTGGCCCAACCTCGGGTCTCTTAACGGCTTCTTCACCTCGATGGGTCTCGCTAAATGAATTTCCTGGTCCTCAGCTGCACCATCAGCGTCATCGGAAGATGATGAGTTTTGAAGGCTTGGCTCATCATCAAAATTGAACGTTTGTCGAGCAGCCTTGAAGTTTGGCTTACTCGTACTCGGAAGAACATCCTCAGCTGAGTCTTTTTGATGTGCAGTTGGGGTAGACTCAGCTTCATCTGCAGATCCCAGGAAAGTTGTATCGGGATCATCACAGGAGTCATGAAGAGCACCGATTTCCTCCTCTCGAATCGAAATTATGGTCCGAGGAATGCTCTTATCTCCTTGATTTTTACCTAGGGAGGTCTCAACCTCCCTTAGGCCTTCATTACCTTCTCTCGGTCTCAACCGCAACGGGACCTTATTCAATCCCCGACAGCGCAGCGCACTGTCTTAGGGTCTTCTAGCGATGGCATCCACAGGAGTCTCAACTCCGTGGATTGCACTTTCATTGCCAGTGTTAATTCCGGGCGGAACCATCATGTGCCTCGACCGCATCGATGGCGTCCTCGGCTGCTGCAGAGCGGTTGGCACTTCACCGAGACAGTCAATCGTCCGAGCCACAAGGTGACAACTTCTTTGTGTTTCATTTTCTTGTTCCTTCTCCACTTCGCCTCCTAGATTAAGGGTGGAGTCAGCTGCAGCATCCTCCGACCTAGATGCAGTGGAGTGAGTTTCCCCCACTCGGTGGCTCACTAGGTGAGTGACTTATGTTGGGGTCACTCGCTCCCGGACTCCCGCTTTGTCAAATGAGTGGTCGACCATAGGGGCGGTGGTAGGACACCTTCAGCAGGGGTTGGCTCAACTTGGGTGCCCAAATTCCCAGTGTCAACGCCAAGTCCCTTAGATCCGTCTTCTGAGTGAACTGGGGGAGTGGTTGCAGCAATAACAGTGGAGATCTGATGTACCACTCCCAACGGATCAATCTCCAGCTGAGATTTGGAAGACTCTCCAGGTCCTTCCGTCAGCTGTTGCTCATGCATCATCCTGGATTCCCGCATGGCTTGCTGCATTTCCAACTCCTCCGTCGCAGCAGCAGGATCCAAGTCCTCGTCACTTCTTGAGAAGGCATCGAAGTGAGGATGGGTGTGATCGGTGGTTCCAGTGAAAGGACAAATGTTGGCCTTCTCACGAGCTTTAGCTTCCTCTGCCAATCTCTCCTTCTCTTTTTCTTTGAAGATCTGCAAGATATCTAGGCAGTTATCTTCATCAAGTGCCTGGACCACTGTGGTCAACCCGAGGAACTCCATTAGTTCTTCCTCTTCTTCAATGAATTCAGGTCTTTTGAACTATTCCCTCGAGCGACTCAGCTTCCATTTTCTCCATTCGTGCAGACGATTTTGGATATTTGGATATGGTGGAGAGAGCATGATCACATCATCTTCATCTTCTTCTTGATGTCCTTCCTTTTCAGGAATGGAGGGTAGCAGACTTTGCTGCTTTTCACCCTCAGCAGCATCTGTCGCAGATGGAGACACAACCCTCTCGACAGGAGATTCAGCTATCTCTGCTGCTTCTTGTTCCTCAGTTGTTCTATCCACAGCTGGGTTTTCGATTTGCCTCTACTGATCAGCCTCAGCACACTTGGCTGTTTCATCAATAATATCTGAGATCGCACTTCTCCAAATGATCTCGAAGATCTTTTCGGTGAGTGGCGGAGACTCATTTGTCTTCTCAAGCTCTAAACGCTTGGTGAGTCTTCTTCTTTTTGTCCTTACCAGAGGAATTTCTAGTTCAGATGCGGCTTCCTCAGATTCCTTGGCGGCGGGGGCCGGTGCACCTTTCTTCGCCTGAGGAGCTTCCTTTCTTGGCTTGACAGTCCTCTTCTTCTTGACGGCTGGAGAAGGTATTTGAGGTTCCTTCTCCGCCTCGGCTGCAGGGGCAGGGGACACGACTGCAGGGGCAGGTGCAGTTTTTTTCTTCGCTGCTGGGGCAGCTGGCTTCTTCGCAGCTGCATGGGCATCTTTCCTTTTTGGAGGGGAAGTGATAGTTGTTTCTTCGGGATCAGCTGATTCCCCCTCGCTGGTATCCACCCGCTTGGCATAGGCTCTCCTTTGGGCTCCTGAAAGGTTTGACCAGAACATCTTTTTGTTGACATGGAACGACTTTCCATGTCGGAGTGGAACACCCTTCACCTCCATCAAGCGGCCAATTACAAGGCCATAGCCCAGAGATCCTCCAAATGACCCATCGTCCTTGAAGGACTTATTTGCAACATTCTGGCAGAGTCTGCTGTAGACGAATTCTGCCCAGTTGACCTTTTGCTCCTCCATGATCGCAGCCATGACGATCAGCTTGGTTTTGGACAGCTGATTGAAGCTTCCAAACTTTATGTCTACACATTTGGCAACAATGTCCAGCAGTTTGTGATAATCATCCTTCAGCAGCTTCTTGTCAACTGTGTAGACAACTTTTGCAGCACACTCGGGTTTGGCCACTTCCTTCCATGCAGTGACCAAATCTACGCCAGCCTCAAATATATCCGGCACACCTTCCGACGGCAGCAAACAATGCTCCGCTAGATCTTCAGCAGTGATTGTAAGATCCTTCCCATGAATAGAGGATTTGATGCCCTCATCATGAACTTCAGCGTTCACATAGAACTGAGCTACCTCTTCAACATAAGTCTTCTGAAACTCCATCGTGAGAAAGGGTTTCAGTCCAAATTTCTCGATTTTGTCAGATATCTTCTTCACAAGGGTTTCATCGGAACCCTGTTTGACCATTCCTTTAAAATCCACCGTAGAACCAGTGTGGATTTGCTTCCCTAGTTTGGTGAAATCATAAGTTGATGCCATTTTTGTGAGTTTTACCGAACGAACCTTGACAAACTTGCCTTGAAGATTGGTAGGGTTTTGAGAGAAAAATTCTTTCTTTGGTTTGGAGAGATGAACAGTTTTGAGTAATGTGAGAGAGAGAAAACTGAACGATTGAGTATATAAGGGTTGTGAAAGGACGTGCTTCCGGTTTTTGAATTTTTTATCAAGATCAACGGCTCAGATTTAGCACGCCGATTAGCATTTAATTGCCCGCATTTAATTCGACAGCATTTATATCCAATCATATGCTTTGTCGTGCAGCTTTTGACTGTACCTGTCATTATTACTTTGACGTCATCCTTAAAAACATTCCCGCTTATTAAAAACGACTGCGTTTTTGTCACTTAGCTCATAAATGACTCAGCTTGCTTCTTAGCTGACTCAACTCTTCTTCTCTCTATACGTATAGTGGCTCAGCTGTTCAGCTAACTCGATACAATTGACTTTCCGATACAGCTGATTCACTTGGCTTATTCACCAGCTCTGCTCTGTTTTCATCTTTTCTCGTTCCATCTCTTCTTCTTGAGTCTTCTTAGTGTCAACTCAGCTCAATTAACCCTAGCTCATGCTTGAGTTCTTCAAGTCTTGATTCACACAATGGCTTTGTGAATATGTCAGCTAATTGTTTATCAGTTGAGATGTATTCCAAGGTAATATCTTTCTTTTCAACATGATCTCTTATAAAGTGATATCAGACATCAATGTGCTTTGTTCTAGAGTGCAACACATGATTCTGAGTGATTGCAATAGCACTTGTGTTATCACACATAATTGGAATCTCCTTTTCTTCAACATCATAATCTCTCAGCTGCTGTAGCCACTAATGTTTGTTTGGTAGATCGCCATGATATAGCTGTACCATTATAGCAAAATACATAACCAGATTGTGACCGAGCTTTGTGTGGATCTGATCTATATCCCGCATCAGTATAACCAACTAATCCAGAGTTAGTGGATTCCTTTGAGTAGAATAATCCCAAATCTATAGTACCACTGAGGTATCGGAAAATATGTTTAATACCATTCAAGTGTCTTCTAGTTGGTTCGGAATCGATCGCGCAAGTAGATTGACAAAGAAAAGCGATATCGGTCTTGTGCATTGTTGTTAAATACATTAATGCTCCAATAGCATTTAGATAAGGTACTTCAGGACCTAAAATCTCTTCATCGGACTCCTTTGGTCGAAATGGATCTTTATTTGGATCTAAACTTCGTACGACCACTATAACATAAATGACATTAGGTAACACAAATTTGTAACACTTTTTACATAAGGTACATATGTAACACATGTTTGTAACACTTTTTACACTGCAATATTTATGTAACACTTTTGTAGCACTTTATCAGTATATAACACTTATATGTAACACTTTTACATAAGTAACACTTTTTAAGTATCACTTTTTTTATTATTTCTTTTGTAACGCAAATAGGTAACACTTTTATCAATATGTAACACTTATATGCAACACTTTTATATAAGTAACACTTTCTAAGTATCACTATGTTTTTTGTTATTTCTTTTGTAACGCAAATAGGTATCACTTTATTTAAGAAGCACCTTGGCAACACTTTATTTTATTGATTGTAACAATTTTTAAGCTATATTTTAGTAACACAAAATTATATAACTATCATTAAATCATGTCAAAGATTTATTTTAATTAATTGATGTCACCAAACCTAAAAATTGTAGACATCATGTAATCTATTTTTTTTAACGGAATTTTTGTTTTCTTTTTACAAAGTATTTTAGTTTTGCTTTTATTTTTTTATTTTTTACGAAGGCAATTAATTCCGTCTTAATACCGACGAAAAATTCGCATGTATATATTTTATTATAATTATTTATTTATTTTTTGATTTTTACTAACAGAGACCAATTTCATTGTTAAATCTTTTTTTTTATTATTTTTTTAAAAAAATTACCAATGAAAATTGATGTTGTCGAAAATTACTTAGGAATTTTTTCCGTCGGTAAATTATTTTTTCGTTATTTTATTTATTATTTAATTTTTTTACTGTTAGAACATTTTATCTGTCGGTAATTAATTTTATAGTTTTATATATTTTTTATTTTTACTGATTGAATATTTATCAGTCGGTAAATTTATTTTATATATTTTTGATATTTTTAATTTGTTGTGTCCTTTAATATATAATATAATATGATTTTCAAACTATATATTATACAATGTAAAATTTGATATATACAGTGTATAATATAATTTAATACATATATTATAAAATATAATCTTTATTATATAAAATATCTTATATATATACATAATATATATATATATATGTGTGTGTGTGTGTGTGTATGTGTATATATAAAACAAAGCAAAAGTTGTAATAAGAATCAACTTAGCTTAGTGGCAAACTGCTACTTCCATACATAACAGGTCGTGGGTTCGAATCTACTTGGTGGCAAAAATAGTATTTCTACGAAGTGCTACAAAAAAGTGTTACATAAGATTCATATGTAACACTTTAGAAGTACTTTTTTTTAAAAATGTTACAAATATAAAAAGTGTTACAAAAAAGTGTTACATAAGATTCATATGTAACAATTAGAAATATTGCTTCAAAGTGTTACCAATAGAAAACTCAATGTAACATTTAGAAAAAGTGTTACTAAAAGATAATAAAAGTGATACTTTATACTATAGGTAGCACGGGCAAGTGCAGCGCCATAAAAGTGCCACCTATTGTCTATAGTAACATTTTATGGCCATTAGGTAACATTTTTTGAGTGTTACCTAATATCATTTATGTTGTAGTGGACCATAGGGGTACTCAAGGAATGATTATTTTCCATATTAAACCGTTTGAGCAATCTTTTTGTATAAGCAGATTGGTGGACAAGTATTCCATTATCTTTATGATCTAGCTCAAGACCAAGACAGAGTTTGGTTTTCCCAAGATCTTTAACCTCAAACTCTTTCTTTAGATATTCAGCAGCATTAGATAACTCTTCGGGAGTGCCAATCAAATTCATGTCATCGACATATACAGCTATGATAGCAATTCCGGATTCGACCTTTTAATAAAAACGCATGGACAAATATGATTATTTTTGTAACCTTCTCTAGAAAGGTATTCATTCACCTATGATACCACATGCGACCGTTGCTTTAACCCATACAACGATCTTTGCGGTTTGATCGAGTATATCTCACGAGGAGTGTCGACTTTGGCATTTTATATCCATCAGGGATTTTCATATAAATATCAGAATCCAATGAACCATATAGATATGCCGTTACTACGTCCATTAGGCGCATATCCAAACTTTCATGGACAACCATACCAATGAGAAAAAGCGGGCGTGATTGTATCCATCACGGTGAATATGTCTCATCATAATCAATCCCAGGTCTCTGAGAGAATCCTTGAGCTACGAGTCGGGCTTTATATCTCACGACCTCGTTTTTCTCATTTCTTTTTCGAACAAATATCCATTTGTATCCTATGGGCTTTACATTGTCTGGAGTTCAAATAATTTTCCTAAATACATTTCGTTTCTCCAGGGAAGCTAACTCAGATTTTATTGTTTCCTCCCACATAGGCCAATCAGGCCTTTGACGACATTCTATTATAGAATGTGGTTCACTATCATAATCATCATCAATAATTTCTTGAGCAACCGAAAATGCAAATTTATCATCAATGATTATTTCATTTCAATCCCATACCTCATTACAATAGCTCAAGGGGTTCTCGGTGCTATCAGAATTTTTAATCTGAATATTTTCTGAGATATTAGGCTCTACAGATTCATCTGGAGCTTGCTCATTAGTATCTATTTTTCCTTTTCTTTTTCGAGGAACAATATCTTTTGAGCCAATAGGTCTACCACGTTTTTGACGTGGGATATTATCATTCATTTTCTTATGTTCTTCAGGAACAATAATCCTGGCTGGAACATTCGCAGCCGGAATATGAGACCTTGTAACTTTACTAGCATCATTAAATGCATCAGGAAGTTTATTGGCAATATTCTGTAAATGAATGATTCTACTCACCTCACTTTCACATTTAGGAGTACGCGGGTCCAAATAGGATAAACTTTGTTCATTCCAGGAGAGATTCTCAACTGGCTTTTGCAACACATCTTTATCATTTCCCATTGACGGAAATGTTATTTCATCAAAATGACAATCCGCAAAACGAGCGGTAAATAAATCTCCCGTTATTGGTTCCAAATATCAAATAATTGATGGAGAATCAAATCCAACGTATATACCAAGTCTACGTTGTGGACCCATTTTTGTCCTTTGAGGAGGTGGAATCGGCACATGAACAGCATACCCAAAAGTACGTAGGTGTGAAATATCTGGCTCAAAACCAAGAGTTAATTGCATAGGGGAATGCATATGATAAGCGAGGGTCGTAATCGATAAGTCTTTGATGCATGCAATACTGCATGACCCCATGCTATACTAGTGAGCTTTGATCTCATTAATAATGTACGAGCAATGACCTGAACTCGTTTAATCAGGGATTCAGCCATCCCATTCTGAGTATGAACATGTGCTACAGGATGTTCAACATTAATTCCCAATGATGCGCAATATTCATCAAAACTTTTTGATGTAAATTCTCCAACGATTATCCATTCTTATATTCTTAATAGGATAATCAGGGAAATGTGCTCGGAGTTTAATAATTTGCGCTAATAATCGAGCAAATGCAACATTTCTAGTATATAATAAGCATACGTGTGACCATCTCGCATGATGCATCTATTAATACCATAAAATATCTAAATGGTCCACTTCTTTGGATGTATTGGTCCACAAATATCACCATGAATACTGTTGTAAAAATGATGGTGATTCATAACCAACCTTTTCCATTGAAGGTCTAGAAATGAGTTTTCCTTGTGAACACGATTCACGAAATAATCTTTCAAATCAACATTTTTGTACCTTTCAATGGATGTCCATTGGTATGCTCAACAATCCTACGCATCATAGTAGTTCCTGGGTGTCCTGGCATTCATGCCATAACCCAAATATATCGGGATTTACCGAGGTTTCCAAGGTAGGGATGTCAAGGTCCGGTAAGACCGGTTCCGACCCGACCCGCCTTATTTGGGGCGGGTATGGGACAAGTAAATGGGTATGGGGCGGGTAACGGGTATATGTTTTCGCAGACAGGGCGGGTGCAGAATGGAGCCTGAACGGTCCAAAGGACCACCCCCATACCCGACCGTTTAATTATATATATTTTATTTTTTATTTTTGTTTTTGTAAAGACAATTTATCTTGCAACCCTCATTTATAAATCTAATTTATTTCTTTGTTACATGTTTGTTATAATGTTATATTTTTAATTGACTTACATTAATTTATCTAGAATTTAATTTCTCAAATGAACCAGGAACTAGGAAAGGCCTTAGTTGATTTATTATTCACTCCAGTCTTCAAATTGATTGTGTTGTAAGCCTTGTGAATATTTTTAATTTAGATATAAGTTGCTTTTGTTTCCGTTTTCAATTATCATCATTGCATGTAAATTGTTTCAATATATTACTATTTTTTTTTCGGTTTGCAGGTTTGTTGAATCTACTAATTATTTTTATCAATATACTACTAATTGTTTCAATATATTAGTCATTGTTTCAATAACATTGCATGCAATTTTTTTCAATATATTACTAGTTTTTATTATTCTTGGTGGCAATATAATGAAAAAAAATAAAAAAATAAGTTAAAATGGATGACATAGGTGGGTCTAATGGGTCTAGCTGGTCTTACCCGCTAAACACGGGTATGGGTTGGGGTGGGTCTCGGGTCTGGGAGAGGCGGGTTTGGGGCGGGTATGGGTCCTTAAAATCTTAGCGGGTCGGGTCTCGGGTCTAGGTGGACCCGACCCGTACCCGACCCATTGACATCCCTATTCCAAGGCATGGTGGCGTAGGATTCAAAGGCTTTAATTGTGATATAATACAATCCAGAAATTGTCGCTTCAAATTTCTCATGGACGTTCTTCTTGCCCATTTTATATGATGTGATACATAGACACTCTTTATCATGGTCATTTAGTGTCTCTAAATGATATCCATTATCACATACATCTTTAAAACTTAGTAGATTTCTTTTTGATCTACTAGATAATAATGCATTTTCAATCTGCAGGATTGTACCATTAGGCAATATTAATGTTGCATTCCCGGAGCCATCAATAATCTCAACAGGACCAGATATAGTTGTAACTTGTGCCTTGCACAGTTTTACACTCGAGAAATATGATTTACTCGTTAATATTGAGTGCGTTGTTGCACTGTCAAGTAGACAATAATCTTTCTTCTCGGTGTTTCCCATATACACCTAATATAACATTATTGAATTAATATTATACAATTATGTTTATGATTTCATATTTATAAAAAAAATCGATCATCATGAAACAGTTAAATAATAACATCGAGGCATAATAAAAATTTAAATATAAAAGATTTTATTCGAAATCATAAATGAGATAGACATACATAATCATCTAACTATTACATGTTAAAAATAATTGCCCATGCTAACAAAGGAAAAACCATTAAGATATGAAGATTAATCATAAGCCAAAAATGCTCCGGAGGATATTCCCAAACAAAAAGTAAGATAATGTTCAAGAAAACCAATGTAATGAGATAAACTACAATTAAGTTAACCATTTTCTTGAAATGGAAGAAATGTGAAATTTTTTAGAGAGATGAGATAATATGTATGAATTTGTTGAATGAAATGTTGGTATATTTATAGATAAAAAATCACTGTTCATAGCCGTTAGTTAGCCGTTGGGGGGAGAAATTTTGAATTTGAAATTTGTGAATGATTTAGTGGAATTATAATGATATTTTGTGATTGAAATAATAAACACAAATATTGTGATAAAATATCATTCATATAAAAAGTTCAACCCGGAAATATATTTTTCCAGGAAAATACATATAAGCACAATCAAAATATTCTCACTTTTACAATACCAACAGAATTACTTGAAATATTTTAGAAACTAATTTAAAGCATACATATCATTGATTAAACATTTCCATCACCAATTAAGTGATCAATCCTCCCTTCTGGATGCTCAAAGAAATCAGCCACATCCAGATGTGTAATATCCACATTCAAGTCATCAAAATTATCATCTTCAGGATGATCGGAAGTGAAATTTGCTTCGGCATTTTTATCTTTCTTGCGAATTGATGCTTGATAAAGCTCCACCAAATGTTTGGTCGTACGACAAGTACGTGACCAATGACCTTTTATTCCGCACCGCTAACATTTCTCTCCACCATTCTCTGGATTTATCACTTTCTCTTTTCCCTTCTTATCATTTCTGTTCCACATAAGGTTGTTACTTGTATTTCCGTGATTTAAATTATTCTGATTGTCACGATTATATGGAGTAAATCTTCCACGACCGCGACCACGGCCTCTCCCACGACCTCTAAAATTATTAACATTTTGAATTCTAGTCGCATTCACTTCAGGGAATGGAGTAGAACCAGATGATCGATTCGTGATTTTTTATTAATAATTCATTATTTTGTTCGGCCACAAGAAGGCACAAAATCAAATCAGAATACTTAGTGAAACCTTTTTCTCGGTATTGCTGCTGCAGGAGCAAACCCGAAGCATGAAAAGTAGAGAGTGTCTTTTCAATCATATCTCCATCCGTAATACTTTCTCCACATAATTTCAGTTTTGAAGAAATTTTAAATAACATGGAATTATAGTCACTTACGTTTGAAACCTTAATTTTATCCAATCATATCGGGCCTTTGGAAGTATAACCAACTTCAGTGGTCATACCTTTCCTTCATATTTTTCAAAGGATAGATGGATCTTTTACCGTAAGGTATTCTATTTTTAAATTTTCATCCGTGATGATGACGGAGAAAAATCATAGCTTTAGCTTTATCTTATCTTGTGCGATGCATTATTTCCTTCTTTTATAGTATCACCCAAACCTTTAGCGTCTAGATGAATTTCAAGATCTAAAGCCCATGACATATAATTTTTTCCAAAGAATATCAAGAGCAATAAAATCGAGTTTTGCGAGGTTAGCCATAATAATATTTTAAATTAAGAAATGAATAAAACTTACCGTACTCACCAAAAACTTTAACAATCAGGTAGAGACTCGTGCTGATAACGTGTTATAGAACAACAATTTAAGAACACAAGAGAATTATTATAGAACTATCAAAATATTAAGAAATAAATATTAGAGAGAGAAAATATTGTAGAGAGAAAGTAATTCTTTCTATTTCTCTTTGATATTGTTGTGTGTAATTTACATGTAAAACTATGGCATATTTATAGCCAAAATTCACCTACCAAATTTATTTAGTAGTTGCACATGTGAAAAGAATTTTCAACTTTAGACTACAAATATTGTGCTAAAGTCCATATTGTACAAATTCAAGATTCTACAATTTATTATAACAGTTAGTTGTATTTTTCACTGTAATATTAAATTTCATAAACTTGTGTATTTGAATAATTATTTCATGACAATTAAAAGACTTAACCTAGGTATGGACTATGGATACGAAATAAAGTATTTTGGCGGGATAAATTTGATTTTTCCCAGGACAGTTTTGTTATTTTATTATTTTACGTGTTTATTTTTTTTCGAATTATTTAATTAATTACCCAATATTTATTAATTATTGTTGGGTCACAAATATAATTATCCGGCCCACACGACCTAGTCTATCACCTTAAGATTATAATCCTTTGATTTGGAATATTTCTCCTCTATGTGCTAAATTACGTGTTGAAGGGGCTTCCCTAGAACAACTCAAAGGCCCGTCTAATGTTTGTTGATATTGTGGACAATTTCTCATCCAAGAATTTACCAACTCACAAGAAAAAGTTGGACCGTAAATCAAATACTTTGACTTGGATCGAGTGATTTGGGCTCTTTCGCAGCATTATAATTCTATAAAGTATAAGCAATAAATATAATTTAATATGAAAGTTTTAAAACCTTATAAGAAAACTCATATATATATATATATACATATATATATATAGGGGAAGGGTTATATGAAACCAATGTCTTAGATAAGTACGTAAGACCAAATCTAGACCACAGATCAACACATTTCAATGACTAATAATAAATATACTTAAAATATATAAAAATACCTAATTAAATTGATAAATGGGGTATATAAGTCAAAACAAATCAACAAAATTACATATATATAAAAAGACAGGGAATAGTTTGTGGTTGCAACATTGTCTGCCTAAATAGGCAACATATTTGTACTCAGTAAGCAACATATTTCGCACAGCGGAATGCGCCAATATTAATTGCAAGTTTGACTGTGAAAGGAAAGAGAGAATTCAGAGATACGGTTTCAAACATATAAAAAAACAACATATTTGTCTTCAATAAGCAACATATTTGTCTTTAATAAGCAACATATTTTTCACAGCGGATAAGGTCAAATATACGGTTTCAAACAAATCCCAAAAAATCCGGAATGTGAACGCGCACTACCAAAAATAACTCCCGTTTTTTATTGATATTCAAATAAAATTACATACTTATCTTTAACAACCATTAATTAAATATAAACTAAAATAAAAATCAATTAAATATGCATCGTTAAAAATAAAAAGATCAACGCTCCAAATTTGGTCTCACATACTTATTTAAATTATATGGACTCGCCAGATCTAAACCCTATATATATATATATAATCATATGTAAGGACTTATAAAATAGTGAGAGAATTTAAATTAAAAGCATCTGCAGTGAATTTTTGTTGGCTGACAACGACGGTGAATGTCAGAAATTTGGAATATGTATTTATTCACAAAGAAAATTTAATTTAATAATAAATATTTGGATGATTATTGACTGTTAAGATAATCTAGTTTTATCTTATTTCTTGAAGATATAAATAAGAAAGCATGAAAGTTTGGGTGTCGGTGGTCGTTTTCACAGTATCACTTGTTGGCCATGTGAGAACACCCTTCATCATTGCTTTCTGCACCTAATAACACGACACCTGTCGACTCGTGGGCTTCTTCAAGTTTGTGATCACGATAAAAAAATTTGTAAAATAAAGAATAAAAGCCTTTTCGTAATGCTGGAAATATGTTAAGTCTTCTTTTAATCGGTTACAATTGTATGTTAACTACAACGGAAGACGAAAAAATATATATTTGTGATGCTGTTTTTTTAAGGCAGATCACTTAAATTAATTGAGTTAACTAAAATTATTTTTCTGAGAGGGAAGTCTTCACACTAGTTCTTTTTCCGATGTGGAAGTCTTCTCTTTTTCCTCTTCCCAAAGGGGAACTCTTTTCGTCTTCTACTCCTTGAGCTGAAAAATTCTTTGAAGAAACTTGCCTGCACACAAGCGTAAACGTTAGAGGGCCCCGGGGTTGTCCAAGGGAGACCCCTCCGACGCTTAAGTCAACACGGTGAACGAGAAAAATAACAGTAAATGAATGCTGTAAAAATAATGCGTAGAAGAATAATGAATTAATTAACTTACAGATAATAGGAGAGACCTTTTTATACGTAGAGATGGGCCCCGTGGGCCGTGTATAAGAATTCGACATATGGTCAGTCCACGTTGGTGAAAACGGCCGATGGGCCAAACCCGGACTCATTTGGACCAATTTAATTATTAAGAGCCAATTAGGCAATTAATATTAAATAAACATATAAAATGAATTATATATTGAATTAATGAAATATCGGTTTTGCTCCCAGCATAAGCCCTCCCAGCTCCGATGCTGCTGAACGAAACAGTACGAGAGCTAGATCGCTATTGTATCTGGCTTGTCCTGCTTGCGCCTCTTGTCTTGCTTTCGGAGGATCATTGACCATGTCTTCCAGAAGTAAAATTTTCCTTTCCCACCTCTCAACTTTGATTTTTTTTTTTTTTTGCTTTGTAGAAGACTTAGAAAATTTCTTGAAAGTTGAGGTAAGAGGTAAGGTGAGAGGTGGGGTGAGACTTGAGATGAGGATTGTTGGAGAGTTGGGGTGCATCGAGCGAAAAGATGGATGAAAGCACCATGAGCCGTAGAGGGCGCCCCGACGCGCCTCCCCAGAGTGGGCAAGGGCGCCCCTTGGCGCCCTCCCCGGGTGGCCACAAGGGCGCCCCCCCAGAGGGCACCCAAGCCCCCAGGCCCATTTTCCTCTGCAATTTTCCCGTCCTTTCCCGAGTTTTCATATGTTTCAAGCTGTATCTCGAATTTTGGTACTTTTCTCGTTCCCGCAATCCTTTGTGTTTTTCGGAGTTTGACTCTATCCGCTGGGACTTGTTCTTTTTTGCAAAGATGTATACTTCCCTTCGGAGGCTTCCATTCTTCCGGAATGGACGGGTATACTTGTGATTTGCTTCATTCTTTCCGGAGCTCGGAGAGGGCATCATTCTCGAGCTTGGATGAAGCATCCTCCTTGAGTTCTGAGGGAGCGTCGTACAAGAGATTTCTCCGAGTTCTTCTTTTCCCCACATGTGTTAGCATTTTCGCCTTCTTTTTCGTTGAACATCTTTGTTGGTGAGGAGTATTTTACTGAGCACCTTTTCGAAGCCCGAAAGAGGGCGCCCTGATGGAGCTCATGGGGCACCCTCCGGGAGTGTGGAGTGGGCGCCCTTTGTTTGATAAATGGTTTTATCATGATTTTGATGATTTTGCTTTTATACCAAAACAATGTTTTTAAAGGTTGTCCAAATACTCCTAAATGATTTAAAATGGTTTTAATATTTTCCTGAGTATTTCTTCAAGTTTTATTTTAACAAAATTGGACAACACTTTTAATGATTTTTTGTTAATGTATTTTTACACCAAAACAATGTTTCTAAATGTTGTCCTAATACTCCCGATCGGTCTAAAATATTTTCACTATTTTTCGGAGTATTTCTTGAAGTTTATTTTCGATATAAAATTGGATAACACTTTTGTTTTGAGGTCAACCGAGTCGCCGTATAAGGCAACCCGTACTGAAAGTTGAGGAAAATAGAAAACTTCATGTTTGAGAAAATGGTCGGGCAACTGGTCGCCCTATAGAACCTGGCAAGTGCGGTCGACCGGTTGGCCAAGACGAGCGGCCGTGCACTGGAGCAAAATTGAAAGCAGAACTTACGCCCTTCGATTTTTTAGTTTGTGTGACCGGTTGGAGTCGACGTCGACCGGTCGAGGTAGACATCGACCGGTCGCCCTGTGTAAATGTGTATTCTCATTTTCAAACGTCTATTTGTGCGCGACCGGTCGCCCTCAAGTTTGAATGACAAAATTCGACCATTGTCAGCAAAGAACAACTTTTCCCTAAATTGTGGGATTGATTTCTAACAGCTATAATCTTGATTTTAATTGCAATTTTTTTTGTAGATATCAGATTCCAAGAGGAGCCTATCAAGTATCAATCATCTCCTATAAATAGAGGAAGATTTGAAGCACAACAACAAGAGAGAACAACACAACACAACAAGATATACTCAAGCAAACACTTGGTCTTTCATTGTTATTATTCTTGTTGTAATTTGCCTAGCTTATCACTTTCACATCCTTGAGGTCTAGGCTATTCTTGATTACACTTGCACTCAATTGTATTATTCATTATCGAGTTGTAATCTTGATTTTTTTGGGTTATCATTCA
Source organism: Rehmannia glutinosa (assembly GCA_016081115.2). Taxonomy (NCBI): domain Eukaryota; kingdom Viridiplantae; phylum Streptophyta; class Magnoliopsida; order Lamiales; family Orobanchaceae; genus Rehmannia; species Rehmannia glutinosa. The sequence continues at coordinate 64,850,675 of CM071924.1, read as the reverse complement.
ACACAAGATATCCTTGTGAGTGTTCTTGTGGTAAGAGCACACTTGGATGATCTAGGTGTTAGGTGTAAGAAGATTGTGGTAATCTTCTTGTTGAGGTGTTGAAAAATTTGGTATTCTTCAAGGTTGAAGATTGTGGTAATCTTCACAAGGTGCCGTTGGAGATTGTGGTAATCTTCAAGTGAGATTGTGGTAATCTCAAAGGTGGTGTTGAAGAAGAGTGTGGTGCTCTTCAAGGTGTTGTTGTAGGTTGGTGTTGTATTAATTTGTGGTAAATTAATAAAACCTTTTTTTTCTTTTTGAAATCCATCCCGGATATACTGGGGTGGTAGAGGATTAGGCCCTAGGTGGGTTGAACCTCTTTAAATCGACGTGTGTTGTTTACATTCCGCACCTTTATATTGTCTTTGAGCATTCAGTTCGAAAAAAGAGGGCAAAATCGAAAAGATGGAGATAATCTATTCACCCCCCCTCTAGATTATCGTAGCCGCTTGGACTTACACCCTTGTGGTGCTTCTTCCATAATGTTTACTTTAACACTTTAATCTCTTCTCCATATGTGTTAGCTTTTTCGCTTACTTTTTCTTGCACATTTTCATCATGGAGAAGAACTTAAGGAGACTCCAACGAGGAGGCCTCTTCCTCCGGGGTCTTAGCCGAAGGATGAAGAATCTTTACTGGGACCTCTTTGTGAGGTGGTCCTTCCCATCTAGGGTTTTAATTGGAAGAGGTCATCCCACCCGGGGGGTGAGGCCATCCCCTCCGGGGTCTTAGCCGAATGAGGTTGATTACTAAGACCCCCATGAGGAGGCCCCTTCCACCATGGGTCTTAGTCGGAAAGGGTCATCCCACCTGGGGTTTTAGCCGGGTGAGGCCATCCCTTTCAGGGTCTTAGTCGGAGGAGGTTGATTACTAGGACTCCCATGAGGAGGGCCCTCCCATTCGGGGTCTTAGCCGGAAGGGGTCATCCCACCCAGAGTCTTAGCCGGGTGAGGCCATTCCCTCTGGATTCTTAGCCGGAGGAGATTGATTACTAGGACCCCCATGAGGAGGCTCTTCCTATTCGGTTTCTTAGCCGGAAGGGGTCATCCCACCCGGGATCTTAGCCGAGTGAGGCCATCCCCTCTGGCGTCTTAGCCTGATGAGGTTATTTATGAGGACCCCCGTGAGGAGGCCCCTCCCATCCGGGGCTTTAGCCGGAAAGATGTGGTTTGTTGAGGAGAGCGCCCAAACGGTTACTGACCTTGGCCATATGTGGTCATTAAATGCATTCATCACATCAAAGTAGAAACGTGAAAGCACTTTTATTCATTATAATATAAAGCTTTATGCCCAATGGACGGAAACAATGCTGAAACAAAAAAATAAAACAATTTTAACGCCTCTGGGGCAGAAGATCCTTCAAGCATAGTATTTGCGTAGGTTATCGATGTTCCATGTGCGAGGGACGCTCCTGGCATCTAGATGATGTAATCTGTAGACTCCTGGCTTCACTAGTTCGATCACCTTGTATGGCCCTTCCCAATTAGGGTCCAATTTTCCGACTAGTCCGGAGATTATGGTCTTTCTCAACACGAGGTCTTCCACTTGAATATTTCGGGGTCATAATCGAGGTCTCCAAATTTGGCCACTTTCCTCTTGTAAACTTCGGATCTGATGAAGGCCTCATCCCTGAGTTCTTCGTTTAAGTCCAAGTTGATCCTCATGTTGTCTTCATTCTGTCCTTTAGAGTAGCTTGTCACCCTTAGGCTTGGTTCGCCTATTTCCACAGGAATGACTGCTTCAGTTTCGTAAGCTAGACTGAATGGAGATTGACCTGTGGTCGTCCGAGGTGTTGTCCGGTACTCCCATAGCACGACGGGGAGTTCACCTGCCCATCTTCTTTTAGCTGCTCCTAACCTGGTCTTTATATGATGGAGTATGGCGCGGTTAGTCACTTCGTCCTGCCTATTAGCTGAGTTCCCGGATGATGATGTGAAGAATTGCTTGATTTTTTTCTCCTCGCAACATTGTCTTAGCTTTGCTCCTTGGTAAGGATGGAAACCTCTCTCAAGTCGGATATGGATCTGCTTAAGCACTATCACCAGACTGAGATCACTCGCCTAGAAAACAACGTGAATGAAAAGTTCAGTCTTCTAATGGCGGAGATGAAATTGGTGACAGCTGAGTCAAAGGCTACTCGGTCCGAGTTCCGAAAATCTCACTCAAAAGACACAAAGCGAGATTCTACCATCACCGACTCGATTTTTCTCCTAAGTGGTTTATTCCTGGCTAACCCTTTTATTTGGCGATGATGCCAAAAAGGGGGAAGATGAGGCCCTAAAGGGATTGAAGGAAGAGATGAAGAAAATAGGTGACAAAGCTGAGGGAGAATGAAGTTCGAAAAATCTTCCTTTGAAATTGATGTTTGTTGAAACCCCACAGCTAGGTGAAGTCACAACTTCTATTCTCAACAAGCTACCCCAGAACCTACCCATTGAGAGAGTTGAGTTGGCCATGAAAGATAAAAAGAAGGGCATCGAAGCTGCATTCGAGGAAGTAGATGAGAAGAAGTCAGCTGGCGTTGAAGAAATCATGAAGCAATATGGTGGTCCTGCAGCTGGAAAGGACTATACTGCGATCAAGCCCCCGAAATACATTACTATGCCTGATGCTGGATCTGAGCCCAGATCTCTAGAGGAGTTTCAAAATCTAGAAGCAGAAGATTACTTTCAAGGGATGACTCTGCCTCAAGCCTGGGACTTGTATTGGGAGAAGGGATTGGAATTGTGTAATACAACTGATAAGCAGCAGACTTCCAACAGTCACTCAGCTGGAAACTCAAAGGCTCAATATAGTATACTCCTAGAGGAAGAAGAGCTGAGTCAGGACGGGGAAGACATGGTGATGGTGGAAGAGGTTCTCAACCTTGGCCAAGACCAAAGGATGTTACGTATGTGGATCCACAGAAGAAAGGGATCACATACTGGGCTGGACATGACCATCTCGCTAATCTTGAGATTGCACGCAAGCTAGCTGAAGCCAATAAAAGGCAAGAGGAAGAGAATGAGAGAGAAAATCGAGAATGGCTTGAGAGACAGCGAATGGATGACCCTGCTGCTAAACGAGCTTATGAGAAGAAGAAGAAAGAGGAAGAAGAAAGGAAGAGGAGAAGACCAGAGGATGACATGAAGATGGCTGAAGATGAAGAGAGAAGAAGGAAGCAGCAAAGGCGTTGAAGTGTGGTGCGAACCCCTTTGTGTATTTTACGTGTTGTAAATACATATGTGTAAGTCTTCTGCAATAGCTCTGTGAATTTCCCTGTAATTTTCATTCTCTATGTATCTTAGCTTAGATATACGTTGTATTGTCATACTTATATAAAGCTCTGATACTTATTGTAAACAACTTTGTAAAGGAAAAGAATGCTATGATCAATAAAGTGATTATTCAAAGCATACATTCTTTATTACTGCATTGTTTGTATTTTTGTTGTTTACTTATGTTGTATGTTAAGTTTTGTCATCATCAAAAATGGGGAAATTGTTAGGAAATTTACTTGTTAGATTTTGATGATACCATGTAAAACTTAGACTAGGAAGTTGGCACCCCATTTTTCTTGTAATTCTATATTGTAATAGATAGGACTGGAAGAGCTGAGTTAAGTCAGCTAAGTCAAGATTACAAGAAATCAATTGCGGACTGGAATGAAGACTCTACATTATGTGTCACCGAGTAAGGCCTAGAAGGAAGTCAAGGACTCGATCAAGGAGAGTCATTGAGGAACAACCGTGAGAAGTGTCACCAAGTCAATTCAAGAAGCCAAGTCTATCAGTTGAAGCGATAGTTGAGTCAATCCCATGATTGGAGCAGACTTAAGTCACCTAGGCTAAAGGCAACAGTCAAGTGATGACAACTGACTTAGATATGTTGGAATAAAGTCCAGAATATTACTCGATATAGTAATATGTCAAGCTTCCAGGTTTTAAAGTGTTTGGCCCATAATTGTGCAAAAGGAGTGAGCCAATGGGAAACACTGCATCTTGTGTCAGAACCTGCAAAGCTGAAATGCCATTTAATACGAGGAAATGTCAATATCACAAGGGCTGCAGACCAAGACAAGACAAGCCAACGAACACAAAATGACATTTGAAACTAGCCTATGTCTTCAACGGGCAAAGTTCAAATGTGCACTATAAAAGGCTGAGGAAGCATTTAAGAAAAGGTACAAATGATACAGACTTTTTAAGCAATATTCAAGCAATTAACATGCAAGTTATCAAAGCTTATCAAGATAATCGTCAAGCCTAAAATTCGAAGAAACTTGATCCAACACAAGCTTTGAAGGAGATAACTTTAACTAGTTGAAGAGGAAACATTTGAAGAAACAAAAGGGGTCTACTTTCCAAGTTGAAGGATTGTTGAAAGGTTCTAGGTCGAACCAAGTATCAAGTTTGTTGGAGGGCTTCGTGATCAAATCCAAGAACTTGAGAAGTGAGCTAAAGTAGCCAGGCAGCTGCCTCGTGAAGAAGTTGAGTCGCAAGAGAAGCCAGCTGTGTGATCGAGGTTGTCTCCAGACTGTTAACTGCTTTGTAAACTGATATATCACTTAGTGGATTCCTCCAGGAGTTGAAGAAGAGAGGACTAGAATAATTACCCCATCTTCGAACCTCTATAAAAATACTTGTGTCAATTTACATTCAGCATTTACTTTCCTGCATATCTATTTTATATCTGTTGTTAGTTAATATTTGCTATCCAACTGATAAATAACTTAGTGCTAAAATCAAGTGTTATAAATAAGCTTTAAACCAGTCAAAGGGTCTTAAGTCTTCCGTTGTTAAAAACCAAATCAGCCAAGTTAAGTATTTTGCTTAAGCAGCCGAGTTATACTATCAACAACTCTATCGAGTCTGTTGAGTTGGTAACTTAGCTGAATAGACAACTTAGCTATCCCCCAAGGACACAGCTGATTTGAGTCAACTCTCTTAAAATATTTAAAAGGACTAAAATCAAAAATTTGGTAAGGCTTATTCAATCCCCCTTCTAAATCTTACACCACACCCCTTGGTACCTACAAGTGGTATCAGAGCGGTTGGTTCATTGAGCCTTCCGCACTGGTTATGAACTAGATCTCTATCTTTTCAAAAGGTTTTAACACTTGTGTTTTTCAAAGTATTTTATTTTTAAAAGCAAAGTTATTATCATGGAAGCAAATCTAACTTGTATTCCAATGTTTACTGTGGAAGAGTTTGATGACTGGAAAATTCGCATGCAGGCTCATCTATCAGCATTACATGATGAAATGTGGCTAGTGATAGAGGATGGGTCATTGCAAATACTCAAAGTCAATATGGCTGTAAGAAGAGCAGCTGCAGTTGAGGGAGAAGAAGTTGCTGCTGAAGCAAGACCAACCATGGTTGAAAAAACAAGGACTAAATGGACAAATGAAGATAGAAAGAGACATAACCTGGACAATGTGGCCAAGGATATACTCTACAAAACATTGGACAAAGCCATGTTTAAAAAAGTCAAATCTTGCAAATCTGTAAAAGAAATTTGGGATAAGCTGACCTTAATTTGTGAAGGATCAAAATAAATTAAGGAGAATAAATTAACTGTTGTTGTTAAAAATTTGAAAATTTTAAAATGCTTGTAGGTGAAACTCTGGATCAGTTGGATGCCAGATTTACTGAGATAACAAATGAGCTTTCAGCTCTTGGGAAAGAATATACATAGAAGGAGATGTGTATGAAGATTTTAAGAGCCCTCCCAGCTGAATGGGAAATGAAGGTCATGGCCCTGACACATTCTACGGACCTCTCAAGAACATCCAATCAAGAGCTATTCTCGTACCTCAAAGCTTATGAGTTTGAGCTGAGAAGGAAAGAGCAAGAGGAAACAGTTGTACCTAAGACAGCTGCATTGTTGGCCAGTGATGGGAAAAGAGTTGAGCCAAAGGAAACCATTTACCAAGAGGAAATTGCCCTTATGGTGAAAAGATTCAACAAGTTCTTCAACAAGAACTATAAGAGGAACAAGGGTGAAACCTCCAGAAGACATTCAACACCTTCCAAGGCAAGGGAAGACAGGCCACCGAAGAGAGCTGAGCATCAAAGAGCTGATTATCAGAGAGCTGATAATCAGAGAACAGACAGAGCTGATCAAAGAGCTGAGAACCTGTATTGGAATTGCAGATAACCAGGACATTTTGCAGTTGATTGTTCCTATCCATTAGTCAACAAGTATAGGAATGAAGAAGAAAGAAAAGTCTTCGGGGAAAGAAGACAGGAAAAGAAAAAAGCCATGTTGGCTACTGAGACTGCTGAGCCAGCCAAGTGCAAAGAAGCAGCAGACTCAGATGGTAGTGAAGCAGACTACTCAAGTGATTGTGAAGAAGAGGCAATGATATGCCTCATGGCCAACAAGATCAAGAAAATGAGGTACACTCTAACTCATCTCATTCTGATTCAAGTGATAGTGACTGTGATACACACACTTCATCAACCACAAATATTTATGATTCATTTGGCAAAATGATGAAAGATTTTGAATACATAAAGTCCTCTCACACAATCTTAAATGGGGAAAACAGCCAATTTAAAAGCCAAACTTCACAGCTGACAAAAGAGCTGAGTACTCTAAGTCACATAGCTGATGAGAACACTAAGCTGAAGGATGAAAATGCCAAGATCATAGGAGAGTTAGCTGCTACAGAGAAGAGGGAAAAAGATCTTAAAAATGTGATTTCCTCATTTACAAAAGCATCCAAATCATTGGATGAACTAATCATAAGTCAAAAAGAATTTAGAGACAGTGTTTGATAAATGGTTTTATCATGATTTTGATGATTTTGATTTTACACCAAAACAATGGTTTTAAAGGTTGTCCAAATACTCCTAAATGATTTAAAATGGTTTTAATATTTTCCGGAGTATTTCTTCAAGTTTTTTTTTTCGACAAAATTGGACAACACTCTTAATGATATTTTGTTAATGTTTTTTACACCAAAACAATGTTTCTAAATGTTGTCCTAATACTCCCGATCGGTCTAAAATGTTTCACTATTTTTCGGAATATTTCTTGAAGATTATTTTCGATATAAAATTGGACAACACTTTTGTTTTGAGGTCAACCGGTCGCCGTATATAGGGCAATCCGTACTGAAAGTTGAGAAAAACAGAAAACTTCATGTTTGCAGAAAATGGTCAGGCAACTGGTCGCCCCCATAGGGCAACGGCGGTGCCGTCGACCGGCCGCCCTATAGGAGACCGGTACCTAGGAGTAAAATTGAAACAGAACGTCCGCCGCCGTTTTTGAGGTTGTGCGACCGGTTGAAGTCGGGGACGACCCGAACCCTACGCCGACCGCGCCTGTGTAAATGTGTATTCTCATTTTCAAACATCTATTTGTGCGCGACCGTCGCGCCTTAAGTTTGACAAAAAAATGTAACCGTTGTCGTGAGACATATTTTCCTTAATTTGTGGGATTGATTTCTAACACTCTTTTCTTCAATTGTCTTGCAATTTTTACAGAAATTCATGTCCCCAAGAGGAGTCTATCATGTACAAGACATCTTCTATAAATAGAGGAAGAATTGAAGCAACACAATGTGAGAGAAAACTACAACACAACAAGATACACTCAAGAATACACTTGTTCTTACATTGTCTTATTTCTTGTTGTAATTTGCCTAGCTATTCACTTTCACATCATTGAGGTCTAGGCTATTCTTGATTACACTTGCACTCAATTGTATTATTCATTATCGAGTTGTAATCTTGAATATTTGGGTTATCATTCAACACAAGATATCCTTGTGAGTGTTCTTGTGGTAAGAACACACTTGGGTGATCTAGGTGTTAGGTGTGAGAAGATTGTGGTAATCTTCTTGTTGAGGTGTTGAAGAATTTGGTATTCTTCAAGGTTGAAGATTGTAGTAATCTTCACAAGGTGCCGTTGGAGATTGTGGTAATCTTCAAGTGAGATTGTGGTAATCTCAAAGGTGGTGTTGAAGAAGAGTGTGGTGCTCTTCTAGGTGTTGTTGTAAGTTGGTGTTGTATTAATTTTGGTAATTAATAAAATCTTTTTTTCTTTTTGAAATCCATCCCGGATATATTGGGGTGGTAGAGGATTAGGCCCTAGGTGGGTTGAACCTCTATAAATCGACGTGTGTTGTTTACATTCCGCACCTTTATCATTGTCTTTGAGCATTCGGTTCGAAAAAGAGGGCAAAATCGAAAATATGGAGATAATCTATTCACCCCCCCTCTAGATTATCGTAGCCGCTTGGACTTACAAGTGGTATCAGAGCCAAACTCTTTGGCAAGCTCGTTCCACATCGTGAGTAAAGAGGAACGATCATCGGCTACGAACGAAGTCTACCTTACCGGCGCCTCCACCACCAAGCCATCACTATTTGATTCAAAAAAATTTATTTTTTGGAAAGAAAGAATGGAATGCTATTTACAAGGTTGTGGGTTCGACATTTGGAACACCGCCATAAATGGAGAATCCATTCCGATGAAAGATACACCACACACCTCCAAAGGCTTCAAAGAGCTCAATGATGAAGAGAAGAAAATCATCTCCTTAAACGGTAAAGCTCTCAATATTTTGTATTGTTCATTTACTAATTTGGAATATGAACATATTGTAGGAATTCGATCGGTACATGAAGTATGGCAAAAATTAGAAGCCATCTATGGAGTATTTGCAAATGAAAGGAGTCAAACAAAAGCATCTACTTCTCAAAGGGATACAAGTTCAAATCTAAGGAACAAGCATCTTACAACTTCCAACTATGAAGAAGTTGAATATTGTTTTATGGGCATCGAAGAAGAAAACGAGGTTTGTCTTAAACCCTCTACTTCCTATGATATTGTCATTCAAAATGATTATAGTGATTTGCAAAATAATTTTTATGAACTACAAAATGAATTCCAAGGCTTACTTGTTAAATACAAAAATTTGAAAAAGGAATTCATTGTTTTGAAGAATGATAAGGATAGTTTATTTACTTCCTATGAATCACTATCATGTGCTCACACCACCACACTTGATAAGGTGAGAAACCTTGAGAAAGAAAATAGTACTCTTGTTGAAGATTTGAATTGCATGAAAAATGATTTATTAAAATACAACTTGAGTACCAATAAAAAGACCAATATTGTTGATGTTCATAATTGTGATAAAAGACGTGATCATAAGCCTAATGTTGTTATGAAAAAGAATCAAGTCCCTATGCATATTGGTCATTATGCTCCTAGAATTATTACTTGCTTTTATTGCGGTAAAAAGGGTCATACGGTAAAAACTTGTCGAGCTAGAAATAGCTCTAATTATTGTTGGAGACCTGAAAGTCTCAAGACTAATCCCAAAGGACCCAAACACTTGAGGGTACCACAAAATAATTTCTTGATAGGTACCCGGAGAAATAATAATCGGAGAAAATTCATACCGCTAAGAAGACATCAAATGACCAATTCATTTGATCAAAGGAGAAAACATTTTCAACAAAGCCAATTTCAAGAAGAGGATATAATCAAAAATGGGAAGAACACAATCCTTGAAATGGCAAAAACATCATCAACAAGATGATTTTCCAAGAGAAAGACACTTTCAAAAATGGGAAGGCCACAATGCTTGGAAATGGAGCAATTGGAGAAACTATCATCAACAAGAAGATTTTCAAAATGGAAGATACCATCAACAATGGGAACGGCACAACCCATGGAAATGACGTAATTGGTAACCCGTATCTCCCTAGTTAAATATGCATTTTATTTTGTTATTATGCATGCTTCTATTTGCGTCTTAATTGCAAAATGAGTTTTTAAGTATTTATTTTTTAATTAAGGTCTTCAATATATATTTGTGCTTTTAAAATATTTTTGAAAAAAAAGACCTTATATGATGTTTTTAAAACTCTTGTGCATTTTTGTAGACTAAAGTGTGTTATCATCTCTTATGGATTTTTATGGTATGAGCTTACTTGTGATATCTCTTAGCCTACACTTTTATCATTATGATTTGTACTAGATTGGTTTTAAGAATTATGTAGGATTTACAAATTTTCACAAATAACCATTTACGTCATTATTTGTCAAGAAAGGCATTAATTATCGAGGTACGTTTACTTGTGTTATTCTTACTCTTATAGACTCGATATATGTATTGTCATGTGCATATGTGCTTGTTTTTCATAGTATTTCATACAAGTGGCATTAAGAGATTTTTTAGATTCTTTGAAAGACACTATTCGATATTGATTGCACATATTTGCTTTGTCAACTCTTGTTCTAATACTTCTTTTAAATGAGGTCTCTACTATATGCTATCGGATTTTCAAATTTCAAAAGAGACCTTTTGTAGCTTTCTTAAGCTTATTTGAACTTGCATGATTTATTAGACTCTTGATGATCTTCTAAATGCATAGTATGTGTTTCTTGCTTCATGGTCTATATATATAGTGTCTATTTCTACTATGCTCTTATGCAAGATATTTTTGTGATTGATGATTGAGGCATGTTGTTACACTTGGGCTATGTTTTCTTGCTTATATAAGCGATGCCGGTAATAAGTTTGTTAATGTGTGTAGATGAGAAATGAAGTACTCCAAATATTAGTTACCTCAAAATATTTGGATGTAAATGTTCTATTATGAACACCTTAGATCAATTGGATGCCCTATGAAGAAGACAAAAAGGGTATTCCGGAACAAACTCGATGACCAAGGCAACATTGGTCGAACTACGGCGAGGTTAGTAGCTCGAAGGTATTTTCAAGAAGAAGGTAATTGATTTTGATGTAACATTTGCACTCATAGCACATTTAGTAGCTATTTGCATTTTACTTGCCAATTCTTGTTTTAAGAATATTTCAAGCTTTACCAAATGGATGTTAAATCCAATTTTCTCAATGGTTTTATTTAAGAAGAAATCTTTGTAAAACAACCACCGGGGTTTAAATTTTTTTCTAGGCCAAATGATTTTTTATAAAAGGCCTTGTACGGTTGATAGACTTAGCTATTTTTGCAAAATGATTTTACGAAAGGTAAAGTTGATAGTACACTTCTTGTTTTGAAAAAGGGCAAGGTTGTTTACTTGTGCAAATTTATGATGATAATATTTATGGTGCTACTAATAAATATTTGTGCAAGATATTTTTTCCAAGTCATTGCAAGGTGAACCTAAGATGATCATGATGAGGGAAGCTCAAATTTGATCATTGGAATTCAAATTACTCAATGCCAAGAAGACGGTTATATTTCAAAAGAACTCTTGAAGGAGTTAAGCATTGAAGAAAGAAGAACTATCTCAACCTCTATGGCTAAAGATTGACAAAGGTTGAGAAAGGCATATCGGCCGACAAACAAATTCGAGGTATGTTTTCTTGTATTATTTCTATAGACTCGACATTCCATATGCATTATGTCTATATGCTCGACTTCAAAAACTATCCCAACGAATCTCATTAAAGTGTCGTTAAAAGAAATTTTCAAATATTTGAAAGGCACTTCTTCTTATGACTTGTTGTATCCAAAGCTTTAAAACGTTCTTATTTTTTGGGATAACAAGTCCGGTCAAAATTATTCAAACTATGGTTCGTCATAATCGAACTAAACATATTGAGATTCGATATAATTGTTAAGGGATTGCATGTTTTAACAAAAACTTGAGATGTGTTTAATTTCGTCTCAAGGATAACTCATGGATTTTTTTAACTTGCCGAGTATTTTACCTCATTTCAAGCTTGATTATGACATAATGTATATTGAATGAGGTCTACGTTTGCATTTTGCACGTTTTTAAAAACTTAGGGGCAAAAATCGGATTTTTGGATCAAAATTCGGATTTTGAAAAACCTGGCAAGACAAGGGGCTGATGGGGTTGAGGGCAACCTGTCGCCCTCAATGTCGACGTCGCCCTCAACAAAGAACCGTCGCCTAAGCTAATTTTTGGATAAAAACCGTTATGTCCAATGCCTTAGTCATTTTACATCATTTTTGCCATTTTTCGTCCCCTTCGTCAATTTCACACACAATTCACTTCAAATGTGTTTTGTTGCATAAAATTCATACTTTGGGGATTGTCTAGCTCGATTATCATCATCATTTCTCATCTTTACCGTCGAATGGTAAGAATTTCACTCTCTTTAGCTCAATTGGGTTGAACCCTTGAGAACTTGGTTTAAATGTCTATTTCTTGTTGCAAATTATATATGTATGTGATGAGATTATTGATTGTTGATGAATGATATTTATTAAATTGCATTTGGTGATGAAAAACTTGGCTTGATTTTATTTACAAGGGCTATATATATCTTTTTCAATTTTTGATGCCCGCAAAGTGTTCGATAAAATGTTTCAATGAAAAATTCATCACCTACATGATTCTCTCAATTTCAAAAGTCTTATATATTTATAGAGATCATGTTTTGCTTATCAAATGAGTTTTCATAAGCTTCTTCAAGTTGTATGATTCGACTTTTCCCTCCTATTTGGTTTATAAGCTTCAATGTTCAAATAGCTCGGTACATCGGTTTAGTTGCGCACTTTGATATGAATATATGATGTATTTATCGTGCTAACATTCTTTTTGATGATTCCAAAGGGGGAGAAACAGGTTATGAGCTCTTTAGCTCAAAGAAGCTAAGATAAGCTCAAATGAAATGAAGCTATAAGCTATGGCTTCCTAAAGCCATAAGTTGTGTATGACTCTTGGTCCATTGGTTGTAGTATGGACTTATATATGTTTCTAATGATGTCTCTTTGACAGGGGGAGCTTTTAAGTTATTGATACTTAAGCTCAATATCGAAAAGCTAATATTTTAGCTTATGTTTAAGTTGCTTCTATATAACTCTTGTTGTGCATGTTGATAGGCGGAGCATTTGCTATATGTGTTTGAATATCGCTACTCCCATCCTTGTGTTTTTATTGCATGGAATGTTGTCGCTCACAATGGATAGTTCTCTTTAACCGGTAAAATTGTTTTGTTTTCAAAATCGACCTCGTTAAAATTGTTTTGGTTTGTAATCATCAAAAAGGGGGAGATTGTTTGATAAATGGTTTTATCATGATTTTGATGATTTTGATTTTACACCAAAACAATGGTTTTAAAGGTTGTCCAAATACTCCTAAATGATTTAAAATGGTTTTAATATTTTCCGGAGTATTTCTTCAAGTTTTTTTTTCGACAAAATTGGACAACACTCTTAATGATATTTTGTTAATGTTTTTTACACCAAAACAATGTTTCTAAATGTTGTCCTAATACTCCCGATCGGTCTAAAATGTTTTCACTATTTTTTGGAGTATTTCTTGAAGTTTATTTTCGATATAAAATTGGACAACACTTTTGTTTTGAGGTCAACCGGTCGCCGTATAGGGCAACCCGTACCTGAAAGTTGAGGAAAACAGAAAACTTCATGTTTGCAGAAAATGGTCAGGGCAACCGGTGCCGTCGATCGGTCGCCCTATAGGGAGACCGGTACCTGGGAGTAAAAATTGAAACAGAATGTATGCCCTTTGTTTTTGAGGTTGTGCGACCGGTTGAAGTCAGGGATGACCGGTCGAACTCTACGTCGACCGGTCGCCTGTAAATGTGTATTCTTATTTTCAAACATCTATTTGTGCGACGGCCGCTTTTAAATTTGATGAAAAAAATGTAACCGTTGTGCGCAAGAAACATCTTTTCCTTAATTTGTGGGATTGATTTCTAACAGCTCTTTTCTTCAATTGTCTTGCAATTTTTTACAGAATTCATGTCCCCAAGAGGAGCCTATCATGTACAAGACATCTTCTATAAATAGAGGAAGAATTGAAGCAACACAATGTGAGAGAAAACTACAACACAACAAGATAAACTCAAGAATACACTTGTTCTTACATTGTCTTATTTCTTGTTGTAATTTGCCTAGCTATTCACTTTCACATCCTTGAGGTCTAGGCTATTCTTGATTACACTTGCACTCAATTGTATTATTCATTATCGAGTTGTAATCTTGAATATTTGGGTTATCATTCAACACAAGATATCCTTGTGAGTGTTCTTGTGGTAAGAACACACTTGGGTATTCTAGGTGTTAGGTGTGAGAAGATTGTGGTAATCTTCTTGTTGAGGTGTTGAAGAATTTGGTATTCTTCAAGGTTGAAGATTGTGGTAATCTTCACAAGGTGCCGTTGGAGATTGTGGTAATCTTCAAGTGAGATTGTGGTAATCTCAAAGGTGGTGTTGAAGAAGAGTGTGGTGCTCTTCTAGGTGTTGTTGTAAGTTGGTGTTGTATTAATTTTGGTAATTAATAAAATCTTTTTCTTTTTTTGAAATCCATCCCTGATATCTTTGGGGTGGTAGAGGATTAGGCCCTAGGTGGGTTGAACCTCTATAAATCGACGTGTGTTGTTTACATTCCGCACCTTTATCATTGTCTTTGAGCATTCGGTTCGAAAAAGAGGGCAAAATCGAAAAGATGGAGATAATCTATTCACCCCCCTCTAGATTATCGTAGCCGCTTGGACTTACAGACAGGACAGACATAGGTTTTAATTCTTTTGTGCATAGTCAAACTCCAAGAGTGATTTTGAAAAAGTGATCTTCAAGCAATGAAGCATACCAAAAACCCAAAACACCAAATGTTGCACCCACATTCACTCCAAAGCACAATCACAATCATACTGGCCTCAGTTACAAAGGGAAAGGAAAGAAGCCAGTTGAGTATGCTGAACATACAACTAAGAAGAAATTCAGCCATGTCCCTCAGCAGACTCCTAACAGAAAATACTCTGTGAGAAGCAAACAGAGCTATTAAAAACCCCAGAAATTTCATCAGAGAAATACATATGATGGGAATGGTAGAAACTATCCAAACCAAGCTGATTGGAATAATGTGAAACATCAGCAAAGACCAATGGCATACAAGCCAAAATGGCAAAGACCTAAACCTCAGCAAAGGTCATTCCAAAGGCGAAAGAGCTATCATCAGCACACAAATGCACCCAAGGACTACACTCAGAAATACCACAACTATCCCAAGAAAGCAATTGCTAAAACACACACATGCATACAGACATAAGAGACAACTGTATGATCCTAAAATCCCCAAGTAATTTGCTAATGTGCACTATGATTATGGCACTGATAGATGGTAACCTCTTAGAGTCAGATCATCTGGCTATAGGTTGGTTGGAACATCTTATAGCACTAACCCCCCCAGGACCTAGACAAGTATGGGTACCTAAAAACTGATTTCCTTGATTGCAGGTTCAAGGAACAGCTGAGTGCCAAGGAACCTGGTACATGGATAGTGGCTGCTCCAGACATATGACAGGAAACAAGAAAAATTTGTCAAGATTCAAGGAGATTAGAGGTGCAAAAGTCATATTTGGAGGAAATGAAGCTCCAGGGAAGATCAAAGGAACATGATCCATCAAGAAAAATGGATTGGAGATCACAGATGTTGCTTATGTTGGAGGCCTCAACTTCAACCTGTTAAGTATCATCCAACTATGTGACAAGGGCTACAATGTAGGATTCAACATGGGGATATGCCAAATCAAAGATGTTGAGTCCAATGAAATAGTCTGCAAGGTTCAAGACAAAAGAATATGTATGTGGTATATTGGTCTACTTTGCTACACCAAGCACATGTCTCGCTGCGAAGAGCACAAAAAATCAAGTTGGTTGTGGCACAAGAAGTGAGTCATG